>JASSRZ010000020.1:7408125-7429144 GCA_032164315.1 Malacoctenus gilli
ACACACACACACACACACACACACACACACACACACACACACACACACACACACACACACACACACTCTCTCTCTCATACACAAACACACACACACACACACACCCTCGCTCTCAGCTCCACCATCAGGAGCTTCAACTCTGACCGTGCCGCCAATATAAAAAGTAATAAAGCAGCATCTGTTTGGACAGTTGGGCCTTTGATAAGCTCTCATGACTCACTTGTTCAAGCCATCCCTGGAAAACAGACGGGAAATAAGCTCATGTTTTTGAAGAAGTAAAGTTACGAAAGATAGAATAGCCCGAGGAGGAGGAGGAGGAACATTTTGTGGCTCCTTTGCAATAATCAACGAAATTCTCCAAAACTTAGTTAGCTGATGTGTTTAAGTTGCTCATACGTCTCTGTCTCATCCAGCCTTTCATTTGTAATGTGAACAAAGAGGCTGGAAAAAGACGGATGTAACGTTATATATCGTCTTCGTTTGTCCGAGGTGCCTCGCTGTCCCTGCTTTGGATGCAGAAACTGACCTGAAATCAGATAGTCCGCAATTATTGCTGTCAGTGAAAGTCATGACGAGACAAAAATCAATCCGCAGAATAGTCGCAGTCTGAGGAAGTCGCCACGAGTACGTGACTGACGGACGGCAGAAAGACTCCATACTTCACTTCACGATAGGTCGAGAGAAAGCGTTACCCCCCCCCACACACACACACACAAGTCAGAGTCCAGTCCACAGCTTAGGTAAGACTTGTTTTTGCACGTTTCTTTCTGTTGTTGCCCCCTCGTTTCAGGTGTGCACCTTCAAAAGAGCTTAGATGACGCAGACATACCTCAGACACCGACTTACATAACATGTAAAGCAGGTTTTTGGAAAGTGTAGCTGTTTGTTAAGCTGGTCTAACTTTGCTTTTAGAGTCAACTTCTTGATACTAAACCAGTATTTTAGTGTGACTTGTCACCTGAGTGTTTGGAAGGCCGCTAGCGATGATAAAGGATGCACAAATTTGCGCATCACGTGATGTAGAGACGGCTATAGGTTGAGAAAAACAAGGGAACCTTTGTAGTGTGCACACATGCCGACTGTAGGAGACAGAAGTCTTTGGATTTTTTCAAAATAACTTGTGTCCTTAAGGGACAGACAACACACAGCTGCATAGAGATTCTCAACAATAGCCTGCAGGCGAACAATGCATGTTGACAGAGCGCACAAGCGCACCCACACTCGGAGTTAAACAAGCAGAGGTGGCCTGGGGTCTAGGAGGGGTGCTGTTTCTCACAGGCACGATAACAGACGTGTCACTGTTGCCGCTCGCCGCTTTTTTTCCCCCTCCGACGCCCTCCGACCGCGGGTTCAAGAGAACATCCAGTCCCCTCGGGACGGGACCGGGATCGCTGCGCAGCCGCCGCCACCGCCAAACGAGTTTCATTAGACACAAACAAATAAACACCTCCAGCACGTGGCTTATTAATGCCAGATAGCAGCAGGGATCGTTTTTAACACCATCCCGACGAATGCGCGGGAGCTGCTGAGCGGCGCTGGAGGTGCCCGTCTGACGGATGCCGAGGCAGCGCACGTGAAGTTACGTAACGATGCAGAAAACTTGGGGAAAAACATCCGTATTTGTTTCTCGTTGATCACTACAAAAGCTTCAATTTCACTGTAGATCTGGTTCACATTTGGGACGACATCCCCGGCAAATCTTTCATTTCTACTGAAGACTTTTATGCTCCTTGCATTCGTATCTCAAACTTTCTTGGAGAATAAATGATTCATCTCAACAAATAAACGTCGAACACACGACACTCATTTGAACCTTATTCTATCAGACAACAACAGAAACACTCTCCTTTCATGTTAGTTTATACAAGAGATGATAAAAAATCTCTGCAACAGGTCTCATTATGTAAATAAACAGCAGACAGTGATTCACAACAGATGGGAAGGTATTTTTTGATACTGGCTGTTCTCCTGATTTGGGCTGAAATCTGGCGTTTCGTGCCGCCTTCAGGAGCGAAGCAAAAAACAGGACGGGCATTGTATGAGGCGTGCTTGTGTTGGAAACCAAAGAAAGAGTCGCTGCTGCGCCCTGTTTACCCTGCGAATCCTCGCTGATGTGTAAACAGCGGGCAGCTGATTGCATCACCGCGCTTTGACTGTTTCTAATTAATAAGCGAGTCTAATCAGCGTCGGGGAAACCGCAGAAGACAAAATCAGGCCTTTCCGCCGCCAAGAGGTGAAGGTTTCTGAGAAGAGCCGAAGCACCGGTATCGGTGTGGCCGATAGTTCCCTGATCGTTGTCGCATGCGGGGCCTTGTCTGCAGCAGCTGCGCAGGCGACCTGCCAAAACAACCACTCCCACTCCTGGTCCTCCCTCGCTGCGTCCCCGCTTTGTCTGTTCAGCATCTCAGAACGTGCGCATGTTCTGTCCTTTCTAATTCACGGTATTATCTCACCTCAGTCATCGCCCAAACCGCCCACCCACCCCGCCTATCTCTTCCCCTCGCTGGCTCCTCTCTTCCTACAGCCGACGCTGATAAGGAAAACGCACGCATAAAAACAGAATTTGACTGTTTGGGGCTCCTCCTCGTTCGTTTGGCGTTTTCTCCTCTTTGCTTTTTCCTTTTTTCGTGACTTGAGATGTTTCGCTTTGATTGTGCCTTTTAATCCTGAACGTGTGTGTCAAGAGGAAGCATAAAGTCGAGGATTTATCAGTCAAGGCCGGTGCAAAATGTCACACACCAGCGTCAGAGCACGGAAATAAACCCCCTTACAGCAGTGCTTCTTACCCTCGGGTTACATAACCCCGAGAGGGGCTGAGGTGCTCTGGCCGTCACATGAGCATCAGCAGGTTAAACTCCGTATCCTTTCGCGCAGACAATAAGATTTATGTCGGCTCGTAACTTTATTTTCATCCTGGAAGCTTTCGAAACATTGTTCAAGTCAGCCGCGCCGTAAAACCCAAGAGAGACGCAGCTGTGCTGCTGCAAAGTTGCTTTCGATTGGGGAGATACAACGTTGCTAAACGCACGGACCTGCAGTTCAGCAGCAGAGGTCTGTTTTTCTTTCTGGGATAAACGAGGGAATCGTGTCTTTATTAAAGACGTGTGACTCATCTCTTTGCGATACCTGGGGTGTGATTGCACGCTTGGCACCTCCGCAGCTTTCGATTTTGCGGTGTGTCACGGTTCGGGCTTTGTGCGCTTGCATAATGATTTTCAGCAGAGTTCAAAATGAATCGCTTCCTTTTCGCTGAGTCCAAATCTGTCAGGACATGTCCACAGATCCAGGAGGTTTAAAGGGGACTTAAACCTTTTGCTCACTCGCACACAAGGAAAAACGACGGGGACGATCACGCTCGACTCACAAACTCACACTCAGGGAAACCTATGGATGCACGTGTACATTGGGGCCAGATCAGCCGTTGTGGGGGGGGGGGGGGGGGAAGGAAGGACTCGCTGGCCTTCATCCACCTCCCATGCCCCTGGTTTCCTGCTCCACCCCTCAGCGCCTCACCCGGCACCGAGGATTAGCTGGTGGTCACCCCACTCGGCCTATTCTCTCTCCCCTCTGTGTGTGTGTGTGAGTCTGTGTGAGTTTGTGCGTGCGTCTCTCTCCCTCTCCCAGCTCTGCCACCTCAGCGTTTGGGCTGTTTGGACAGGAAAGCCCTCCACCAGCTGCCTACAATAACAGGCCGACCTTAGTCACAGTCGGCGAGTGTGTGTGTGTGGTTCTGAAAGTGTGTGTGTGTGTGTGTCTGTGGGAGAAAGACAAAGAATATCTGTGGGAGAAAGTGAGAGTTTGATGATGCTGAGGTGTAAAATGAGATAAGGCTCCATTAGCTCTTTGCTTTCGTTCATCTGAAACAACCAGATTGCTCCTTCTTTACTCGTAGATCTCTCAAATTTGCCTCCCTGAAATGCTGCAAATCCACTTTTATATCTTTAATCTACCAAATAACTACAGTGAAGCTAAAAACTGGTGGAAAAACACAAAGTCTTGCCTCCCAAATAAAGGAAATCAGCAGTTTTCAAGGTCTGCTGTAGACGCTAGAAAGTGTCGTTCTAATTTTGGCAACAGCTTTTGTTCGACTCTTTTGCATTTCCTGGTTCGTTGACTCAACGTGACCTCTGCAAAAAGTCGCTGCAGCCCTGAACGCAGCGAACGCGTTTACCAAAATCTCTATTTTGTGCACGTAGACGAGATCTGTGAAAAAAGCGTTGTGGTTTTAATCTCGTGTGGAGAAAAAAAGAGTAGAGTACAGTAGATATCGCACGCAGCTGTGGAAACCTTGGAGAAACTTCCCCCTGTGGGCTCAGACGACCTCTTACCCACTCTTTTGTCTTCCTGCACGGGTTTGCACACTGTGAGCTCCGCTTCCTGTGAACCGCGCTCAAACCTTCCTTCGCAGCATCGATCTTCCTCCTCAGACATATCTGTGTTTTATTCTCGGCCTCGCGTGCAGCGACTCTTTCTGTCTGCTTCGTCTTGTTTGTGCATCTCTCTGCAACTCTGCAGGACACTCGGGGAAGAGCAGCACCACCGCCGCCGCGCTTGGCAGCCGGACACATCGCCGCGCTGCATCAACAGGCATCAGTCAAACACAGCAAGCTCACCTCTGTTATTGCAAGTGGCTTTGTGTGACACTGCCACAACCACACAGTCCACAATGAGAGATAAACTAGTTTGAACCAGCGAGGACCCTGGAGCCCAGCCAAACGCGCACCAACCCAGACCACAGACCTCATACAGTACACACAAAGCTCCTCAAAAACCGACGTGCACCGACACACACGTCGACTATGGACTCCATACTCAACATGCAGATGCTTTTGTTTCAAATTCTGGGAGGAGTCCGAGTCTTACTCTTTGACTCCTATAAGTGCGTGACTCGGCGTCTGTTGGCACGTCACATTTTTATGTGCGTAAAACTTTGGTCGGCGCAAGCAATGCTCTGCTACACCCGTCAGCTCAGAGTAAACTGACACAGAGGCAGGAAGAACACACAGTACAGAGAGCGGCGTGTTCACATAACTTCATGTACCCACATAAAACCCGAGAGCGCGTCCATTCAATGTGCCGAGTGGCCTGCATTCAGCCCATGATTTATGCGTCTGTAGGCTGAGGGCCGAATAACTTGAGCCCTCGTATGTAGGCCGTCAGAGGAACAATGCATCTGCAGACTCCCGTCGACGTTTGTTTACGTGAGAAGCCGTCGCCATGGGAGTTTGTCCAAAAAAGTAAACGTAAGGAGCAAGGAGGAGCCAGGCAGCGTCGCGCCCCGACGTGTCCGAGCTTGCGAGCCTCAGCTGAGCAGCCCTCAGCCGTCTCCTCCAGGCGCTGACGGCGAGTTGAAAGAAGCATTCAAACGCATGCATATTCCTGCCTCTTTGTCCAAACACACAACACCTGTCGGCTTCTTCACAGCCGGGTTGAGAAACATCAGATGTGACATGCTGGTGTTACTCCGACAAACAGGAGCAAGGTTTTGCTTCCTTCAAAGTATCTGAGGACAAATTGATACCACTGCTTTTTAAGGGCAAACTAACTCCAAATGAACTAAAAAATAACAAACTTTTTGACCTGAGAGTTGCTGGAATGAGAGCAACAGTTTGTTTTTTGGTCTAAGTTTGAACTAAACTTAAATGAAAAAACCTGAAAGACTCAGTCGAGTTCAGTCGTATCAAGCTGTGCATGAGGAATGTGTTGCTGCCCTCACTCGGCTCTGCTGCCAGTGTTATCTGCAGAAACGACTCCACAAAAGGAGCAGATTGTACTTCACTGATTGCTATTGAATTTAGCGTTATATGTAGATGTCAGAATGATGTGCGATAATGCAAAAAACAGCAACAGAAAACGTTATTCTGGAGTGAAAAAACGCCCGAAAACTGAAGGAACAATTTCATCGAGAAGTGCGATGAAACATCAGGCCTCGTTCCAGACACAATGAGACGTTTGATGCTGGGAGCCTCTCCCTCTCTTGAGTGCAACATAAACAGTCCCGAACGAACGCTTCAGGTTCGATTGTTTCCAGCCTCGTTTCTTCCAGGTTCGTTTTTTTGCGTCACAGACCAACAGAAATTAGGTGAGCGGGAGGATCTTTGTTCTCGTCGCCGGGACATCAACAAGAGAGCAGACGATGGAAGTGCATCAGCCCAAACAGAGAAGACAAACAGAGGTGATGTAAGTAGAAGAGGGTGGAGGGGGGCGGCGGGGGGGTGTTCGGGACAGGGGATGGCAGGGAGGTCCGGTGATGCAACAACATGCATTATATCAGTCCTGGATCACGGACGCCTCCTCTCCTGCTTGTGTCACATGACGCTCAGCAGAGTGTGTGTGTGTACGCAAGTAACCCAAGCATTAGTAACCCTAACCTTTTCCAAAGGCGAGCCTGGGGGTCATTAATGTCTCGCAGCACAGCCACACACACAAGTGGGGAGATGGTAAACAGGGGGCGGGTGGCACTGCGTCGCTCGCAGCTTTCGTAACGAGCGCAAATCCCTGGCTGTGACCCAGCTAATAAACACACGCCGCAGTTTACATACACACACGCGCGCGCGCACGCACGATGTGAACTGGCCCAGTTCAAACATACCTGCGTGCGCGACATCGGCGTGGTCGACTCTGAGCCGGAGGACAAAGGTCCCACCAGCTGGCAGAGCGTGACCCTAAAGTCTCTGCTGAGAAGTTCAGCTCCCCAAAAAGCGATGAGCTCACTTATTTATTCAACTCGACACGTGGTAAATATTCAGTGTCAGAGGTCATGCGGTTGGATTTGTTCCGACTGTGGATCGAAAACCGCCATCTTTAGTTTGTTTGTCAGAGTGCTGCTCGGCTTGTAATCTGTTGACGTTCACTTGTTGAGCTCAGCGAATTCACTCGCATATTTGTTTACAAGCTTCGTCTTGCAAATTACATGTAAAGTTTCGCTGCGCCATTTGCTTAGTTTTGTTTGCATGTTTTTCCGAGTTCTTTTGCTCCGTGTTGCAAATTTATCCGATTTGCTGCAAAGATTTGATTGAAACTTTTTTCACTTGGACTTTGTTAACATGATTTGTCTTATTTTTCACAAACAATCTTTGCTATATGACTTGTTTAGTGTTTTATTTACTTGCATTTTTGCTGGCTAAGGATCAAAACCCTTTAATGTTATGATTCTGACTCTCAACGTTTAAAAAAATGCTTCATATTGATTTTATTAAGTTTTTTTTTCAGGTGATAATAAAACACAGAGAAGCACTTGCACTTTGCTGCCATCTGTACTCATGCAGGCTCGCTGTATTTGACCTTTCACCTCCACAAAAGCTTCGAATTGACACAAACATCAGAGGCTCCGCCCACTGGAATGAGAGAAAAACAACAGCTCTCCTCAAACATACCACAAAGTGTACCTGGCCGCGTCGCTGCGACTACAAAGACGGATACTGTATTCCTGATGTGTGTCGCACGCGGCCTGTCGCATGTGACAAATGACACGCATGCCCTTCCCATGACACAGAGCGCTTGCATGCGAAATATGAAAAACACGAGCGGGCTGGGCTGCAGCCGACGATCAGCCGGCGTCTGTGCAGCGGGCGCGGGGACGGCCCGACCACAGAAACATGCTGATGTGATTACGAGTGATAGAGACGTCGACTTCCTTTCATCCTAACCGAGCTCACATGTTGCGAGCGGTCAAATTTATGGGAAGGGCCGCAGCGTCGTTAATGTCGTGACCGAATTGAGTTAGTGTGGCTGTGATTTCTTTAGGAGGGGGCACGTACAAACCGACAAAAACACACACACACACAAACAGAGAGCAAAGCAAACAAACATCCTCGTTTCCTAGAAGTTTTTCAACGAGTTCCAATGGATGTTGTCCAGCGTGTAAATGAAACTCCCCCCTCTTCCTAAATCCCTTCCCTTGTGTTTCTGCACAAACTCTTACCCCCCCCCCCTCTCTCAATCACACCCCACCCCACCATCCCCTTCTTTCTGGCTGCTCATAAACAGCATCGAGAGGTGTGTCTCCTCTCGGCCAATCGCGGCGCCCCCATGCAGCCGCTCTGGACCAATCAGGGCGGCCGGAGCGAGCAGCCGTCTCGCCTTCTGTTAACGGCAGTTGTTGTTTTCCTGCTCTCTGTGTTTTCTGCCAGTCTTCAGAGTGATGGATGGGGGGGGCATAAAGAGGAGGTCAGGTCAGGCATTAATAGGCTCTGAGTGCTTCCCCACAATTAGAAGGGGGGGGGCTAATCTCGAATTCACGTGTGTGAGCGCCACGCACGCACACACACACACACACACACGCACGCACACACACACACACACACACACAGCAGCCGTGTTTCACCCAAAACACACACAGCGTTCACTTATCTGTATCTATCGCCGGTCCTCCCTCCCCTCCCCTCCCCTCTCTCCCCCGTCTCGCTCCCTCAAACACACACACAGACCAGACTTTGTTTCTTGCACATAAACATCATTCACCATCCTCTCTCTTTCTCCCATGCACACACACACACACACACACGTGCATGGACACTTCGCAGTTACTGGTTATATCTGGTCCAGAGGGTGTGGAGAAGTGGTGAAAAAGGAAAAGCGCACAGGATACCTGTCAAACCACTCACCAGATGCAGACTCTGATAAAGTCTGCACAAAACAGCGCCTCAACGAGAGCTGCACGAGAAGTACGTCTTGTTTTTCCGACTCTTATCTCGGCATCTCAAAGTGGTCTGGAGTTACCAAACATCACTGTATTTATTAAAAAAGCATATTCGAGTGTTAGAAAAAGGGAACGCCGCAGGTTTAACCATCTGTGAAGAGGGAAACATCGGTGGCTTGTTTTTCTCGCTCCTTCCTCCTTCCCTGCTGCAGCCAAATTTATGCAACTGGCCTCTATTGCTCAATAAACCAGAGTGTTGTTTGTAACCGCTAACCTGTAACGTCTCGAGAGCAAACCGGGCCTTAATCGGGAAGCGTCCGGGCAGAGTGCACATTAACGACTGGCACGATTTTTGACAGGTTCTTGGTCCAGGAACACGAAGTGGCGTTGTTCCTTCACAGGCGACTTTGTCCTGCTGACACATATTTTGGAAAACGGGGTTGAGAAAGTGTTCCTCCACTTTTCTGAGCGTCCCTTCCAGGTAGTTTTGATCGATTTTCATATCTAAATAAGGAACTAAACATTGAGCACGAATCAAAATGTCAATCGGAGGAACACACTGAAGCTGGTTTTCTTTGTTTACTGTAAAAAAAGAAGATAAAACAAGTCCGCACTTCATCTCTTGAGAGGACGCTTGTAAATCAACGGGAAAATCAAGCAAAGTGTTTCGGAGCCCAAACATTTTTATCCGGATATTCACTGGCTGATAAACCTCAATTTAAAAGCACGCGATACCTTGACGACTAAGCAGCGATTAGTTTCATATATTTGGCTACGTAGCAAACAGCTACATTTGCTTCGACGTAACTCTGCGAAGAAAAAACAGGAACTATTTACACACGAAATATAAAAGGTCCCCTTATCTCCGTTCAATTGACAGCTGTTTATGATGGATTGCACCATTTAACTGCAGGAACCATCAGTCCGGATGATTTCATGATAAAATCCGCCGGTGCCGGCAACGTATACGACAGCAACTCGTCTCCTGGATCGATTTTTTTTGCTCGGCGGCACATCAGTGCCGGGAAACCGCGTTACATAAGTTACCGAACGTCGCCTGTTTGCGTTCCCTCCCCGCGTCACATCGAGTCCTGTGTTGTATAAAACGTATGACAAGGGGGCCTCATGGAGTTCCTTCCTCCCCCCCCCCCTCCTTCTTTTCCTGACGTCAACGGGGCCCGAAGCCAGTCTTTGGCCCACTGACACTCCTTCAAAACCAGCCAATGAACGGCGGTCGCTGATTGATATCCTGAGTGGCGCTCTTATCCAAATAAGCTCGTTTGGGTCGGGGGGGAGGGGGAAGAGGGGGGCTCTCCCCTTACAGCAGCTGCGATTCCGCCATTTCCTTCCCCTCCGATCAAACTTCGGAAGAGTCGAAATCATTTCGGGGGTTCGTAGGTTTTTTACTTAGCAGCAAATAAAAGCAGAAGGAAGAGGGGAGCCAGAGGGACGACTCGAGGGTCTGTGTATATTTTGCGTTGGGCGGCTGCCAACCTTTACATGCCTGGTTTCCTCGGGGCCTCAGAGTGTTTACAGCAACACGACTGCAACCCTACAGACGGCCAGACGGGTTGTGGCAACCAGCCAGCAGAGATTATTAAAGAACCAGGAGAAGCTGGGGGGGGTTTTTTAGGTTCTCGGTCCATCGATTCTCCTTCCAGCCTCGATACCTCGGTCCTCAGGAGAGTCCACTCGTTCCGTCTTCAGTTCAATAAAGATCTGAGAAAGTCTTCCACATAAAACCCGTCCACGGTTTTGCTCCCACTGGTGTTTTTTTGTTGCAATCTATGCGAGGCTCAGGAAAAGGATGTCAGAAAAGCAGAAGCGGCAAAACAATAGTTGCCAAGTACGGGGAGCAGTTAGCGAGGCAGACCGCAGCGGAGCAGTTAAAATGTGTCCCGTTGAAGATTTAATATCGAATTATCAGGTGGAACAGGTCGTCTCTCCATCCCAAGGAGGGCAGTTCGATACCTACCTCCTCTTTCCGTGTGTCCTTGGACAAAGCACTGAAATCAGGCGGTGCGATGTGTTCCAGTGTGTCATCGACCGAGTCTGTAACATCATCAGACGGAGGCTCAAGCAAACATCTGGAAAGATTTAGGAGGAAACACAAGCCTGATTTTTGGCACCAGCACCAAATACCTGGCTTTGTCCAGCAGAGATCATGTCTTAGCTGGGCTCCGCGACGTTAAACCTGCATTACAAGCCTGTAATGTGCGACCAAATTGAAGCGCCGCTCTGTCAGAAACAACACGGCTTTCCAGCTGCGTTACCTCCTCGTCTTTCTCCTCCATTTGTTGTGTTTAGGTGTGTATTTTGCTGATCTCGAACAAACCTTGGGACCAACCTTCTCGTTTTCTCTCTCCTGCTCGTTAAACAATGGATTTCATTCATTGTGACTGAATATTTCTGCTTGTTTAGATCTTTGTCCTTAATGCGCTCTTTGGCCCCACAGATTACACTCGGTATTTCCAACGAAGGGCTCATTCTTACATCTAATCAGCATCAGCGGAGACATACAGTAATCTCCAAGTAAGTCAGCGCAGCAGTACGAAAACGCTCTCGTACCAGCTCTGAGTACTGTTACGTGTTCTTATGTATGAGCTATACGGCGCTTTGTACTTGAACTGCACCTAAAAGGTTCAAGACGGCTGATTTTTTTGGCCAAGTATTATCGTTTGGTCCGAATTTCCAAGACAAGTCCCTGAAACTCTGCAACAGTTTGCCTGCAAAAACATGCTGTGATCTCTTGAGTCAACACAAAGGTTTGTATCTGCCCTTATGAAAACATCCAATGTCAACTGAGAAACAAGAACTACCTGTAATCCCAAGACCTGGACTAACGGTCCAGTGACAGGTCAGGAATATGAACCCCAACATGGACCAAAAAACAGCTGATTCCTAACCTGCATCGGCCACACAGCGATGTATGAGTCTGGTGAAAGGTCTCAGGCCAACATCCGGAAAGATCCGAGGAAAATCAGCGACTCGGAGTCGCAAAACACCGGTGTTTACGCAGCAGGCCGGCGCAGCTTCTGTTTGATGTGTCGGACTTTTATCGTCGGTCGGACTCCCGCAAAACAAGTCAGTAAAGTATGGCGAGAATGCTTACTTGTGTACTGCACAGTCAGAGGGGGCAATAAAGGAGCTGTTGGGTAATGAGTGCATACCAGGAGTGCTTTGCAGGAGGAGGACGTGTGTCTGCGCGGGGGCGTTAGTGTGTCAGCGGCCGCAGCTGAGGGTCCAATAAACCCGAGGGGGGATGACGGATGACGCCATGATGCAACCGTATCCCCTTCCTAATACAGTGTCGGGACATGTGGTGCGAGTGTGTGAGCGCGAGGAGGGTAAACAACTCCGTGCATTTGTTTTGCACCTTGGAGTTGAAGTTTCCGTTCTTTATTTGGTGGTGAACTTTCAAGCCGTTGAACTGTCAGCGACCATTAAAAAGAAAAGGGGAACATGACTATTTCCTCTTCTTTGACACGTGAGTCTTCTTTTAGGCTGGACACAAGACTTCGGGCATCGGGAGTGACCGAATCAACAAGCAGGCTGCAACCACACTGGACCCAAACAAATGCAAACACACACACACACACACACATACTTGAGCCTCTTTTACCACAGTCACACGAGCCAACAAACACACTGAGACAGGCGGATTCAGACATGTGTGACACACAGACATCCAGAGGAAAAACATGTTGTGTTCGCCGCCCAATTATAGATCCAAATCTCCAGCGAACGGACATATTTCTGGATCTGAACAAATATTTGCATTCCTCACAGACATTCTTTTACTTCAATTTGGTCCCTGCCATCACAATAAATCGACATGAACTTATTTTGTTTGAATATGTGCATCAGTTGGTGAAGAACAGCACAAAAATCCCTGCGACTGACCTTTTTCAGAGTCGAGATCTTGTACCAGTTGGGTCAAACTCTCTTGAATAAGGTGTTAAAAGTGCTACATTGTTGACTCGACGTCTCAAATTAAAGCCGCGGCTTGACACTTTCGAACCATACTGCAGTATACAAACAGCCTCCTCTTGTAAGTGTGAAGCAAATGACACAGAGTAACCTCAGACATGAAGGTGCACGTCCAGATTTAGGCCACACAATGGTCAATGCGAAGGAGTGTGTTTTCCTACCCTAAGTAAACACGCCGAGGCCGATCCACTCAAGCAGCTTTTACAAACACCCCATGTGTCAATCACACACACACACACACACACACACACACACACACACACACACACACACACACACACACACACACACACACACACTCGGCGTGTCCGCCGCTCCGCCTCATGCGCGCTTCAAGCTCAGGAACGAGAGAGCCGAGGTCAGAGGTGAGCGGCTGTGGGAATGCGGAGGTCCCGTAGCCTGAAACTGTCACCGTCCTGACAAACTGGCCAGTAACATAAACACGCATGCATACATCAGCCTGGGACAATGCCCCCCCCCACCCCTCCCCCCGAGAGGTGCGGCACAATACCCCCGCACCCCAGCACGCTGGGCCTGAAACAATACCACACACGCTAAAACAACACGCCGCAGCCCCAGCCTAAGCCCGCATGGCAGCGGCGGGCGAAGGCTTGAAGCAACACCGCTGGGTGAGCAGCACCACACAATGACGGCGATGGGAAATGATCTATCAGGCGCTGACACGGCGAAGTTCACGTCTCCAAGTGTGGGGTCTTTGTAAGGGTGGACGCAGCGCACCGAGGAGGACGCCCCCTTTTGTGGAGACGGCGGATGTTTTTGTGTCCATGTTGCTGCATTTTTCTTTTTTGTTACCCTCAAGCTGGAGCCAATTGGATGCATTCGGAACTCCAGATGGGGCTCCACAAGGAAAATAACCACAAAACACAGAGAAAAATGAAAAGAAATCCTTCACATTTTTTACTTTTGGTTCAATTTTGATGCCAAACATCAAATATTTTATTCTCAACACGACAAATTCTGTTATCTTCTGGTATTTCTTGTAAACACCTGCTTCCTCAGGTGAGGGAAAACAGCTCAAAACGAGGATTTGGTGAAATTTGTGCTCAATCCAATAAACAGTCTGAAACTATTGATTTTTAATCCCAAAGCCTTTTCATTTCAGTGGCTTCAATCGATGCATTTCGTGGCATTTTTCGCACATGAGATCGAGTTACTCTCCAAATTGCTCACAATGAGCCTTCCAGCTCATTTGGCGGCTCTGCCGCTGACTCATTTCACCTGAGCCGCTCCAGTTCACCGAGCGCTTTCGCAATTTCTTTGCTGATCTGAGCCGCAGTGAGTGGCCCTAATAATTTGTTTGTGTACTCCGGCGGGATAAGCCCGGTGTTGAGCCGGCGTGGGTTGTATCCTAATAGGGGCTACCTCAGCCTGAGGCCTGGCCTGCTGCCACTGGGCTATTCATGCTTTGTGACCTGATCCGCAGATGCCTCTAAATCCTGCATGCTCTCTGCTATAAATCACACAAGGCCCGTAAACACACACGTACAGGTTACACACATGCACACCGGCTCACAAAGCCAGCGCATAAACACACAGAATGAGCCTCTCTCGCTCACACACACACACACACACACACTGGATGAACGCCCGGTGACCGGGGCAAAAGGAAAAAATTAAAATCATGCACAGCATCGCATGCATTCGGCTCAGTACATGGAAAATTCCCATCAAGCAACTTGAGACGAGAGCAGCAGCAGCAGCGGCAGGAGCAGCAGCAGTCAAACACTTTGCAAAGAGCGCCCTCCCGTGATCACGGAGGCCAACTGCACCCGTTCCAGTCCATCGACGCCTGCGTGTGAATGATGAATCCACTCAGCGGCCCATTCTGCTCTATCAAGTGAAAGGCTGGGCATTAAAGAGTGAGAGGGTGGACGATAAAAGGCACCTATCGATTTCTGTTCCTTTTTTTCTCTCTCTCTCTCTCTCTCTCTCTCTCTCTCCTCTCGATCGCTGCGTCGTCGGGGCGACAGCCTTCATCATTCATTTATGAATTCAATCAAATTAATCTGGGACAGATGGCGCGCCAGTCGATACGCAGAAGTGTCCGCGAGCTGCGGCCGTGGAGCGCGTGAGGCCAGCGAGGTGATATGCAGCCGCTTCTGCTACACTACATCATTTTATTGAAAGAAGCCTATGAGCCTGTGTGTGTGAGTGTGTGTGTGTCCCTCTGTGACTACTCTCAACAGCCTCCGAGCCTGAGAACAAATCTTCAGTTTCATGAGCCGCACAGACGTGCAGGGTGCAATAAAACAACAAGGACGGTAGAAATGTGGCCACAAAGAAATTCATCCAGTCTGCAAGCTGAAGGAGACTTTACACAGAAACACTGCCGCAGGATTGTTCAGAGGGGGCACGTGAAGTGGATCGGTTGGTGCTGGGGAGGGTCCCACCGGGCGCTGTGGCAGCTGGAGGAAGCCGAGTGCGAGCGCTGAATTCTGCTCCCTCACGACAGCTGTGAACAGACGTGTGTTTACAGGACCTTTTAACCTGTTTGTGTTCGCTCACAAGGCAGCGAGGGGTGGATTGTTTGAGGATCTTTGACTTTTTGGCTCCATTTTTCATGTGGACTGGAGAAGAAACGGACTGATCGACGTCCAGGTGTTTCCAGGTTTACCAGGACGTCTGCAAAGCCTGTCGATCAATTCCCAAACACATGAATCAGAATGATGCAAATAGTATCTGAATAGTTCACGAGATGATCGCACTCTGAGCAAAGGCTCAACAAGCTTTGAACGTCACCATTTCATGCACTCATTTCTGGCCCATCAGCCTTTAAAGTGATGCTGTCAGTGTGACCGAGTGAAACAGCGCCTTTAAATGTAACGCTCATCGATATCGTGTGTTTGTGGGTTTGGTCCTATTCGGGCTCATAAACGCCAACTCTGACGCGGGTCCCTGCCAGAGCGCGCTCAGGTTTGGAGCCAGCGGGCTGCGGCGCTGCAGAGTGAGGTTCATTGTAGATGTGGGGTGCTGGTAGTTTTCCACTGGAGGTTGCCGAGTGAATACAGAGAAAGACCGCGCTTGTTTCCCGTCCTCCTTCATCTTCACATCCAAACCGCCTCCCCTCTCTCTCTCTCTCTTCCCTCCCAGCTCTCCTTCGACCTTTTGCGGCAGGCGGCAGCCATCGTGTTGGGCCACATTCGCTTCTCCACTTTCTCCTCCATCGCCCTATCGCTTTCTTTCTCCCCCTCCAATCCTGAATAGCTCAGCCAGAAATAATCACAGACGAGCCAGCATCCCCCCCCCCCCTCCAAGTAACAGTGCCTACCAGCCCACCCCATCATTGCACTTCATGCCACTGGTACCATGACGACTGCTTATGCTGTGCAAAACCCGACACCCAGCACTAACTCTTCCTTTTATCTTTGAATGCATAAAACAGCATGTGTACGTCTTAGTGAAGCACTTGTTAAAATAAAGAGCAATGAAGCTTCAAGGTAACAAAAGATTTTAAAAATTACTGTATCGTTTTGAATCAATCTCGAAAAATACCTGATGGGATTTTTGCAGACATTAATGTTCGCTTAAAAAGGAAAGTGGTTCTTTTTTATCATTTATTCAGGCTTACAGCAGGATTGACAGTGACCTAGTTGCACGTTTCCCACATGCACCCCCCCCCTCTTTTAGTCTTCCCGAGTCTGCAGCCAGCAGCATGCTGCACTGGCTGGAAGGTGGGGGGTCTGTCTGTGTTGTAGGATCAAAGGGGGAAGCTGGTGCTTTCACACCATGAGCAAAAGTGGGTTTTAATAACCTCGCAGAGGAAAAGAAGAGCAGGAAGCGGGATGAATTCACTTCTAATTTCACTTTTTAATCATGTTTTCTGCATTACAATTATTAAGGCTACACAATGTGAATCACACATCACATTATGATCAGTTTATCTCTTTTTTTTGCACATTATCTGCTCACAAAAGGCTCGTTAATTGTTTTATGACTCAGGGAGAAAAACCTCGCCCTGGCTTGCATTTCAAGCAATGCAAAACTCATCTAAATACATGCAAATAGTGAAGGGGATAGTACTTGGAGCTGGCAGCTCTCATACGAGCAGAAAGTCACTCCTGGTGGAGCTGAAACCCATCCGGGGAAGCCTTCATGTGCGAGATTTGAGGAGGGGGTCTGCAGACTTTCTGAGGGGCTTTTTGGCTCAAGTTGAAATGAGGCCTTGAGCCGCGGCTTCACTGTCCACTGAGAAAACCACTTGCAGGTTCAGACATGCAGAAGCGGCATCTCCTGCAGACTAAAACATGCAAAAAAAAAAGCAACAGGAACAAGTTTGGCGCCGGCACGTTTTGCATGAGAGCCTCGAAGAAGAAGCGACACGACATCGGGAGACTGAAGTCGACCGTTTTGGATCAGGAGGAGCGCAGAAGTTCTGGAGCATGAAGCTTAATTTAGCTCCGCGGCGCTGAACTTCCCAGAGACTGCAGCGACACCCCGTCGGACAGCACCCACCGCCGCCGTGGCTACTTCACAGCTCCGTCCCCTCGCTCCACCCAGCTGGCAGGCAGCTGTAAATCCGCAGCTTTATTCCTCTATCACGTCCTCCACATCCGAGGAGCAATTCACTGTACCGTTACTGTGCCAAAGGTCACTGCCTGCTCCCTGCTGCTGCTTTCTCATCCCCCCACTCCCCCACCCCCCCCCACCCCTCTCTCTCCCACCATACAATTTGTATGACCTGGTTGGAGCAGAGATTGCCCCCATAATCCAGCAGATCCGTCCACACCACCAGGCTCCATTTCTCTCCAGGGCGGCTACATTTCAGCTAAAGACACAAACGTCTGTCTATCCTGTGAATGTTATTGACACGCTTTGCAGCAAGTAACCTCCCACCAGCCCAGAAAAAAAAACAAAGCTGTGTCAACACACAATATTGAAATTGAAGTATTTTGTGATAAACAAGGAGCGCTCGTTTTCCATTCACGTGCCATCGCGGCAGAAGAAAAAGGAGGAGCAGCCAGATGACAACAAGAGAGCGAAAGGAGAAACCAGAAGGTAAATCAGGGAAACGTGGCACCAGCTTCCTTTTTTCGAAGCAAAAAGAGCGAAATAAGCGCAAAACAAGTGCAGTCGGCTGCCACTAGGCGGTTATGTAACAACTGTAAGAGACCTGGACCTGGCTGTATTTACACAGTAAGCAGAGGGAGCCCAGAGAGGACCAGAGGCATTCACACAAACACACAATACACTGACAAAGGCCGAGAGAGGTCCACACGTATGTATACACGTTCACGCACTGCGAGAAAAGGATCGGAACAGAACGTTCTGTCACGACGACAGCGAGCAGGGAAAATAACAAGCTCTCTTCGCAAAAGCTCCACTTTACAAGGACACTTTGACTGTTCCTTCATCGCAAACGCACATTTCTTCCTGTTCGAACTCCCGTTTCTCTAGACGGACACGTCCATGCGCCTGTGTGGCCGCGCCAAAGACGCACCGCTGTCCACGTGATTCACTATCAATCAAAAATGAAGCAGCGCAATCTAATAAAGCGCCACGCAAACCGTTAGCGCTCGTCGCAGTTGTGAAGGAGGTGCTGAAGCTGCATGTACTTGAGCACTGCGTTTAATTGCTCCCACATAGTTAAGCGCTGGCACACAAGTTCAAAGTGGGTGCGTGAACTTCAAATGCTGAACAAGGGAGGTGTTAGGCAATCCTTTGCGAATAAATCACTCATAAAAAGGAACGTTTTCAATACCGGAGGTCGTTTCCGAGGACCTGGAGACGCGGCCGCGCTGTGATCTGGTCCCTCCTGGCCCCCCCCAGCCAGGAGGGACCAGGAGGACACCTCACTTAATTAATCACACGTACGTGTTTATTACATGGAATGCTTAGTCAGTCTTAATGCCCATAATTAGCTAAATAAGTACGTGTAAAGAGAAGAAGAAGACTGCTGAAGCATCCAAAGTCTTCCACCTCCTGACAAACAGACTTGACGCAGGAAACACCATTTTTTTCTTGTCTAACTTAATCTTTAAGATCCTTATTTTCTGTTTAAAGAAAGTAATACTGTCTTATTCAAGCAATTACAAGTTGGTGACGATTGTTCTCTCTTTAATCTGCTCAGTAACTTTACCAAAATAAGGTGGAGGGTGTTTAAAAGTGGCTCAAAGGGTGTAATGACACATGGGTTGCTCCAACGGCAAGCTGCTCAATCAATACAAGGAGGAGACTTGAAAAAACAGTGCATTCCTGCCTCCATACAACAGTTTATTCTCCAGTTTCCCAGCCAATCAAGTCTGAAACAGCCGCCTTGCCAGTAGGAGACAGACAGACTGAATGAATGAACGCAAAGAGACACGAATTCCATTGGCTGTCGAATGTACATTCTCCACTCGAGCTCCCGGTTTTCCTCGCTGCGGGCCGCAGACGCGGGGCCGAGTCGGAGGAATCCGAACGGCAGCGCAGGAACAGGTTGGTCTTTTGGAGAGCGGCTCTTAATTCAAGTAGGGGGGCCAAAGGGCCGGCACAATGGTGTAATTACATAACACAAAGAAACCCCTCTCTGTCTCTGTCCGGCCGCCCAAGACTGGCTTCCTTTCATTTCAGCCAGCCCGGGAACATGGAGGCCGCGGAGCGGGAGCGAGTTGGCCGATGGAGTCTGCCCACCCTTTTCATGCACTCCGAACAAACACATCCTATTGTTCCCGCTGATTTACGAGCATCCACATGTGCCGGGATGTCTGCGCAAATATTTATCCGCATGGATTAGGTCAATAAAACCCGGTAAAATCTCCAAACTCTTAATCACCAGGACGGCGCTCTGACAGCGTCTGCTTATGTCGGGATTGCACGGGCAAGCGATTCTGACCCCCGCTCACCCCGGCCGACCCCTGCGCGGCCACGGCTTATGGGAACCTGACCCCTCCCCACGTACACGAGACCCTATTTTTGCCTGCGACCCCGTAACCCCCTGACCCCCGGGACGCCGCAGTATCAGAGCAACAAAACAGCTCCGGCGTCTGAGCCAACCAGCCCTCTCCTCCAACTGCAGTCACAGTTGTCCTGCACATTCGCGGGGCGACTCGAAGAGTAAACAAGGACTCGGGTTACACACGCGCAAACACGCACTCACACACACACAAAAACGTGTCAGTTCTCAATTGGATTTATTAGGACAAGGTGAAATATTGCAGCATAAACTTCTAACATTTCAATGATGAAAGCAACACAGAGAAGGAATTTGAAGTGAAAAGTGGAGCTGATTAGGTGGAATATTGCAGGATTCAACAGAAAACATGGACAAGAAATGCGTGTTTCTTCCATTTTGCAGGCCTTCGATTCATTCGAGCCGCATCAACAAAAACTCTGCAGAGTCTATACAGTGCTTTTGTGTCAATGGGGGAGCGTGAGCTGCATGTTTAGTGGGTCGGCAGCAGCAGCAACAGCTTCGTGCCCCCCAACGTCTGAGCCGTGAGTTTCAGAGGAGAAGAAAAACAACCGTCAAACTCGAACAGCAGCAGTTACACTGCGACCAGAAAGCTTCCTGGAGACAAAAGTGAGACGAACAACCGGGACGGGGTCGAGATTTGAAGCTGAGATTTCAAGAGTCGCAAGCTGAAAGAGGAACAGTTAAAAAGATGATGAAAATGTGGAAGCAGAATCCTCAGCAACATCTTCAGACAACGATAAGCTGATATTTTTACCTTTATGTTGCCCACAAAGATCTGTGTGGTTTCCTTCACTGTGTATCTCCATGGGAAAGACGAAAAAGGTCAAACTAAATCACACATCCCCCCCAAAAATATACTTTATTCTGACGTTAAGGAGCCATATCAGCGCTGAGAATCGGAAGCCACAAACAGCATGACACGTCTTCCTGTTTATATGGACATAAGTGAGCGCGGCTGAAGCAAAACACGGACTGTAAGAGCGCACTGGGCCAGCAAACTGGCAGATAATGGCTGCAGGCTCAAGTTTTGTGAGCCATGAGGGCATTTAGCTGAATTATTCTCACCGAGCGGCGAATACACGAGGGAAAAAAAAACCTGTCTGCGCTTTCAAAAGATTTTGTCTTTAATCAGCGGATCTACTGGATTTAGAGGCCTGTCTGAGCCGGCCCCCCTCCCTGTTACCCCCATGTCCATCCCTGACAACGTGAGAAAGGTGTGTTGTCAGTGTGCGTGTGTGCTGGTGTGTGAGTGTGTGTGTGTGTGTCTATATGATCAGGAGGAGGGGGGCCCTTCAAACCGTGGGACCAGGACGACATGACCAACCACATCGGGCTCATAAATGCAGCCTTTGGCAAGTCCTCTGCAAATGCAGCTTAGCATAATTCAAAAATTCCAGACGGGGTGTGTGTGTGTGTGTGTGTGTGTGTGTGTGTGTGTGTGTGTGTGTGTGTGTGTGTGTGTGTGTGTGTGTGTG
>JASSRZ010000020.1:7429413-7440004 GCA_032164315.1 Malacoctenus gilli
GTGTGTGTGTGTGTGTGTGTGTGTGTGTGTGTGTGTGTGTGTGTGTGTGTGTGTGTGTGTGTGTGTGTGTGTACTGTGGTGCACTGTTAAACCCACAAAGCAGCTTTCTCCCCCACTCATCTCTCTGCCCTCTCCTCCGTCTTCCGTCTTCCAGAAACACTTCCGTACAAACAGGAATCGGAGCCGCACGGCCAAACCTTTGATTTCACCAGAAAAACAACCCCCCCCCCCATCCCACCGCCAAGCACTCAGTCTCCCAGTTTGGTTAACGTGCATAATGAGAAAACTCGTTAAGCCGAACCCACAAACAACCACACTGATGCCAGGTTATATTTATCAGTTGGTCCTCAACAAAGAAACGACAAATTCAGCTCGTAAAAACAAATTAATCCAAAGCCCCAAAAGCTCAAAATAGAGGATCACGTTGTTTAATCACATGAGAGAAACTAAATGAGGATATTTTGTGTTTATCAGCAGGTGCCACAAAACCACACCAACATTCACAGAGGGAATAGTGCAGCAATGTGCAAATCTGTGACAACAAAGTGTTAGAAATGGATAAAAGATTTTATAAACACTGTGGAAGGAGGAACGAAAGGGGAAAATGTTTAGCATCGCACTGGTGTGATGTCAAAAATAGAGCACGTCACCTGAGTTAGTATTGTCAATAGATTCATGCCCTCATAGGTGCTGTGTCAGTGTTTATCATTGGAGGAACTCACTGTGCTGTTGTAAACAGAGTCACATTGTAAGCGCAGGAGGAAACATGTTTATCACCCCAGCGAAGACACGTTACTCTTAAGATTACGACATGAAATATAGATTTTGCGTCTCTTTTAGTTGGTAGAGAGCGAGTTAGAATATTTGATTAAAGATATTGCAGTAAAAATTTCAAGTAAGTGTGTGTGTTCAAGAATGAATGAGCTCATTTTCTTTCAATGTCTCATCGACTATAGTCCACTCGACTCGGCGTGTCAGTCTTGGTGAGTTTCAGTCAAAAGCCCAATGTTTGCAATGCTGATGAAGAGGTGTCGAGAGGAAGGTGGCAGATGGCTGCAGAGCAATGCCGCAAACACGTGGCATCACTGTCTACATGACAGAAAAACACAAGTGTGGAGTCCCTACCTGCACGTCCTGCAGGAGCCGACCGCACTGCGCCCTGACGTCGTCGAAGGGACACCGCCTGGACAGCATGAGGAGGTGAGACAGGATGTCGTTCAAGTCGCTCTTCGGGGGGCTCCCCGCAGCCGGCGACGCGGGGGCCTGCACGGGCCCGATGGCCTCCACCTTCCTCATGACGTCCTGACAGATGACCGCCATCGCCTCGGTCCGGGAGCCGGCGTCCTTGGAGCCCAGTCCGTCCCACCTCCCCAGAGGCTCCTGGTCCTGTACCTCCATCGTTTCGCGTCGGGCTTGCGTTTGTGTTGTCTCACAACAGGCTACAGACAAATAGCACAGGATGTGAGCTTGTGACATTGATCACTTGATGCTTTGGTTTATTACGAGGCGTTGTGGCGCCATTAGTGCGTCTGGGATAATCTGCCAGTCGCCTTTTATCGGCACAGTGTCAGCTCATATCTAACTTATTTTTTCTATCAAAATCAATGTTTGAAATGTCCTGATATTGTGAAAAAAGTGCTAAACTCAACCACTGAGTTACAATCTGTGCTGCAAATTTATAGAAGCTAAGACATTAAAGCACAAAATGTGGTAAAAATACAATTTTTGAGAAGAACCAAAGAAATAAAAGGTCCTGAAAAAGTTAGCACTGACTTATCTGTGAATTACAAACATGTCACGTGATTCAAAATAGACAAAATGATGAAATAGAACAAATATGCAGAGACTATTTCCATCATTCCTTCTGTTCTTGTTCAGTGATGTGCTGTTACGTAATTACAATGTTAATAACTACATCATATGCGTATGTGTGTGCATGAAAAGACACTGTTATTGCACATCAGACAGCCACTTCCCCTGTTAGAAGAAAAATGCCCCAAAAAACAGCACCTACAACGAACATATTGTCCCTGCCTGTGAAAAAGGTACACCATGTTACCTAATTTAACACTTCATCAGCAGCTGCGGCAGGGATTAAAACGCAAACCATGTTGTAAAGATTTTACCAGCCATTATTCAATTACCTCATCAGGATAATTAGCCAACTTTGAAGGCAGAAAAAAAACATGAACAACACAAAAAACCCGTTAGTGATAAAAATGATTTACGCGTACATCATTCCTGCAAGCAAACAAAGCGGGGTAACGGTTCCCGACCCTTATATTTGGTGATAACCTCCTAATTACAGTGATTAATCGCACGCAAACAGCTTATAAGTGAAGCCCATTCAATCTTCCCCAGCCTGCCTCCGCCGTCCGTGTCAGGGCTTCCAAGCTGCCCCGTTAAACAAAGACGCCAGAAAAGTCCGGCGGCTCCGCGGCTCAAACTGGACTCGGACGGACAAAAGCTGTGGGTGTGAACCGAAAACACAAAGTGTCATTCCCAAATACTCACTTTATCCACATTCTTTGGTGCAGGTTCTGCTGCTACGGGACGGCAGTCTCGGCACTGACCAGTTAAGTCTCCCAACGGTAGGAGGCAACAACTTGAGGGTAAAGATTTGACCGACAAGCGGTTCAGCCAATGAACGTCTTTCAGAGGCGGCGCTATGAGAGTTCTCACAGTTGATTGGATGATGCGAAGTTGCTCCGTTTGCGGGGGGTCGCTGATGGGAAATGGAGTCTCGTTGCAACGTGTCTCCCTTGGAATCGAAGCACCTACTAAACTACCTTTCCCAGCATGCCTTTCCTCAACAGCAGTCGCCCCCCTTTCTCTTGTTTATCAGAAATAACCGAAGACGACCAGAGAAAAATAGCCAAAGGAGAGAAAAAAGGTGGAGATGGAGGAGATTTCTACCCTCTGCTTAACCTTATTTGTTTAACCGACAAACAGGGCGCTGCAACGGTCAACGGATCGAACATTTGCAAACTGCTGTGCAAATGACAGTTTGATTGATTGTTGCACTACTCAGACACTGTACTAACTTAAAATAACACGAATAATCTGGTGCACCGATAACAAACAAAAAAAACTGACAAGTTTGTCCTTCACACAGTGCACACACAACTTTATGATTTGAAGAAAAAAACATCTGATTGTTTTATCTTTAGAAAAGGATTTGGCCCCTCTGAATGATGATGATGAAGGTTTTGTTGGTCCAGTGGTCAGCAGTGTTTCCCCAAAGGAATTCCCTGGTTTGATTCCTGGTTCGGGAGCCTTTCTGTAAGGGATTTGCCTGTTTTTCTGGTGCTTGTAATTTCCCCCAGATGCTCTGGTTTCCTTCCAGAGTTCACAGGCAGACATTGAGTGACTTGGTGTATTTAAATTGACTGCGTGTCCATGCAACCGTCTTTTCCTCTGTTTGCTTTGTGCAACCTTTCCAGGATGTACCTGGGCTTTTGCAAACGGTCGCATTGACTTCATCCCCCTGCAACCAAAATGAATGGATGACGATAGATTAAAATTCAGAGTAACGTTTTTACCATTGATTGCATTTCCACCTTCTAAATAGCAAATCCACGGTGCATTGCAGAAGTTTCTTTGTCGGTCTGATGTTGACTGACTACTTATGCAAATAAACCGTAATTCTCTGCTCTAATCTGCAGCGGTGTCCTTGAATGAAGCTGTATTGAGATCTCACAGTGATCAGATGTATCTGGAAGTCTGAGGCAGCATGTGGAGGAGGGGCGGAATAAACGGTGCGCGAGCGGAACCAATGTGAGCCGGGCGGCAAAGCGGAGGGAAATTTAAAAAGTCCGGACTTGAGCGCTGGCGACGGGCGAGTCAGTTGCAACGATAAGTGCAACGTAATATGTCGCTATTAAGCGGTCTGAGTGTCAAATAGAAACCCATGAATTATTTTTGAAATACTTTTTTCTTCTTTTTTATCACACGATGGAATCAAACTACGATCAGGTAACAGAAAACGTCTCAGTTAGCTTTGAGAGGCTAAGACGTTAGCTTGTTTACTTTTGCGTGTCAGCAGCTGTTATAATCTGACGTCTTTTTAGTCTTCTCACATTTGGACAACGCAAATTGTGTTTTCAACGTTCGCCACTTTGACATTTCCATAGTAATGCGTATCTACTAAATTATCATAATTAGATTATATCAGAGACGTGTATAGTACATTTTAGCCTAGCTTTAGCTACAAAAACACAGCTGACCTTTCGTGTGAACTTCTCAAGTGCGTGTTTTGTGAATGCTTTTAACATTAGAGCTCAGAGGTTATTTTTAATGTCTGTCTGAAGTACCTTCGACAAGCTTTTACTGTAAATCTTTTCTTTTTTTTAGGTTTTAGACTCGCCCTCCAAAAACAGCTACATCGGGAGCTATTACCAGCCTCCAGACAGGATGCTTTCAGTGTCAAGACAACTGGACTTTCAGAAACACTCACCTGTCGTTTCGGACCAACCGATGTCTCCAAACAATTCCACCATTGACAGCAAGGGTACATGACAGACTTGTGGTCTCAAACAGGGGTGTGTTTGACCAGAAATGTGATGCTTGTTGGTGTTTGTGTCTCTTCAGCTGTTGTTGACGCACTGAAGAACCTCCAGGAGAAAATCAAGAAGCTGGAGGTTGAACGGAAACAGGCGGAGAAGAGCTACAGGAAGTTTTCACTTGATGCCCAGAAGCATCAGGAAGTCACTGAGGCGCACACGGCGCCTCAAACAGCAGCCGGCCCGCCTGAAACAAACCACTCTGCCAAGAAAGGCAAGTGAAGGGGGCTGTGAACAAAAGGCCGGCGCGCTTCACTGGGACCTTGGAATATCTTTTATTACATCTGGTGGTTGTTTCTGTGCTTGTGACGGCAGAGCTGGACTCCAAGCTGCAGTCGGCAGAGGCTCGCTGTAAGGTCCTCGAGAAGCAGCTGGACTACATGAGGAAAATGGTGGAAAGTGCCAAGAAAGAGAAAAATGTGGTGATGCAAAACCAGGTAGAACATGCAGTATTTTCACAACACTTGTGTGGTCTGTTTTCGCTCAACTTTTTGTGGTCGTAATGTCAAACTTTATAACCTTTGTCTGTCCCTTTCGCCTCCCCTTCAGGCCTCTCTGCAGAATGAGCCCACCAGCAGCTCAAACAGCCAAACTCAGCGCGAGAAGCTGGAGAAACTGGAGTCCGAGTGTCTCAAACTGAGCAAAACTCAAACGCTGGCTGAGGTGACTCGAGGTTTTCTGCTGTGAGCGTGGCCGTCAGCGAGCTGAGCGATGTTTATCGTTCTAATCAGGGGTTTGTTGTCATCTTTCAGATGAAGCTTGCCATCCTGGAGCAGAAGCTACTGAAAGAAGAGCACGAGCGCAAACTTGTGCAGGAGAAGGCGGAGGAGGTCGGTCACTCTCGGTTCATGAAGGAACACTTTGATCAACCTTGAAGGTACAGACCCTAAATGTTTTACCTGTCTGCAGCTGCAGAGGGAATTTGACATCAGCCTTCGACTCTCTGCGCCAGCAGCCGAAGAAAAGAAGCCCAACAAGAAAACAAAGAAGACAAAGGTATCCTTTAAACGTTCAACCAAATAACTGCTGGTATCCGACTAATGAGGACAGTAATTGCAGTGACAGAGATTTCCTTCTTCCTCAGAAAAGCTCCAACCAGAACGAGCTTCCATTCAGCAGCCCGAGACGAAATAAGATGCCCTTTGTGGCTGGAACGGTGAGTAAACGTCCTTAGAAGCATGTTTGCAGTCGAAGCGCCGCACGACTGGCTGATTCTCGTTTTGTGGACGTGTCCCAGTCCACCAGCCCGAGCCACTCTGTCCACGCCAACGTCCAAAGCATCCTCCACATGATGAAGCATCACCAGCCCCAGCTGTGCGAGCGGGTGAGCTCCCTGCACAGGAGCGGAGTCAAGAAAAGCCTCCACAAAAACTTCCCCCCGTCGTCCGGCAGCGGCATCCACAAGCCCGATCAGCTGACCGCAGACCAGCCGCTGAGCTCGCTCTCCGACCTGCTCCTGGCACTGCAGGACGAACTGGGACAGATGAGCTTGTAGGTGGAACATTTCCTCTGCTGTTTTGTCCTGTTCTGCTTTTATTGAGCGACGTGATTGTTTTCGGCCAGTGAACATCAGGAGCTGATGCAGCAGATGGATGCGACGGAGCATCGAGAGGAGAGGCTGGACCTCCAGAAGGAAATGGAGAGGCTGGTGATCAGGATGGAGGAGAAGGGAGCGCAGATCACCAAGCTCCGCAAGCACCAGCAGATGGTGAGACACGCAGAAACTGAACTTCATGAGTTCATAAATGCAGCGATTTGTGACATCTATGAGAAAACGCTCTCTCATCTCTTGAACCGTGCCGGTTTTTGATGCTGTGCTGTCTGACAGCTCGTGTGTTTATCTGCTCTCTCACAGGTGCACAAAATGACCAGAGACACGCGGGGGGCCGAAGAACACGGGGCGCAACAGCCCCCAGGAGGGGTCCAGCCGCCCGCTCCTTCTCCGGTTACAGCCAAACAAAGAGGCAAGAAAGGTCCGGCAACACAGAACAACCTGCAGCTTCTCAGAGAGACCCAGAAGCTGAGAAACAGCCTGAAACAAGACGACCTGTCGTGGAAAACATGACGGAGCCAAGACGTCGGCGCTTCAGCCGGAGGAAGCCCAGGACTCCCCTCTGGTGCCTTTACTGGCTGTGGGAAGCTTTAGCCTCCTTAGGAGGAAATGACTTTCTCTACTGAGGGCTTTCTGGTAAATCCTGGTTCAAGTATGAGAGTTAAATGAGGTTTTTGACCGTCATAAAGTAGAGACAGTGTGAACCGTTGTCTTGTGCACTTGTGTCCTTTGTCTGATCACTGAAGCTGGAATAAATTATCTGTAATTTTACGTTTTTAATAAAGCTTTTTAATTCTGCTTGTGGGCTGATCGCAGTCTTTGCTACCAACATTCACCTTTTGTGGCACTTGCTAAAAGCAACCACTAGGTGGCAGCACTAAACCTTTGCTGGCGCCTAGCGCAGTTTTGAACCGTTTTGACAAGTCAAGACGTGTCAATGTTTGCTGAACTAGTGACTGGAGTTGCTGGCAGCATTTTTGTCCCAATCGTTTGTAACAGAAGGACGAGCTGCTGTCGGTGGGGCACTTGCCCCCCCCCCCCCCAACTGAATAAATGCGGGTCAAACGGATGTGGCTTTCTAACCCGTAGATGAACCACGTCCTGCTGCATGAGTTTTGCCGTTCCCCGCCCCCCGAGACGAAAGCAATTCATTCTCCCCGCTCCACCTCAGTGAGCTTCTCCCTCACACGGGACACATTCCTGCTGGGCCTGACGCTTTGTCTGCTCCGCTTATTCGAGTCAGCCACCCTTCATGGGATGCACACAAGACGGGAATTCACCTCATGACATTCCTGGATTTTTCTGCTATGTTATCGGGACACCGTCAACATGTTAATGTTTAAGCAAATTTCACAACAGACAAGACGAGCAAGGGAGGACAGCCTACTCTCAGTCCCTTTCTGTGCCACTTACAACCACCAACGTCCTCGGTTGGATAAAAAATATCGAGTAAGACGATGCTGAACTCGCTGGATGACCAAGAAACACAACAGATGATTGTAATGGTCAGTTTCTGCGTGCAGCTTGTTATGTCTGCTGCTCCTGGTATTCTCGGCATGACCCAGAGGTCGCTGCCAGGCTAAATGGCCTGAGCGGCTGTTTGCGAGGGAGGCTGAACCTAATGCATTGTCTCTCTGCGTGGCCATATTAGATTACACAGCATGACTGGACACAACAATCAGGTTAGGCCAAGATCCCTGCGTGCACACGTGTTCTCATGCACTCTCCTGACCATGCAACTTTGAAACCTTGTGACTGCACGCCCTTCTTTGTGTCGGAGTAGCAGCGGCGCGTCCCCGGTGAGGTATGTGTCGGGCGTTGTGTCGTGGGTGTGCGAGACGACTGTCTCTCAACAGCTTCCAGTTTGTCGTCAGCTTGAAAACAGAGCACTGACACCAACTGACACCCACTGAACAGTCTGTGAATGATCAAAGTCCACAATAGAGATTTCACCTTTTTTCCTCAAAAGTTAAGGGTGTGCAGGCTCCTTTATGCACTCGATTCTGGCCTTGGATGGTGACCGACTGTGCTGCTGATTTAAAGCTACACGAGATTCAGTCTTATCTGGTTCACTTCCAGTCATGAGACCCGTCATTGTTGTTATCGCAGGTATCGCGTTCAAAAGCTGTTCTCCCAGGTGGCTACGTCTCCTTGTTTGCTGCCCCATTTCCAGTCTTTATTATGCGTCAGGTGAACGTAATCGACCTCGTTTGTCACAAGCACAAATCTACAAAACCTTCCGAAAGTGTCTCATCCTCTCGAACGAAAGCAGGAATATTTGGGAGATTTTAAGTTATGAAACTTGTGAATTTATGTTGAAATTTAGAAAAAAAAACTGTGGAAAAAGATTCACTGAAGTGTTTCAGTCAAATAAGGTCAAGTGCTTCAGAGCTGGAAGTAACAGAAAAACATCAAGTATCAGATTACATGCCAGTTAATGGACTCGTAGCAGAGGAAAAACATCCTCTTATCCAGGGCAATGCTGCCTGCCCGGTTCCCTGAAAGAATAATAGTCTGCTCAGCACAACACACACACACACACTCTCAAACCTCGTAGAAGTACTGTAGAGAGCTGCGGAGCGATTCTCGACTCTACTCGGGCTCACTGACGTTTCCGTCGGGGCTCTCACTTTTTGCTGCATCAGCGAAACTTCGCCGAGACCTCAGGAACTGACTGTCCCGTCAGAAATCCAAACGGCCGGGAGTGTGAAGCATGCCGATCGTTTCCAAAATGGCTGGGGGGGGGGGGGGTTTCCATGGCAGTACAGTGGCCGAAACAAGGAAACGGATACGAATCCAGGCCAGCGTGAAGGGAAACGTGTCGATCGGACGTCTGTCAAGAAGCAAGCTCGCAGTCAAATGAGACAAAAAACACAAAGCTCTGTTTAACAATATTCAAACTTTATTGATTTAACATCGTCAAACTAAAGGCAACACTAGAAAACAAGGCCAAAAAGAAAAGGTCTGAAAGAGGTGATGGAGAGGGAGCAAGGGGGGGGCAAAGAGGGCTCGAAACAAGCAGAGAGACGTTTCAGGAGGCGTCGACATATGGCGGTGAGTGACCATGCGTGTTGTCCCAGTGAGACAAAAAGTCGAACCGACACAACAGACGGTCTCTAATCGAGCAGGTCGGAGAAGTGGCACTACGACGTGTGCGGTTAGTATTCACAGCACAGGACGGACAGTCGATCACTCGTCACACGCTGAACTGAACGCCGCAATGCTGAAAAACCATCGAGAGGCTTCTGTGACTCGACTTTAGAGACCCTCCAATCTGACTCGTTTTATTGCGTCGCTTCGCTTTTCGACCGTCCCTTCGTTTCTCTCGTCTGGTGAATCAATCGAGCATCAGTGACGCTTCATTTCGGGGGTCTTTAAAGTCCGTCCGGACCAGAAGAGACTCGGACAGAGAGAGAGAATTGCAACCGAAGCGAAACATCAAGTTGTCATGTGACAGCTCGCAGTGTGAGGGAAATGTCGCAATCGGTCTGTGGTTACAACATTGTTCGTCGGTTTAGTTGTGACAATGAGCCGGTAACAAACTGTCCACACTACAGAGGAAAAAAAAAGCAACAACCTGTTTACTGATTTCAAACCCTTTCACAACATTTAAACACCACCGAGGTGACGTTACAATGTGTAAAACGCATCAAAGTAGCCCGACAGCTTCTCATCGGCAAATCCTCCGTGGGATCGATGGAGACGTTTAAGGCCGAGTGTGACAAAACAGAAGTTGAAGCAGAACACGACACAGAAAACGACTTCACAAGGGCCCGAAAGTGCTGAGTCAGATATTTAATACGTGTGGACGCTCCGTCGCGCGCCTCTGTGTGGGAATCAACTGAATAAGGCACTTTTCCTTAAAAGGTGCAGGGACCGAGTTGGTGACTTGCAAGAGACAATGGACGCGAGGTGGCCCTGAATGCCAGACGTGCCTCGACACGCCAGCCGGGGACGACACGTGACGCCCGTGTCCAGGGCTCTCGCGCCGTGACGCAGCGAGCCACGCCAGGAGTGAAAAACAGGTGGCGTTTTCTCTTTTCGTTTTGGGCCAGAGAGGGCTCGGGAGGACGAGTCCACGTGCATGGGAGGGAGGGGGGGACGGACGGACGGACGGGTGCAGCGAAGGCGGAGACTCCCGCGACCTTCCTGCCACACCTGTGTCTTTGGGCTGTAGCCTAACGCCAGCAGCTGACTGCAGGTTAGAAGGCGTGTTTATGGCGAGCGGCGGACGACGCGTTAACCCAAAATTAAGCAAGCGAACAAAACCAAAATAAAAGACTTTCACTCACACTATTCATTCGTTATCGAGCAATATTCAGGACCGAGTGTCGCCATTTGTTTTTTTTTTTGTCTTTTTGGCAGAACCATGAAAACATTTACAAAGTTACAAAACAAAGCGAGTCAGTGCAATGCTCAATTTCCATGCCAAAACTGAGGACTTTGGCTTAATGCACACTGTTTAAAGGCATTCTTT
>JASSRZ010000020.1:7440104-7469897 GCA_032164315.1 Malacoctenus gilli
CGAGTCAGTGCAATGCTCAATTTCCATGCCAAAACTGAGGACTTTGGCTTAATGCACACTGTTTAAAGGCATTCTTTCACCTAGCGTAGGAGCTAATCGCAGAGATCGAGTGGTTCTTTTTTTTTTTTTTATTTGAATGCGTGTCTAAATCCCTAAAAGCAAACGCAACGAGGGTTGGAAGTCCCGTCTCCGAGCGTCCGGCATGCACTAACGAGTGGAGAAAAAGAAAGCATTGAAACAAACACCGACAAGCCAGCATGTGCTGCGAAGCGCTTCTTCATTTCGCCGTTCCTCGAGTAGAAACCTTGACTAACCAAGACATGGTGCGGCTATGTACAGGTGGGGGAAACGATCACAGTTAGCAGCTCGCCAGCTTTAGCACTCCGTTGTTACAACTCTGCACTTCATTCACGATCCTCTCATTCACACAGCAAAGTCAGAGGCGCAATGCTCATTGGAGGAAAACTCAAACACACTCAAACAGTTCAACATTTTCTTCTAAAAAAACGCACAACCTCGCGTTTTTTCCCCCCTTCGGCTTTATTGCACAGAGGTGTTTTTATCCCCATCGCTTCTATTTAACACAATTTGTCAGCGTGATGAGTCTTAGGTCGACGACACCGAGAAGAACAAAGTCTCCAGATGGAGTGAGGCCAGAAATCGATCACCACAAACAGCCAATCGGAGCCACATTCGGAGGGGAAATAATGCAATTGAGGAAAAATGTTCAAATGACCAGAATTGAAATGTAAAAGCAGAAAAAGTTACAAAAGAAAAAAAAAAAAAGAAGTCCAAAAAATATGGAGGAATAACAAAACAAACTAAGTTTTGAAAATATTCGAAAAAATTCAGAAAGAAGTTTTTACAGGTTGAAAATAATGCAAATTAGGGGGAAAAATGTCAAATATTTTGTCAATATTCTGAAACTAACTTTATTCTGAAAATTTAAACATTATCTCAGCATTGCATTACAACTTTATTCTCAACATTTCAACTTCAAACTGAAAAAAAATTTGACTTCTGTATTTCTTCTTCTCCTTAATGTTGCCCAACACGCTGCCAAAACAGCGAGCGGAGACGCCGAGCGGCCGAGGCTCTGCGGCGGTAACTAGCTACGCTACGTTTCAACAATAAAAGGATCTTCAGTCCAGCTGGGGTTCAACGGCTCTCGCCAATATCAGCACTGCGATACCGTCTTTTCTTCCGATAACTTCAACTAATGACAAAACACGGGGCTCAACCAGGAGGAGAGAGTCAACTTCCTCCTCTCAAACTGGACATTAAAGGCACTTTACTGCTCTCACTGTCCACATCAAGAAAAGTGCATGCCATTTTTTTTCTCTTTTTCTTAAATCTTCCCATTCTCTATATTATACATTATTCAAACAAGTGTCTAAGTCATATTTCAAAAATATTCTACAATCATTCATTTTGACGACTCCACAGAGAGGAAGGGCGAGCTCCGCACGAGCCGCCCGGGCGGGTGAGATTCCATGTCGGTGGGGATCAGAAATAACAGCTGGGAGATTAATGGCGGCCAAATGAACCCATACATAATTTATTGCATGGCACTGCTCCTCTGGCAGTTTGACAATTTTTAACATCTTGTACTGGGGTGAAAAGATTTACCCCAAGAGGGGGAGGGGGGTTAGGGGGGATCCAACAGCAGAAAAACGCACAGCACTCCTAAAGAGAGACGCCCGTCACAAGTAAGACTCTTCCATCTTGGGCGTCAGATGATTGGGTGTTGCTTTCATCCCGCCGCCTCCTCCGCGTGTGCGCGACGCAGCCGTGTGGGGGAGAAGGAGAACTCGGCGGGCTGAAAGCGAGACCGAATCATCGCCGTTGTCACGTTTAAAAATAGCCATGAACTCAAACAGCGTTTGCAAACCCAGTTTGTTTTGCTTCTCAATTTAAAAAAAAAGAAAAAGATATATGATGTAATGCTGCATAACTTCGGAGCATCAACAGGAAAGCGGCTCTCTCTGTACATGAGCAACTCTTGAACTGTCGTGTGGCGTGTTTAATGGGCGGCGGCATGAGGAGAGGGACTGTAAATAACGCGAGCCCCCTCAGTTCACTGGGAAATGGTCTTTGCAGGATGACTAACAGCTTGGTGGGGGTGGGAGCAGCTCGCAGATGATGTAATCTATATGCTCAGGGCCTAAACGCCCCGTCATCACAGATCTGCCAGCTTGTACGAGCACACAGGCCTGTGTGCCCGAATACAGATTACAGGGCCCGTTTCATTAGAGAGCAGAGCCACAAGTGGCCCCAACATCAAAGAAAGGCCTGTTTGAAAACACTGTTTGAGTCCAGGAGGATACGCGAATGCTGAGTGGGGACTTTTCTCTGGGATGGTCTGGTTGTTGCGGCGAATGACGGAGGGACCCTAAAGTGCAGCCACCTCAGAGAGTGTGGTAGTTGCGGTCCTTGGACTTGCAGAACTTGTAGAGGAAGAAGATGACGGCCTGCAGGCCCAGGACCAGCACGATCCCGCCGATGAAGCTGGCCGCATCGAAAGTCGAGTTCTTGCTGGGGGCGGCGGTCGTGGCGGCTGGTGTGCCGGCTGAGATGGAGAGACCGAGAGAGAGGAGCAAGGATCAGCTACGCCTGGTCAGAAACATCTGGTCAATATGTCACGATAAATATCAGCTAGTTTTATTTCTGAGCTACAATGAAATCCTTTCATCAAAAAACCATCACATCAAACGCCAAATTAAGACTGGATTTATCTCAAACCAGTGGATGAACTAAAAGATGGCTTCTGCTTTTAATTTTAAACATTACTTGAAGTGAGAGGCAAGAGCTTTCAAAGCGCACAGATAATCAAGCTTACGTGAAACAGTTGTAATCACGGTGCCGTTTCCACTGGGAGTGGGCGCCGCGGTGGGAGCCACGGTTGTGTTGCCCGCAGCTGAAAAACATTTGTCAGTCTTTTAAAAAAAGAAGTGTGGAAACACTTGATGTTACACAAGCTGGTTGATTTAAAATCGACACTTATCTGTCTGAGGAAACCTTTCGGAAACAACTTGATGAATCAAAAGTATCAGAGGTTAGTCGAGATTAACTGTCGGGAAGTCTGATTTCAGGTTACGTAAAACGTTACACGGTAGCAGCAGATTTGTGGAGTAAATTATGCTAAAATTACGCAGTGGGAATGGAGAAGCAGACCAAACTTTTTCCCCACTAACAGCTGGCAGTTTCTTTGGAGCTTCTACACAAAAAGCAGAAGCTGAAACATTTTGAGCAATAGCACAGTTGCACTGATGTATTGTTAGAGAGTGAACGACGGTGTTGCACTCATTGTAGCGCCTGCAGCAGACACAGACTGACAACAGACACTGTGACTAACAGGTAGAGCTCCACTCTAAAGGAGTTTAGCTCCAGACTAAAAAAAATAAACATCTAAACATGAAACTAAAGTCGCAGTCAGATTCCAAACTTGTCAACACAGACCACAACAGGAAGAAGCAGCTCAGGCCTGTTGTTAGAGAACGTTACCTGCGGTGGTGCTGCTGTTAGAGGCTGAAGTGGTGACAACAGGGGTAATGGGGGCTGTAGAAGGAGTAGTGGAAGGAGAGGGGGGGGCTGAAGTGGAAGCAGAAGGTGTTGGAGCGGGAGGTGTTGAAGTGGGCGCTGCAGTCGGGGCCGAAGTAGTTTCTGGGTTGACAGGACAGGGAACCAACACCAAGGGGTGGGACAAGGACAGGCAAGAGAACGCACCCAAACAACACAGTTAAGCCCAGAAATCAGACAACGGTGTTTTCGTCATTTCTGCTTATCGGGTTAAAACGCTCGCAAAAAGGACAAACAGAGGAGACGAATAAGTAACAGACCCAAAGCAGTCACACCCAATAACTAACACCTCAGATCCTCGTTAGACCCAAAGACAATCAGCTGACAGCTTCACACCCCAACTCAGAGCAACGTGTCTGCTGATTCCCTCTGGGCGTCGAGAAGAATATTAATACGGAAAAACAAAACAATTTCACTCTAGTGATTTGAGCCGCTCAGCTCCTACAAAATACCTGTGCAAGTTGTGTTGCTGCAGGAAGTGTTGCCCGCAACAAAAGACTCGTTGCGACAGCTGGCCGTCCCTGGAAGACAAAAGGATTACACAAATGATTAACAAAGTATTAACAGAGTGGAATGTGAACAGGACCAAACGACTGGTTCGCAGTCTCAGTTCATCTCGAGAAGCAGAGGCATTCTCCTTGTCTGCTGCACGGGAAGGTCAGAGCAGCCCCTCGCACGGACCCACTTCCTGCAGCGAGAAGACGGCGTCCCATCCATCCTGCTGCCCCCTTCCCACCCCCCCCACCAAGCCAGAGCACCGCTCTGAATGCATTCATGCATTATTCAATATAAGTAGTGACAAAAAATATATATAAGACTGTAAGCATTTCAGATATTGTCGGAATACAAACAAGGTTCAATGTATTGAATTCAAGTTTTGACATCAAAATAAAGGCTGAAAAAAAGGAGACACCTGAAAGTGTTTGTGTACATCCGAACTGCCTCCGTCAAACCTGCTTCGCCATATTTCACATCGCACATTTATGAATGATGCATGACGTTGTTAGAAGCGTTTCCATGTTTCAGCTCGTTGAGGCTGATCTCCCTCAAACAACTTCAATCCGTCACCACTCGTTGGACACACTAAACTGACCATATTTTTCATAACTGGCGAGCGTGACCGAAATATAAATGGAGTGGAGAAAGAATGTACAATATTTGCCTCAGATGTAGCAAGCAAAAGGGTGAAGTCGCATCACATCAGGCTCATGTTAATAACCGACTAATTTATGCTGCGAAACTAGTTCGCACAGTTAACCTATATCAACATAAAACTGAGAACATCATAACGTGTTGTTCTCTGTTGAGTCACTGCCGGCATCTCACTTGATTTCACAACACGATCTGATCATTTATTAACCACAATGGAGGGAACTTTGCCCCAGCACCACGTTTCATCTGACCCCAAACTGCCAGACACAACTTACTTATTTACTATTGACCAGATTTCAAACACAGGAACAAGTGGAACAAGGTGGAGTTTCCATTTATCAGTGAACTCGTGTTCATTTCTTCAGCTGTTCTTGTCACGATGACGCTGAGTCACGACTATGAGCGTATGTTTCACACTTTACTGCGGTTGTTTGAGTTGGACAAGTATTTTACTGTTGAATTTTGACACAGAATGACTGACTGAGGTCTACTGAAAGTCTTACTCCTCATCCTTCATTTATTGACTTGGAGTTCATCACGAGTTTTGACGTTACAGATCATTTACCAGCACTTGGTATCAGAGTAGGAAGAATCTATAAAAACAGAAATAAACCGATGATGTTGTTCCTGTTTTTCTTGGACCACACCTTTATCTTTGAGTTACAATAACATCACATGAATACTTGCAGCACAGGTGACACAGATGCAGTCTATACACATACAGCTCTGCTCTTAGATTTTTCTGGATAAACTCCTGAAATCATCATGACGCACTTGAAAGTACATTTTCAATCACGCCTGAACAGCAGTAAAACCAAAGACGAGGAGGAACAACAACAACCACCTTTGACCTTCTCTCAGCATCTCGGCTGCTCTTCAGTTTGTTAGTGTCGAGTATATGAGGACATTATCGTCCAGAATACAGGAACACCATAAAGAGAACTGCTTCTGCTAACTCCTCCACCTTTCCCTGCCTGTTGTACCATAATCCGGAGCGACCACACCTAATGACTCCCAGCAGATGGCGGCTGCCCATAAAGTACTGATAAAGCAGCTTCAACGCGGCCTAAGACAGCAGCAATTGTTGAGACCTTCTTCTGGTGGTCTCCTAATAAGGTCAGAAATGACTGGGTAGCTTGCGCTACATTTTCCACTGCAGCCAGGCCTGTACTTTGTGGTCCTCGTATCGAGCCATGTATCCTTCTGTGCTGGTCAGAGTCACAAAGAAAATACCAAATGGCTGCCGTGTCATAATTACGAGTTCGTGACAAAATTTTCCATCCAGACCGTGTCACCGTGTTGCCCAATTATACAATGTTTGAGATTTTTGGGATCGGTCACATTGCGAGTCTGAATATCTGTCAGTCTTTTTTAATAACGCTTCACTTGCTGGATAATGAACCAAGAGAAATAGTCTGAATGAACTCCACAAGTCAAAATGCAGATGACTCATTTCCTTTTCAACTCCAAATTCAGTTGCATGAATTAAGTAATAATGAAAGTAGCACAGGCATATCTTTCCACAGTTTCTCGGTGACCTTATGGCGCCGGCTCTGTAATTAACTGCGTGAACAGAGAGGGGGGGTTTCTACCCTCAGACAAGTCAGGTAGAAGTTATCTCGCAGGCAGCTGTGAAAAACGGAACTTGCTCTCACCCTTTTCAGAGGTGGTGACATTATAATCACCTTATCCAGCTCAAAAAAGAAGAGTATTTCAGGCCTTTGCCCACCACCACCACCACCGACATTGTACTCTGAAAGACCCAGTTGGCTGGTGCTCAAAGCAGGGGTCCATTTTGCTGCGTAATCATATATAATTCCCTATCAACGTCAATACTTCCACATAAATTTAGGAGGATCCATCAACCTCTCTGTGTCTGTAGCCGGAACTAGCGAGGCTAATGCAATCACTGAATCCTTAAACCGAATGTTTTGTCGTTTTCGTTCCTCCGTTTTAAAGCCAACAAGATGCGAACACCACTCGACTATCAATCCACACGAACATATAATCTTTCATACTTTTACTTGATATCCTTGTTTTATTTTGGTTCCTTCAACTTCTTTCATTCTTTTGATTTTATTGGCAGTTTAGCCCCATGTACCACCTACAGGCATGGCATATGTACTACAGCGTTGTCCCTCAAAACTGTCCCGGTTTGAAGACTCGAGAGAAATTCATTCAAATGTTACTTTTGCCAATATTCAAATCATGAAAATTGGAGTCAACAGTCCTTCTAAAGAACACATGTAAGAGTTTGAAGCATTTCGACACAAGGCTGCAACTGCGCCTCTGACGCAGTCGCTTGCTTGCACAAAGTCCCTAAACCGAAGACGAAGCTGGTAATGACAATGTGGGAAGCACTCGCTCTGCGGTTAGGCGGCACTTCAGGGGAAAGCCGCCTCCAGTGGCCGGAGCCGACCTTTCCGGTTCTTTAGAATGGTGAGCCGTTCCTGTGGTTGTGAAAGTTGTAGCTGGAAGGGTGTGTTTGTGCGGCAAACAGTGTGTTCCACCTGGCCTCGTGTGAGCCCTTTGCTTTGGTGTGTGAGGCGAGTCACTGGACGTCACTCAAAGAGTTCTTATCTTGATCAAACATGTCGAGAAATAGAGAGTAATCTAATGATTTTTCCATGTATGGAGCACCTAAATGTAGCAGAACGACATAAAAACAAACAACACTTTAGATAAAAACAGTTTTAGGTTGAGGTTTTCCATCTGTTGGTGGGGGGAGTCGATTCCCAGCAGTGTGTCAAAGATGTCACGCAAGACTCAGTCACAGGATTGTCTTCTGGGGATTACACTGAACTTTCCTTCTCAGTGTAGCGTGGCGGGAAAAAAAACAACAACAAAAAAAAACAACACCTCAGTCCAGTTCAACCACTCCACTAAACCATTTGGTAGCGCGAAGCTTTCGGAGCTGAAGCAGGAGGAGGGTGTGGGATCAAGTCTCACTGCGGCCTCTGCTGCACAGAATCAGAGCTCCGCGGTGCCGAAGTTGTCAAACAGGTTGATTCCCGGGAGGGTTCAAACACCTGCGCGTGTCTAACAGAATTTAAGTGCTGCCGGAGCCCAGCTGACCTTTCTCTGGATTTATTGGACAAACTTGTGGCACGATTGTCTGCTATTATTCAGGCCTGCGGGCAAACGACACCGACTCGTGAGTAATGAGCGCGAGGCACGTGAGGCGGATCTTTTTACTCGATCTGCACAGCCTTTCCTGTCACTCGCGCCGCCACTCGCTCCTTCCTTCGGTTTCACAGTGTGAGGATACTGCAGGCTTCCTGCCACACGATTCCTCACTTCCTCTCCTGTTCATCTTCATTACAATCGCCCGAGACCTGTGTGCGTCTGACAGCGTATACGGAGGGGATTTGATCGACAATATACAAGAGGATCTCAAGTCGCCAGGGCCTTTTTGATCGTCCCACATATTGCAGAGTACAGTTCGTTCGGGCCTACGAACGAAGTTAAACTTTATTCATATCTGGCACTGATCACAGTAGTGTGAAACCATATCAGCATTTTTAGACCCAGTAATCTCCGCTCCTGCCAAGAAACTTGTTCCTTTATTTCCTGCCACGGATATTAACACAAATACAAGTAATTCCTCTTCACATCGACTAAAATATAAAGGAGGAAGAGTGGAAGTTTGTCAGACCACTTCAAAAAACAATATGCAAACCAGCTATGGGAAGTCCTTTTGTTTGAAAGTTTTTTAATTCAAAATCAAACCACCAGACCTCTCATTTTGATTAAAAAAATACAACCACAGCATAATTTTCCAACCGCCCTGCAACAGCGCAGAAGTCAACGAGATTTCTCATATTCGGAGCTCTTATATTTTGACCGGCACTCGCATTAACATAATGAAATCGCAGCGGTGCAAACGAAGACGTTGGGCAACAAAGCCACATTCAGAAATAAAAGGAAACCTCAGGCCTCAAAGGGCGGCGCTCGCAATCCTTCAAACAACACGGTTTAGACAATCACCTGGAAGATTGTGCCCAACCTCCTCGCGGTTTGCTGTAAAACCAGTCTGCCTAAATCCACATCGATCCTCAGGGCTGCCAGAAGATTACAATACTCGTTGTGGAAACTGGAATGACATCATCCTTTTCGCAGTCAGCAGCCGCTGCCTGACGTTCCCGTCACAGCCAGAAGTCATACGTCCAATTAGCTCAGCTGTGTGCACAATGTAGTGATGGACAGGGGCTCCACAATGAGCCGCGTAACGTGGATACTCACCGTCGCAGCTCACCCACAGGCAGTCCGTAGTGTTTACACACGTTTCACATGTCAGGGAGTCACATCCTTCTGGAAAGCAATTAAGAAAAAGATTATGAAACAAGGAAGCCAAGAAGTACCACATCTATAAAGGACAACATAAAGCTGCTGGCTGCAGAAGGTCTATTAGACATGTTAAAATAAGGCCTGATTAGCTCAATTTTCAAGAAAATCGCATGGCTCTGAAATGACCCACAACACCTCCCGTCTCTTTATTGTTCCCTTTTCATCAATAACGTTGCAACAGCGTTTAGCCTGCTGACGCTAACTGGCTTGTAATTTGACCCCAGCCTCGTTAAGTCTAGAAATTGATGACGAACTGGCATCATGTCCTCCAAACATTCACAGCAGCCTGAGGCCATAAATACCTGTTAAATTAAGTTCCTAAAACTATCGAGTATTTCACCATGAACTCTGTCTTCTAATACTTCTGTTTTAAAAAGCTGAAGTATATCAGCGCCATAAAAATCTCTTAGCTCAAACAAAGCAGAGCATTAAAGGGTTATAAATCTTAAAATGTGGCACAGCACACATGCAAGGCTCTTACATAACAAGCTGATCGGGTTCCTGATACCTGATCGGCTGGATGGGACACTTTGGGTTACACCAGCCCGGTAAGAAGCCCACACAATTCAGCCCCAGCTCACATCAATCACCCCCTCAAACGTCCTCATAAACCTCCAAGCTCACGTAACACAATATGAAACGCATTTTCGGGTCACTAAGCCTGCTAGTTGGCTAAACGCGTTAGCCGAACCTGGCAACTTGAGGCAAGCCTTGGAAACGAAGCGGACAAGTTGACCGCAAAAAAAGAGGCCACTGTTGGCGAAAAAAACAGGAGTACAGAAGTGAGAATCGACAAAGTGAAAAAGTACACAGCGTCACGGGGGAGGGACGCAAAACCGGGGCCGCGCAAACGGTTAAAAGTGAGTTTACCGGGGATGTGTCAGAGAAGAGTGGGGGAAGGGGGGGATGGACGCGGCGGGGGTGCGGTGAAAAGGGGGGATAAGGCTGTAGCTGTAGCCGTTAGCACCGCGATGAGAGGTTGCTAAAAAAAAAAAAAAACTTACCTGAGAGTGTCGGGGCTGCTGCGCCAATCAGAGCCAGAGCCACTGCGAAAAACGCCACTTTTACGTCCATGACTGCGACCAACTCGCTGCTCAGCCGGTTCCCGGCGGGGGGGGCAGGAACGTTACGTGCGAAGAAGCGTCGAGGAAAAAAGGAGACTTGAGAGTTTTTTTGGAGGGGGGTTGTTGTTTTTTTTCCTTCTCGCGCGGCTCTCTTCACCGTCTCTCGTCGGCGTGTGCCTGCTGCTCCTGCTGCTGCTCGCTGTTCGCTGTTGCTGCTAGCTCCACACTTCCTACTTGACAGGTCATGTGGCACTTCTCGCTGGGAGGGGTGAGAGGGACCCGAGAGCGCAGCGAGCACGTCGAAGGCCGGAAGCACGCGGGGGCTGACTTCTGATTGGCTGACACCTGATTACGGCGCACCTGTGAACCAAAACACTGAATAATAATCGGCCCGAAAATAACCAGCTCCGTCACAGCTGGCTTCGTCACAGTCGGAGAGGTTAACAACGGGGCCAGGGGGCACAGAGGGGCAAAAGGACCCTTGAGACACCATGTAAATGACATTAACGTTTTGCTGTAATGCTTTTGGATTTGTCTGTATCTCACTCAACTAAACTAAAATACTGAAACTGTCCTAAGTTGATATATAACAACAGGATTTCCAAAATAAAGACAGCAATCAGAAGGTCGCACATGTATTTATGTACTGCCTTGGACTAACATTTAAGTGATGATTGCAAAGAGTTACAGGGGTAACACTCCGCATGCTGTAACTTTACAATCGTATTTGGGTCTTCCATTGGATGTTGGGGCCTCTTCTAGTCTCTTCAAGACTTCGACACCTTCAACCACTTGACTGGAGAACAGAAAGGAAAACATTTGACTTCAACAACCGACTACAGGAGAGGCGATACTTCACATAAAGGTTTGGAGAGTTGAAAGGATTTCGCGAACCCGAAAGCAACATAGGTCTTGTCCATCCAGGGCGCTGGCTGCAGGGTGATGTAGAACTGGGAACCGTTGGAGTGGCGACCTTTATTGGCCATTCCCAAGGTGCCACGCTTGGAGTGGGGGATGGCAAAACTCTCATCTGAAAAAGAGAAACACACCTCAAGAATAAAAGCCAAGTACATCCATGAATAAAAGTGTGTACTGTGGGATTTTACTGTGATATTTAACACTGTTTGATTCAGTACCTTCAAAAGTTGGTCCAAAGATTGATTCGCCTCCATCACCCTTCCTGTCAGGGGAAATATCTGCCACATTTGGAGAGACAGTTTTGCCATAACATGTTGCTCCTATGTATTATCAGATTTTATTCAAATAACCCACACAAACATCAGATTGTGACTGGCCCATACAGCACCTCCACCTTGCACCCAGCCGTTGGGGACTATCCGGTGAAACAGAGAGTCCTTGTAACAAAGCGGGAAGCCACTGGGCGACAGTCCCTGCTCTCCGGTACACAGTGCCCTGAAGTTCTCTGACGTCTTTGGACACACATCTGAGAAAAGCTGAGGAGGTGAAAGACAAATTCCCTCAACTCAAGATGTTTGATACGAACTACACATTATAAGGAACCTCAGTCACTTCACCTCAAACAATAACCTCCCCACGGCTTCGCCTGCTATCTCGACGTCCATGAAGACAAAAGGATGCTGCAATGTAAACACAATTTTTTTCTCACAGTTTATATCAAGGTGAAGTAAAATAGTTGAGAAAGCATTTTCTATTGACATCAAAAATTAACAAGCTGTTAGTACCTACAATCGTATATCTGGTTCAATGGTTTAGACAAATCAAGCATTTGCATCCTGACAGGGAAGCACTTTTCAATTTTCCATATTTTGCATTATTTGTATACTAGTTTTGACTGGAGACATGGCTTGCCTTGGTTTTCAGAAGGTGTTTGTTGTAGTTGTCCTCAACAAGCGCCAAGTAGAAAGCTTGAGGCCGAGTGAAAGTGAAGCTCCAGTTCTCCTTGGCCCACTTTGAGAGATCCTTCTCATTACCGAGGAGTTGGCCGTCCAGAAAGCACATCAGGCTGCTGGAGTACTGCCACACTTGACCACGCAGCCTCTTGAATCACACGTCCGGGAACAAAGGCTTTGTTGTGATTCAGCATTTTGAAAGAATTACATCGTCAAACTACAGCAGTGTTTCTTCGTGTAGGTGTAAGTACACCACGGCACAGCATTGCAATCTGCTGCAAAAGCGCCATTTCACTTTGTTTACACCAGCTTTGTTTTCAGCTCATTTAGATTATGTCAGTAACGCTGCACTTAGCTGAACACGAAATTCATTAGCCAGTGATAAACACTATTATTTGACTGATTTTTTGCATGGTAAAAATCGACAACTGTTATAACATATATAGGGGGATTAGCGCAAATGGTCGAGTTGTTGTATACATGTAACACAATATTGTTTACCCTCTTCGTGTCGAACAAATATTTCTCCCAGTCGAATTCAAGCATTGGGTGGATAACTGGCTCCAGAAAGGCTTCAGGAAAAGTTTGTTTCAGTCCCTGTTGGAATGACAGGTGGACACGTCAACAGTCAACAGGTGTTACCGCATGTTGAAGTGAAAATGAATCGTGAAACTTAACACGGGTCGAAAATGAACCATTGGTTTTACCTTAGCGATATTTTCGGCGATGGTGAAACCGCCGTTTTTGATCATACCGACGATTTCTATTTGCGTTTTGCGGTCCATGACTGAAAAAATGTCAGATATTCGTAAACGAAAAACCGGTTTCCAGGGCAACGTGTCGCTCTATCATGACGTAGGACTCAGAAAAGGTTTGGCTTCGATCCGTTTCGTGAGTCCTTCTCTCTTTCCGCCTTTCTCTGACTCCATCATCGTGTAAATAAACGAGAATTTAAGATTTTCTCAACGTTAAAGACGTTTAGATAACGTGAATTTATTTTATTTTTTGTTTAGTTTATTATTGATTCAGACAGAAAGTGAAGTATATGGGTTTTCAACGAATTGGAACGCGGCCCAACGGCGCCAAGGTTTGAAAGCTCCCAGTCGCTGTTTTGTCCGGTGTTGTTGTCGCCGGTCGACTTTTCCTTCTCGTTTCTTTACGTTTCGCGTGTTTATAACCTATTGAGACGCTGCTATGGGTGTTCACGAGTTATGGTCCATCCTGGAACCGGTCCGGGAGTCCGTACCGCTGTACAGTTTGAGCGGCAAGACGCTGGCGGTCGACCTGAGTTTGTGGGTGTGCGAGGCCCTGCACGTCCAAGCGATGATGGGGAGAGTCACGAAGCCCTACCTCAGGTGAAAATACAACTCATCACCATATAAGTCCTCATGGAGCTCATTCGATAACGCGTATCCGCAAGTTTTAACTATCTGTGTAATGGTGTGCTTTTTTTTGTCCAGAAACTTGTTTTTCAGGGTGTCTTCTCTCACACTGATGGGGGTGAAACTTGTCTTTGTTATGGAGGGAGAAGCTCCGAAGATTAAAGCAGAAACCATGAACAAGAGGACCCAAGCGAGATATGGTGGTTTCAAAAAGGCTGCTGCTTCCAAAGTCTCATCTAATCCCAGCAGAGGGCGCTTTAGAGCCGTGCTTCGAGAGGTAAGCAAGTCCTCTCTCGCTTCTTCCCCTGCTGATCACACAGTGCATTAACTTTCTCACACCTGGATCTCCTGTGTGTAGTGTGCAGAGATGCTGGACTACTTGGGCGTACCCTGGGTGACAGCTGCCGGGGAGGCGGAGGCCATGTGTGCCTACCTGGACTCTCAGGGCCTGGTGGACGGCTGCATCACCAACGATGGAGATGCCTTTCTGTATGGAGCCAGGACTGTCTACAGGAACTTCAACATGAACAGTAAAGTGTGTCTTGAGTTCTTTTCCATGCTTTTGTTCACCTTGTCACTTGTGTATTACACTTTATGGGCAGTCAGACCTTTGCGAATGCTCTTGAACTCCATTGTAGGATGTATTTTGTGTGGATATATTGAGCTGAGCTGTTTGTGTTTTCTGTTTCATACCTGCAGGACCCTCAGGTCGACTGCTATCAGACATCTCATGTGCAAACCGAGTTGCATCTAACCAGAGAGAATCTCGTCGGCCTGGCGATTCTCCTCGGCTGTGATTATATTCCAAAGGTTAGAAGGAAGCTTTAACGTGACAAATCCTTGATTAATATCTCCGATGCGGCTGACCTCAGCTTCACAATTTCATGCTTTTCAAAGGGTATACCAGGTGTTGGCAGAGAGCAGGCACTGAGGCTCATACAGACCCTAAAAGGACAATCCCTTCTGCAAAGGTAGGAAGCAAACACATCTTGAAAGTAAGCACCTGTCTCCTGAATGCTGATGTTGAACCTTTGTCTGCAGGTTCATGACCTGGAAAAAGGAGGTTACAGAAGTATGTGAAGGCGTTGTGAAGAAAGTTTCTCACTGCAACATTTGTCGGCATCCAGGTAGCGCGCCGCCTCGCTTTGAACTCTGTCCGTGGCTTGTGAAGATGTTTGCTAAGCCTCAGCTCTTTCTGCTGTTATGTCTTCTATTCACTCACTTTCCTTTTCAGGTTCGGCAAAAGCGCACGAGCGCGGCGGCTGCGTGCTCTGCGACAGCGTGCGGTTCTGCCAGCCTCATGACTTCGATTACCAGTGTCCCTGCGACTGGCACCGCCACGAGCAGACCCGCCAGGCCTTGTCCTTTGAGGCCAACATCAGGAGGTGGGCTCGAGCACGAGGGGACTTTGCACCCCTACTTTTATCGATAAAACGCCTGGAAGAGCAGAACGGAGAAACTCACTGACTCAGGATGGATTGAGACGCCAAAAGGACTTTAAAATCTCTGTCGACAGTATATTAGATCAATCATTAATTAAATTGTTCTGTTTGGCTTTTCAGGAAAACTCTTGCAAGTGAGAAGTTCCCCTTTACTGAGGTACAGTCAATTTGATACTTTTTCTGGGTTCTTTGCAGGTAAAACGTGTTTGTGACGCCTCTGTGATGTTTTACAGATTATTCGCGAGTTTCTGGTTTCCAAAGACAAGCCAGTGCCACATTTCAAGCGGAGGCAGCCCAACATGCTGCTGATGCAGGTGAGTAAAGGTCAATTTGATGAGTCGTGAGAGCTGTTGTGTTCAGTGACACCCGTGTGATCGCTGTTGCTTTCAACCTTTTAGAAATTTGCCTACGACAAGATGGAGTGGCCGAAGCACTACACGAGTGAGAAGGTGTTGATCTTGATGAGCTACACGGAGCTGATGAACAGAAAACATGGAAGAGACATGACGCCGCAGATCGAGCCCGTCCGGTAGTCCGAACAAAGTCCATTTAAAGACGTTTTTCATGCCATAAATTGCTTTGATATCACCAAAATACTTTATTCTCACTAAAGAATACTGAAGCCACGGGTGAGAAATGGCATCGCGTGCTTCGAAGTCATCTGGAGAACGCCAGGTCAGTCGCTTCAGTTTCTCTGCAGCTTTGTTTCACTCTTGTAAAGCAGGGAAAAAAGACCACCCTGCTCCAAGCGGCGGTCGGGGTGCGGGCCGCTCGTCACCGGGTCGTCTGTTAGTGACTGGCTGTGATTTGGGGTTCAGAGGTGACAGATCAGTCACAACAGCCACAAGGTGCTAAAGCGGCTTCCTCCCCAAGCTGGGAAACCTGTTGTATCAAAGTCCACCTCCCTAACAAGCCCGTCTGACGTCAGTGCCCCCCTGAGAAAGCCCCCCCAATCCACTAACACTATCGCATGAACACTACAGTGTGATTCAAGCATGCGAGCATCACCAAATGAATTTTGTCTTGGTTACTTAAACACATATAAAGTCTTAAGTGTCCCTTTTGTGGTTCCAAGTCTTGGAAGATGGAAGATGGTTGATTTGAGGGTTTATTATTTGTGTTTGTAGCACATTTTGTGTTTCCTGAGGAGCAGCCTGAAGACGAGCAGCAGGAGGTGAAGACTGTGGAGGAAGAGGCTCTGTTTTGTGTGGCCTTCCCGACGCTGGTGGACGACTACCTGAGAGACAAAGCACTGGCGGAGGAGAACAAGACCAAGAGTAAGATAAACACCCACCACATCCGCTTTATCAGATGCACGTCACGTCATGGAAGTGACTGGACGCACTTGAATAATGAGCTGTAAATGTTGCCAAGATTGTCACAACAAAAGCTCCCCCGCCGCTTTGACGAGCTCGCAGACTTCCCGCGCTGCGCCGGCGAGGACGCCCTGATCAAAGGCACCTGGAGCTGCGGCTTGTTTTTCAAGGCTGTCTATTACAGCAGCTCTGACACCTGAAAATGTGGCGTTTGGCAGCTCGGATGGTTAACGCCAGGGGCTTTGATGCAGCTGGGAGGTGTCTGTCTCACAGGTTGAACTGTGCTCTCACCGCTGAGGAGATCCACTTCCTGGGGTGCAGAAAAAGTGAGACAGAAGAAGCTTCCCAGGGAGGATTTAGCAGTTGGTTTAGAGAAAGTGTTCACCTGAGAGGCGTCTGACATGTGGCCTCACTTTTCTTTCACAGAGAAGAAAGCTAAAAGTAAGAAGGAGAAGCCGGCCGAAGCGTCTGATGATGGGGTGTCGCATCTCTTGGAGAAGATGACCCTCCAGAGTTCCTCTTCAACAAATTCAGCCACTCAGCCACAACCAGAGGTCGTCATTTTGGACACTCCAGTGAGCTCGAAGCATCATAGCAAGGAAGCGAGAGACCCCGGCGCTGCTGAGCCTCGTCCTGACTCAGAGACCGCTGCTTCGCCGTCCGTCTCGGTCGTTATTGATGCTCTGCACCTCAGCGATATCGACTGGGACGCTTTGTCCTTCACATCCTCGCCGACTCCTCCAGTAAACCAAACCACGGAGCCCGAGAACAAAGTGGGAAGCACGGAGCAGCAAGCCTCCAGTGGTGCCTCACAGTCAGACTCCAGATCTGCCCCAGAGCGTTGCTCCCTCAGGGATCGGCTGCTCATGAGGAACACGGCCAAAGCTGCCAATCACAAGGAGGCGGACAGAGATACGGTCACAAAACAGCTTCATTATGGGCTCGCCTCTTTCGAGCAAAACTCAAACTCGAAACCAAACACGGAAATCCTCAGAAAAGACATCAACGATGCTCAGATATTACAGAAAGCACCTCCAGTAAAGAAAAATGAACCTTTAACAGAGAAAATTCAGTGCGGCACAAGCAAAGCTGATAAAGGAGCTTTAAAACAGCACAAAACAGCCGATGTTGAAGCTGAAAGTGACACAGAAGAAAAACCTGACTGCTCCAAAAAGCCGCCTCAGAAATACACGTTTGTCAGAGCAGCTGTTTCATCACTGGCTGCTCCACCGCCGAGGCACAACAAGGTCCCTGGTCCGAGTAGCAAGAAGGACATCAGCATACAGCAGATCACCAAGAAGAGTGTGTGCAGGAGTGTGTGTTCGTCCAGCGAGGACAGCGACACAGAAAACCGTCCGGCTGGATCTCGACAGGGGGTTAAAACCAAACAGAGCAACAAAAACGGGAGCGCTTCGGTTTCAGATCTCCCTCTGAAAACTCTCTGTGTGCCAGCAGCCATCAAACCACCTGCGAAAACGACACAAAATCCTCCCTCGATCAAACCAAACTCCCAGAGTAACTGTGGAGAAAAAGTCGTACTTGTATCGGGTAAAAACATAACTGCTGGTGTCCCGCCTGCTCCGGTGGACGTGGATGCGTTCCATCAGACTCCCGCGTCGCCTGTCGTCGTGTCGGACAGCGACGACTCGGTGATCTGTAGCGAGAGTCCGCTGCCGCTGGCTGAGAGGCTGAGACTGAAGTTCATGAAGTGAGCAGCAAAGCTGCAGTTCACCGCACTTCACCACGTGGAACAAGGCCGAAAAGTTTCCGTCTCTGTTGTGCAGATGGAAAGTAAACACCAGTCGTCTGCATAAATATACATGCAGGAAGGTAGAATTATCTCACAAAATTTCATCACAGTTGCCTGAAATCTTTCTGAGGTAACAAAGCAAGAATTTGTGATAAAATTGAAGTGTTTTCTTGAATTCCCGTTCATCTTAAACAGCAGAACTGCAACAATTTGGTTATTTATGAAGATTTAAAGTCATTTTAAGAAGTTCTTTAGAGTTTTGAGGTTTCAAGTATTATGAGTCATTTTCACTTTTGATGCCCTGATACTAAAACTGATTTGTATCTCCTGGAATGTAGACTGTTGATCAGATGAAAAATGTGATCAAATTTGCTCCTATTTAAGGAAACTATGTTGGGTTTGTACTTTAATTTTAATCTTTGTTCTGTGAATTGAAAAAAAAGTTTAAAGGAATCATCGTGAATAAATCGAAGTCAAAAACTTGTGGAAAGAGCTTGTGGATTAGCAGATTATTAGGTGTATTAAATGGCCCACTGATACCACCACACGCACTTGTTTTTCTTCCACTTCTGCTTGACAAGCTGCCCCTCACCTCGCAGAGCTGAAGGTTGAAGGCGCTGCAGCTGACGGGGACGGAGGGGACGGAGGACACTGAGCCACTGGTTTTACAGCTCAGCAGCGTCGGGCCCCTTGATCAGGAGCGAGGCCTCACACCTTCTCAGACATGAAAGGTCTGGCAGCAGCTTGGTGACAGCTGCATCCTCTGCTCAAACAGCAACACAGTCATATAGTGCGGCCACTTTAATCTTTATTTTATTAGAAAGACTTGCATTGGATGCAGGAAAAATGCCACGATCTTTAGTATAATGTGAGTTTTGGCTCTTTTAAAGTTCTCAAACTGCCCTGGAAAAGTATCAATAATTAAAACAACAATCATGCCCATTTCCTTGATTTATTTGGATGTTTATTTGCAGACGGATCAAATCTTTGGGTCCTGCAGAGTTCTGTGTTTCTTTCGGTTAGGTTAGAGTGCGGTTGTATCTGGAGATGAAAACGAGGCAGCTCTGTTGGTTTTTGGGGCTGCTTGACTCCCAGTCTGAGGACACACGCAGGCCTTACTTGCCAGGGAGGTGTAAAGACATCAGGTGAAGCAGCATCCTCCCACTGCTTCATTAGGCAGGTCACATCAAACTGACAATTGTCGTCGAGCAGACTTTAAAGAGTAATTTCCCCACAAAAGGAATCTAATTATTTTTCTTTCCATCACATTAAACCTCTATTTAGCCTTATTCGCACCCCAGTGATAACTAACGACGTCCTTCTGGAAACTCCGCATTTTGGCACTTGCGGCTTTCTTTGAACTCTGAGCTGTGAACCCATAAACCTCCGGAGATCTGCTTCTGTATAAAAACGCGTCGGCAAAATCACTTTCCCACAATCTGTCCCGTCATTGTGTCTGGATGTCATCCTCCCCGCGCCGCCACCGCCGCCTGCACTTCTGACATGGACCTGGATGCGGCCACGGCCAAGCTGCTGTCCGAGTGGGAGAGCCACGAGGGCGCCTTCGGGGAAAACCAGGAGTCGCTTCGGTCCAACTCGCCCGAGTCCTCCGTGGACTCCTTGTGCTCCTCGCCGGAGATGTGCTACAGCGAGCACCAGGACCTGAGGGACTTCTCCTTCGACTTGGCGGCGCGTAAAGCGCCTCCGACGACGACGACGACGACGCAGCGGCCGAGCAAGTCCAAGATGCCCACCAAGAGGCGCATGAAGGCCAGCGAGAGGGAGAAGATGCGCATGAGGAGCCTGGCGGAGGCGCTGCACCAGCTCCGGGACTACCTGCCGCCGGACTACAGCAAGAGGGGACAGCCGCTGACCAAAATACAAACGCTCAAGTACACCATCGAATACATCAACAAGCTCTCGGACATCCTGAGCCGTGCGTAACGGACGCGCCGGGGACCGCTGTTACGCGTCCGTTCCATTCCCCATACTCATCTCGACAAGTCTGGGAAAAACTCAACACATTTTGATCTTCTTTCATTTTTCTGTTGCCATTGATGATGCAGTTACTGCCTGGCAGCCTGGTCAGCGTGCCGCCTGCCTCCGCCCAACGCCAGCTGGGATCCACTGCTGCAGGCATCGGGAAAGCAGTTCAGAAAACTCCTGGTGTATTGTTGTAAATATTGTTTTGTGTGCAGTTAAATTTGTATATGCAGCTGCGGTTGTTTGAAATGTCATCTGAGCGTTGCGTGATTTAGTTTAGAAGCGATAGATTAGTACCCCCAAGGTGTGCAATCAAACTTTATTCACCAAATAATGCTTTCCTCTGTTGATGTGGACAAAAACAACACATTTTGCTATGATTGACGTGTTTATTATCCTTTTTTATTGGTTTTATTACATGAATGTAGTTTAGGAGAGTGCGTGGTTTTATTATACAATAAAATGTCGTTTTTTTTTTAGTAAATTTGACTTTGTTATATTTCTCTATTTTCCAAGCCAATACATCAGGTTTATTATTAAAAATTTCACACCTCTCCAACACAGTCTGGATGCAAATTATGTGCGTGATTAAAAATGTGATAAAATTAAATGTTTGAAGTGTGTTGAACTTCTGGCCCAGTTAATTAATGAACCGTCTCAAGGCCTGACAACAATTGGCAGTGCGTCAGTGCATTTCTCCAATCAGATGAGCGGAAGACCATACGTAACCTGGAGAAAGGGCAGCAGACAGCCAATCAGAGGCCAGGATATATGCAGGTGGGCGTGACCGGACAGAACGCTTTTCTCACAAAGAAATCCCAACCTGGGATGTCTGACTTATAGCCGCCATTTCAAAGCGTTCAGAAGCCCTTAAAATTTTGTATGTTTTTTATTTTTACAGACATAATTTTTATTTTTTATTAGCCAGAAAAAAAGCTATATTCTCCCTTGAATCTACCTCGCCTGCACCATCAATTAAAGTAAGTTATCCCCTCTTATACCCTGTCGGCTAATTCCTCAGTAACGCCCCTTTTTCTTGCATGCTAGACATTTATCTTGTATACTTGCTCAATGATAGGATTTTATGTGTTATATTTCTCAGTGAAAGTGACGAGCTCCATGAGGGATGCTCGCTTGAACCGGCAAAGCAGCAGCTTCAGGCTCCGTTTATGTGGATGGAAGTGAGCGATGGTAATTCCAGTAATTAGTCAGAGCCCTGTCGGGGCTTTGCGATGTAATTTAACAACCTTTTGCTTCTGTGTGCTGAGCGGCATTAGGCTGCATTACCGGGGGCTCGCAGTGCATTTGGTAGCCGGGCCACCGTGTCCTGCAGGCGGCTCGCCGAGCTCAGCAAGCTCACACAAGCCGCCGTCGGCTCCCTGGATCAGGGTAAAAAATGTTTCCATGACGCCCGGCGTGCCTGTGGCTCCGCTGCAGGCTTACTTACTTTAAGATATCAACACGACAATGCACAGACTGAGCTGTCCTGTCCACGGTCAGATTGCCTCAAGATTGATGTTTTATCATCTAGTGCATCAGTGCAGCTCGACCAAACCTTCACCTGAATCTTATTCAGAAACTCGTGACATAACGGTTGCATTTTTGATTCAATAGGTCCCTTATTTATGCAGATAACGCGGTTATTCAACTTGAAACGTAGGCAACAAGAACTTGTTTGTGTTGTGTGAGAGATTAAGACAAAAATCCAGGCTTTTCTGCAACGAAACATTGAATGAATTTACTTGGATTGTTCCCTTAAGACACTTTCATTGAAAACATGAATAAAACTTGCCTTAATTTGTCAGTTATAGCCTTAAATTTAAAGAGAAAACAGACTGGAGGGTAAAGCAGCAGCTTGCATTTCTTGTAGCATGAGTTACAGTGTAAACAATCCTGTTCTGTATTCAAAAGCATCATTTCACACTTGAATTCTGGCTGAAAACAAGAAATTAATATATGCGTGTGTTTGTGTTTCGATTATGTACAATCTTAACAGCAGTGCAGGAGTCCAAATGTTAGCTGGTCCGTATTTACACTTTAAGCCTGTAGAGATTGTGCCGCGGGCGGCAGCTGAGAGTCTCGAACGGCATGCGAGAAATCCTCCAAATGTGTGTCTGCCTCTCGTTCAACTTTCACCTCCTCCTTCATCTCGCACCACAACAGAAAAAGAGCTTCTCTCATTCCCAGCATACCAGTGGAGCACTGGCACAGATGCTGCAGTTTGAAATAGTCATCTGGGAACTAATAATACATTTCCCACTACTGGCTTGGACTTGAGGTTTTCTGTGGTTAACCCGCAGACTTGTCACCTGCTTCACATGTGCCACCGGATACTAAACCGTGCTGCTCCGCTGGAGTTTCCACAGCGACCAGTTTTTGTTTTTCCTGTCATGAGCGCTCTGCGTTATGTTTTGCATGTCACAAATGTGAAACGCTTGGATGTTTTCAGATGGATGCAGAAACAGAAGAGAAAGTCACGGAGACTGCCAAAATTTCCAAGGATCAGCCCGACAGATCTGCGACCGAATTCAAATCCAGGTTCGTCCCTTGGCCGCTTTGAGCTGCTGGGTTTTGCGTTAATCGTAGAGTTTGTCAGGCACTCAGGTTGACCCTCATGGCAGCTTTCACTTGTCTCTAGGGGTCGCGGGGCCAGAGGCCGAGGTCGAGGGGGGCGCATGATGCGTGGCGGCATGCGTGGTGGGCGGGGCATGATGAAAGGCTTCGGTCCACCCGGACCCATGAGAGGTCGGGGAAGGGATGGAGCCATGAACGGATTCGGGCCAATGAGGTACGGAAGCGCAAACGCTGAAACGGACGGCGTGGGAAACTTTGCATGACGTCTCCACGTGTTTCCACCATGTTTACTTGCAGAGGGATGGGGAGGATGCGACCTTACCCCGACCTCAGAGGTCACAGAGGACGGCTTGGACCAATGGGTATGGGCCCTCCTCTTCCACCGCCACCGCCTCCACCTCCTCCCCCCATGCACCTCCGAGGCCCGTTCCCACCGATGCCCAGGTACTGACCTGACACAAGCTCATAAAAATCCACAGGTGCATCTAAAAGAAATCAGGATATGTGGAAATGTTCATTCTGACATTATTTCATATTTTGGCAAATATTTCAAGCATGTTTTGTTTTATTGTTTGTACATCACAAGTCTTGAAAACTGGTGCATGTCTTAGACACAGACCCCCTCCGCCTCCTCCCCCGGGCCACCCTGGTTTCAGAGGGCGTCCACCCCACCCTCACGGCCGCGGCATGCCGCCGCCAGGACCCCCGCGCCACTTCCACCCCCGCGGGCCCAGAGGGTAAGCGGCGTTTCAGTTCTCATATCGAGCTTTGAGCTTTCACGCCACAATCCTCTGCGCTTTGCTTGCAAACGTTTCGGCTCCCTAAATTGTAATGAACGCACATCTGGTGGCTGCTTTGCGCCTGCTGTGTTTCAAGCATCTGTGAGCAAAAGCACGGAGCGTTGTGACACGAACGCACCGTCCTTTCTGTCCCTTTTTCTTATACCTCCTTATTGCTCAGTTTACCTCCGCTTGCTCATTCAAAGACAGATCTGTCTGAGAATAAAGTACAGTTTGTATTTGGTAGTTTATCTTCGTGACGTCAAAGATCAACTAAGTGGATGTTGAAGTCAGTCAGGTGATAAAATTTCACTGGAGTTCTTGAAGCCAGACTTAAAACGGTGCATGAGACATTTCGCTGTAGGTAAAGGTGCACAGCTGTTAGAAGGGGCTCACGTCCCCTCCTGGAGTAGTTTAGATGGCTGCTCTTATCAGAGTGTGCCCCCTATTGGCCAAAGCCAAGAATCCAATGTGTGATTTTATCCTTTTACACAGCTACCACAATGGACCGGTCTCTCCTCCGCCTCACCCCCCTCCTGGCAGAGGCCAGCGGTGGCCAGGCCCCCCTGGCGGCCGACGTTTTTAACACAGCCTGTCCTAAAATTCTATAACCAAGCACCAGTCATAACGTAGAGGGGGGGGGCCGTAAATGAACAAACCCCCCCCAAAGCTATGTGTGATTCAAAGTTTTCTGAGTAGCTTCACTCTGTGGCCAAATGTTTTGGTTCTTGTGAAAAGACATAATGTGAAAAGTGACTAATGACAACTGAGGACTCGCAATGATCCAGTGTAAACGTTCTCACACTCTGTTACCTAGAAAATACTGTTGAGACTATCTGACGTTGTCCAGAAAAAAGCTGTTCGATTTCTCCTCCCAGAGGGAGGAAAATAATGTCAAAGTTCGTCCAGATGTTCTGTGGTTCTTGTTTGGGTCACCCTGTGAGCCTTAAGAGATTCCCCGTGACTATTAAATGAGGAGTAAAAAAAAGAGAAGAAAAAACGTGGGTGACGCTGTGTGTTTGAAGGCTGCAGAACGGCTCTCGACCTTCACTGTTGACTAGTTTAGTTCGCCTTGGACCTCCCTGACTTTCCCTTCTGGTACCTGGAAGTCGACCTGTATTAGCTGCTCGCCAAACAGTGCAGCAAATCTTGTTTTGGAGACGATATCCAACCTGTCAAGTATTCCTGAGTATTTAATTCTATATTTTATATCTATAATGTGCAGCTATTTTAAGTTATGAATATTGCTGTTTGAAACATTCATGTTTGTCTCCAGCAATCTGTTGTGTAATGGTAAAAAAGGCATTATAAATGAATAGTATATTGACAAATATCTTCATATAGATATATATATATATATAGTTGCTTTCATGAATTGAAGCAAATTCCATTTGTATGGGCTCCAGTTAAGGATGAGAACTTACTCTTTACTGTGTTAAGTTTTTTGAAGTGTGACTTCTTTATTCACTGTAATTAACATCACTTTTGTGAACCTGTGAATGTGTTTTTGAGAACCATCCAGACGTATGAGATAGAAAAATAAAAGTAACCCAAAAAAAACCCGACACACAACCTCTTTCTGTTTTTGTTTATTCACAAACAAGTCTGAGAGTTGTCATTACAATTTACAACATATTCTGAATTTTATACGAAGCAGATATGAACATTTCATCTTATAAAAACAACTGGGAGGATGCTCGACTATCTTGCTGTTTGAACCAAGAGCCTTAAACAAGGACAGGAGTCATTGAGTAGATTTTTTTCTTCTTGCTAAAGGCTAAAACTAAGCACACCCTTGATATTCGTAGAGAACAGTCAATTTTCTTGGCTCGTAACTTTGACAAACATTGTTTTTTAGATGTAGTTTATCTCGTGAGTTTGATTGGAGGACTTGGAGCCGCTCCGCTTTGCAAGACATTGAAATGCTGGAGACCAAACGACACGTGGGAGGTTAAATCCCAGTGGTAGCATGTCTAAAAGGAGGACATCATCTGCAAAGGATAAACACTCTGATATGACCACGGACCACCGCCTCACCTCCGTCCTGGTAAACTGATAAAGTCAACAGAAAAGTTTGCACAATATCCCATAAAGCGTCTCATTTTCATTCAGCAATTGCAGTACTTTTTTTTGGAGTTAAAATGACCACTTTTGATTTGCCAAAGTCTGCAAATTCTTCAGAATTTTTCAGGACCTGCCCATTTTACAGGTTTTTCAGCTCGTCATCCACAATACAATAATTTCTGAACAGAAAACACTCAAAACTATTCAGATGAAAATGTAGCATTTAATCTTGACACTTCACCTTTGACGCACAGCCTGTAAAACAGACTTTATTTTGAAAAGAGATCACACTGAGGCAGGCCTGAGAGGCCGTCAGGGAGTCGATCTGCAGGCAGGTGTTGCACTCTCCCCTCCTCTCTCTTTCCATCTCTTCAGCACTTTCCGTCCATGTTGCTTCCTCTCCAGCCTCTGCAGTCCCTTCTTGTCTCTCCCTCTCTGGTTGATTGTAACGGACTGACTGTTGTTGTCTCCTGAAGGGGGGCACACAGTACAGTTAACCTCCCAGGCCCCAGGAACCCAGGGCCTCCCTCACATCTCCCCTCTCCTTCTCCAGCGGCGTGACGCCCGGGGGTTTCGGCGCTTCCCTCGGAAAGGTGAGCCTCCTCTTGTGACTTAACCCCTTAAACTCCTCCCTTTCTGAAACCAGGAGACTCTTTTTCAGGACACCACACAGTGGCACCGGGAGTGGCCCGACACGGGATGACAGGTTCATAGGTAGGCGTGTACTCCGGACCTGGTACATCGTTTGCTAATTTCGGAAGCATGCAAGTAGAGACGGGTTTATAAATGGCTTGAAAACACTTGAAATGACTCCATAGCTTCTTGCGTCAGATTCTATAGTCATTGCACTTCTTAATGTTTGCACTACAGGAAGGAGTTACCAGTATTTATTGATTTATGAATGTTTAGATTTGTACATTGCACTTTTCACAGGAAGTATGGTCAGGATGAGATGTGAGTTTCCCTGATTAATATTCCCTGAATAATATTTGTATTCCTTTGTGTTCAAGCTTTTTCAATAAAGGCACAATATAAACTGTCGCGTGTGTGCTTGTCATCTGTCCAGCATTTCTACACACTCACTTTAACAAAGCAAGAGACGGAGGAGACCTTAATACAGATAAAACATTTAATTTTTGAAACAATTCTTTCATGTTAAATTACTTTGACATGGATGTATCATGTAACTTTTGTATTACATGATAAAAACCCACACACTTCTTATTGCTTTTATCTCCGTATAGTTTATAACAACACATTCACAAATGAAACATCGACGTCTCTTCAGCGTCACTGGCTGGCCTTGTCGTCCGTCGGCTCATCGTTCCACATGGGCTCCAGGATGTGATCTGGAATTTTCTCCATGGCGGTCTGACGGCACAATAAGAGAATGACAATTAACAGGATTACGAAGGTTTCAAAAAGGTTTCCAGCTCCTATGGAGCTGAACAGGTTGGCCTGTTGGGAATATGTGATGTACTTACCTTTTTCACCTCCATGGCGACACCTTCAGGGAGGTTTCTCTGGATGTACTCGAGGTACACCTGTGCTGTGCTGCCTGTTATGTGAGAAAGCTACAAAAAGAGAAGATTTAGTTTATTGTCAATTTTGAGAAATCCCACATTACTGGTTTGCCGTGAATCTGGTCTCTCATTGGAGCAATAAAACATTGCAAAAAACAGTCCAGTTTTTCTTCACCTCAATGCAGCGGTAGTACGTCCTCATCTCATACTGGACTCTGTGGTTTTTAAAGATGTGCACTGACTTCAGGAGCGTGAGCCTCTCGTTGTGTCTCTTCGGCTCGGAACTGCATCCACATAGAAAGAAAGAGACTCAACTATCAGTCAGTGAAGACGACAGTCACAAGACAACACAGGAGGCGGTGATGTGAACTCACACTTTGCTGGTGATGCCCAGCTCTTCAGCTGCCATAGTGGCGAAGAACTCGTAACTGTCCAGCACAGCTTTGTCATGACATTTTACCAGAACAGACACTTTCTGGAAAAGAGTGTCGGGTTCATCTGTGACTGTTATCTGGAGGAAAAAACACCATTTTATCAGAGCAAACTCCAGGTAAGGACTGACTGATGTAAACAACTGTGGCACAGACAGGAAAATAGACAATACAAAGCTTTAATTCATCAGGAACAAAGACAACGACTGACTCGGTTCACTTACTGCTGAGGGAGTGGAGGATAATATTGTTGCTGAATGGAAGGAAGTGCTGGGAATCAGAGGAACCTGGAAACTGCAGAGAGAAAGTGAATTAAGAAAAAAACTGCATATAAGAGAAAACCGTAGGATATTAGAATATACTGTTGCTCACCCTGTTAGAGACGATTTTGTGTAATTTGAACAGGCAGTCAAACTTCTCGGCGCCTGCAAAAAGTAAAAAACTGTAAACATTTGAAGGTTTGACTTTACCTGTCATGAACGTGCTGCAGCCACGAGTCCGCAAAGTGCGACAATTATCACCTTTTCCACCCAAATCAACATGAATGTAAGACTTCTAAATAGTTTGCATAACCTGTTCGGCGTGAAATAAATGCTAGTTTCCTTACCCGATGTGAGATTCCGCTAAATATCCTTGCCAGAGAGAACAGTTCTCGTCTGAGAGCCATAGGAGCCGCCATGTTTACTGAGGAGGCGGAGTCAGGACGAACCGCGGCCTCCTTACTGCCACCATGTGGACGGGAGGACGAATTACATACTGAAAAATCTGGACTCTGAATATAGAAGTAATATATGTTTTATATCCATGCTGACATTAGATGAAGACATAATGATAATAATTGACCGTAGGTAGATGTTTTGCAGATGTTTTTGCACGTGTGCCCAGGTGATGAATGAATGGATGAATGTTGCATGGACAGGTGAATTCCTTGTTGAAAATCACTGCAAAGGGTGTAATTAGTTTGCATTCTAGGTGATGAACTCTGTATAATCTCCAAGCCCACCTAAGTTTGCACCTCTTAACTGTGTTAAAGATGACATAAGTGCTCAGTGAGAGGAGTGAAGCACTCATCCTTCTGAGCGAGGTAAACAGATGACAGTCGAAGCTTACTCTTCTCTGTTTTTGTTTATCTCACCGACTCCCAACTTCATAGGTGAGCGTAACAACACCTCAGCTGTTGCTGCGAATAATTTAATTGACGTGGATCACGTGTCTGTCATGTGACCCCAGCTGTCGGGCCCTGCCAGTGTACAGGAGCAGGCTGCGGGCAGAGGAAGCGGCAGCGGCAGCGGCAGGAGCAGCACGGAGCGCAGCGGAGCGGAGGTGAGAGCTTCCCCGTCCCGTTCTCCGGCTTTGTTAACGACGCGGCGGGCTTTATCTACCCGCTTTGTCCTCACCATCACTGACCTGGTTTCGTGTGGAATAGCTATGTGCTCGTACTGGATAAACATTCGTCCACAGCTCGGGCTAAGGCGCTAGCCGTAGCCTGTTAGCGGAGGGTGCCAGCGGCGGATGGACGGAGCCAGTCTGCGCCGCTGACCGAGGCTCGGGTTCTGCTAGCGGCTCGGTTAGCCTGCGAGCTACCGCCGGTGGTTCTGGTCCCTCCGTGCGTGCGAGGGCATCCCCGGCAGCGCTCGTCGGTGTCTCTTTGGGATTAGCGTCGCGACACAAAGACGGATGAATAAAGTCAGGAAAGATTAATCCCGCGGCTGACATGTTTTGATCCCTGTCTGGAAGCTCCCTGTTTTCCTCCAACATCCAGCTAGCCGAGGCTAACAGGCAGCTGCTCTCCGTGGCTGTTTTGATTAAACCTGGCTTCGTTTTTCACACTGTAAGGGTAAAACAACAGTCTACCATGAACGTAGACGTCTCTTTTGTCGCCGAGCCGTTAAAACAACCATATTTCGCCTCATTTGCTCTGCCAGAGAGCTGTTTTCGGAGGATGCTTTGTCGCCCCGTCTTATCAATTTCACATTAACCGGTGCAGAAACCGATTGTTCCCATAATGACACCCGATCGTAAAGTCGATTTTATCCTCTAACTGCAGTTTATTATCGGGTGTCATTTGATTTTTTTTTTTTTATTTTCCGGGGGGCGGCGGACAGCCCGGAGCATCACGGTGGGGCATCACGGAGCATCACGGCTCTCGCGCCCGTTGTGTCTGTCGGAAGGTATTTTAGGTTCAAGCCTGTAACGGTTCGTTTTCGGTTGACTTGCCGTTGACGTTGATTTCGTGTTCACGCCGCTGCTTTTCAGCGAGAAAATAACGGTTTGTGCGCGAGAGCCCGCTTGGTTTGGTCAATTTATTAGACTTTAAATCAGTGTGTCAATTACATTTTTTGGTTAAAAGCAACAACATATTTATTACACCAGCAAATCCAGAACTTCAGGTTTTTTCAGTGATTTTTTTTTATTTCATTGCCCAAAATGTATTTTTTCTTGTGTTTTTATTACAAAATCTAGACAATTTTATATGATCAATCTGATTTAAAAACACCCACATTTTATATTTAAATTGTAAAATTGATGATTTTTT
>JASSRZ010000020.1:7473540-7493702 GCA_032164315.1 Malacoctenus gilli
TGGAGGCAGACTGGTCAAACTGTTGACCTCTGACCCCTGTGTTGTCCTCATAATGTGCCTGGATTTCCACTCTAGTCTTTACACATACATGGAAATAAGAGCAGTGTAACAAAAAAGCACCCGGACCAATGTGAAAAAGTGCAGAGCTGAATGCAAAAAAATTGTCCTCAAATGTCCCGATTCTATTTTTGCGCAGTGATTTAAACAGAGCGACTAACCTTTAGCAGCAGGCCCGTCACTTACACCTCACTAAAATAAAAATTGAAAATAGATGAAAGCACCACGTTTTACATCTTTTTTTTTTGTACGACTGTGCTTCAGATGCTGCCAGGAAAGGGAAAAAAAAGCAATCCCTCTGGGACGAGCGTCAGAATAGATCAACACTTCTTCTGACAATCCGTCGCTTGTTTTTTTCCATTACGGCACCTTCAGATGCTGAGCGGAGCGAACAGCCAGTCACTGGAAGTTCATTCATTCCCAGCGAGAGCGCGGCGTCCCAGACAGGCTCGACAGCGAGCATCGGCGCTCCCGCAAGGAAACGTTGGCCACAACAGACGTTTAGAACAAATTATCTGTCAGTGTCCTGTCATCGCATCGCTGTGATGTTTGTCCTATGGGACACTCGTGTGTGTATATACACAATGTGGTGCTTTTGGGTATGTGAATATTTAGTTTCCTCCTCCAGCTCATGTCAAGAAGAAGAAAATAATGATTTTAGATGGATTAAAGTGAGAATTAGTTCTTTTAAAATCAAGATTGCAGCTTTTTTAGCGTTAGCAGTGCGAATAAAGGGCTCTGTGTCATCTTAGCATTGCTCTAAGATTACTGTCGTTAAGGAAAATACCGGCTACAATCTGTCACATTTGCGATCTACAAGCACAGTGCAACACTTTATTTTCATAAGAGAAAGCAGAACATTAAGTGAAAATCTCAAGGGAAGCTCGTTATCACTTCTGTCACTAAAAATAGGCATCCTGATAAAGTCCTCCGTCGTGAACGTCATCTTGTTTTTATTGCGTTTTTATGTCTGAACCCAAGTTGGGCAAATGAGGAGCTTTTTCTCTCAGCGTTGGGCTCGCGTGCTCGTTGGCGCTGGTTCCCTCCGAGACCTGTGGGTGTATTCTTGTTGAAAGCCTCTTTACCTTACATCACTGGGGTGATGTTTTCCTGCGTTTAAAGTTTCTTCCTGGCGAAGCACCGTAAACAAACTGGTTCACGTCTCCTGTCGGGGGGAACCCGCGCAAGAACCAACACCGCTGCGGGACCTGTGAGCTCATTTTAGAAGAGGCAGGAAGCCGGGTAATAAACGGCCTCTTTGTTGTACTTGATAACTCATCAGTAGGAACTTTATTAGGACCGTGTTAGAGACCGGCGGCGGGCCGAGTGGAGGAGAGTTTTTCCCTGCACGACAAGCTACAGGCTGAGGAACGTTCCTGGGCTGCTCACCTTGACATCCATCCCAGACTCTTGGTCTTTTCACTTTATCTAATTAGCGCCTTCCTGCGCACCTCGGCTCGCCATCATCATGCCCCCCCCCCCCCTTCCTCCTAATCTTCTCCCCTGAGCCCGTCGCTGCCTCGCCTCCTTGGGCAGCGGAGCGCCATCCTCTGCTCGCCGCTTATCTGACTCCTTGTCATTGAAGGTCCCGCTCAAGTTTGAACAGCACACGGCTCCCCGGCTGCATTAATATGATCTCACCAAATGTGCTTAGTGGAAATGGCTTTCGTGTGCTAATCCATCCTCGGAGAGGACGTGTTGCATAACACCCGTGCTGCTTCCTTTCAGCCAGGTGGACTCGTCGGCTCATGAGCTGGCTCTGTGAAAGGGACAGCGTGGCGTCTTCAGCGCAACGAGGAGCACTTGTGGGATGAGCGCTAATTGTCTGCAACTAATACCAGGAAGTGAAGGCCAAAAACTCCAAGCTGATGCTTCTCCTGTTGTCCCTCTTTTCACAGCAAATTACTCTTGCAGTATGTTGTTTCTCTACAACAGATAATTGAAGTAGAGTTAAACAATCAGAGGTGGGATTTGTGTTGGAGCTCATGAAAACTACAGCTGAATTGAACTACCGTTTTTCTCTGTTTTTGCTGTTTTTATACCGGAAACCGCTATTTTCTTTCATCGTAACTTTTGTCATAGAAAAGGTCGTATGTACTGAAAAGTACAGCCTTGTCTTTGTGGCTGCCTCGGCGTATTGGGGCCGTCGGTGTGTCCTACCAGTTCTGCTGACTCCACTGCAACCCAAAGCCGTCCTTTGATTCGATTTGGTCTCCGCGTTAAGTTGCTCAGGTCACCTCAGCCTTCAGTCATACCGTCTGCGTCTAGTCAGAAGCTGCAGCATGGGCATCACGTCAGCCGCTTCAGGGCTTCGTTTGTGTCTTCTCGGTGGTATTATCGAGCTTTCTGGATCCGACACAACCTCACCTTCGAAATACAAAACCTCCTGATAGGTTTGAAGCTGCGCAAACAGGAAAACAATCATTGCAGTGACCACAGTAATTGTATCCCGTGCGCTGCTCAAACCACACGCAGAACACAGGTCAATACGGAGTCCGATCGCCTCCTGTGAGATTGTGATCCTGCCGTCGGGTCTTTTTGAGGTCCCAGCAAGTGGCTGCAACAGGAATCACAAAAGCAGCAGCAGGAATGAAGACTCTACAGCCTTTCAAGCACAGATCGTCAGTAATCACATGTATTATTAAAAGAATTAGAAACACGCGATTCATTCTTTGCTCAGGAGTGAGCAGAGCTTCCTGCAGCTCTCTTTACTACCATTTTTTAAGTGTTTTGTGTGTTCGGTGTGTTTTTAGTGAGTCCATTGTGCTGCCAGTCGTCCCTGTTCCCCTCGCAGCCTGCGGCTTCTCCCTCTCGTCCTGTCGGTCTCCATGTGACGTCTGATCTCCCAGATCGCTGCGTCACAGAGCGGCGCTCAGCTGTCCCTCTCTCACAGGATGCCTGACCAGCTCACACTAATCTCCACACTGAGCTAAATTTACAGACGGTTTATTCTCACCTCTGTGGGGCTGCAGTTGAGTGTGCACACACGTGAAGTCCAGCATGTGGGGGGGGGAGGGGGGGAAACCCATGTAAATATTTTCTTTTGTGTTTTTCTTGTTGAGCTGTCATCATTATAAGAATTGTGTTAAAATTATACAAACTGCAGCTCATAGCAAATTCAGAGCTTCACTTTCTCCTGTGATTCATAATGCCGAAAAATCCATTTTGATCACCGAACGGTCCGTGAAAGGAGTGACAACACGGGTTTGCGTGTCCCACCCCGAAAGTAGATCCTTGTGCGTGGATATTCGTCATCTCTGACAACGCTACTGCACAAGCCCCTTAGCTTTGCGGCCAGCGAGCACGGCTGCGTGAGTGATCGCCGCGCCCGAATGATGGATGACGGCCCGTTTTTAATGGCCCGTGAACCTGGTCCACTCAGGATGACATAGAGACCTCAGTGGCGGACCTGCGACACGCCCGTTCTCATGGTGTCACCCCCCCCAACCCCCCCTGCGGCCTGCCAGCTGAGACCCACATATGAGGATATATACTCCCTCGGAGTGGGACTGAAAACACACTAAATCTGGCCCACAGGACGCCGTATCGCTGAGAGAGGACAACAGGAGTGATGAATGCGACTGTACACGTGCACGCCGCGGATTAATATTAATGCGAGCGAGTCGGTGGGACGCGGTTAACTTTAAGTTCACCACAGAGAACAACTGAATAATGGAGACAGTGATATATATGAAGAAACTGCTGAGTCGTAACTTTTAGAAGTTTGTGTCAAAGTTGCGTCTTGACTGCATGGAGAAGATGTGCAAGACTGCAAAGGAACAGTTGAACTGTATGAAGCCATAGAAGCCTTTATGTGTCTCTATCGGGATACAAGTTTTTTGATGGCGGCACGTTATTCGTGGAGTGTGTTGAATTGTATTTTTATGATTTAATCGTGCAGGACTGATTGATTCGTCAGGCTCTCTGTAGATATTAGTGACAGTAAATTGGACGGTGAGGTTGTTGCACAGCGGTCATGATCAGATGGTTTGTGTTCAAAAAAGAGGAACAAGACTGGGTGGCTTACGGAGCACTCAGCCAGTGATCTATTGGACTTGAACTCGGCGAGCGTAAGCCCCACTAAAACCCGGCCTGCGTCTCGTGTGTGTGTGTGTGTGTCTGAGCGTGTTCAGCCCACGTGCTCCACTCAGCGCGAGCAGAGCTGCTCCCTTCTTAGGATTATTCCTCTGAGAATAGGCTGAGTCACGCTACAGAGGACCAGACACAGAGAGAGGGAGACGCAGAGGAGGGGGCGAGGTTGTGATGGGCGACACCGGTGAAGGTGTGCGGGGGGGGGGGGGGGGGACACGACGGTTGGATCCGTCCTGGTCTCTGCCCAGCGTTTTAATACCGTCCACATGTGCAGCTCCTGCTGTGAACTGAAGACGACCCGCCTGCGTATCATCTCCTCAGGGTGGACACATGCGAGCATGAGTCACTGTTGATAGCGGCTGTACACTTGAATGTATGACTCTTCCTAAAACCTCTGTATGATACTTCACGAAGGGACGTTCCTGCATCGCTGCACACTTCTCTTCCCGTCTTCCTGGTCCTCCTCCTTTTTCATTTTTCTACTTTCTTGGGGGAAAAATACCTCCTCATGGTCTGAATCTTTGATGTAAATGAGGACATTGACATTTAAACAACCTCTGCAGCTGAGCACCAGCTGTAAACAATCCCCCACAATAAAGTGATGCACAAGAGAACAAAGTAAAAACAGCTCAAACAGGGTTTGGAAGGATTAGGACTTGTTCTCTGTACTTGCAGCTCCTCTGTGACGTTCACGCGATTCGTTCCCACCTCGTGTGGTGTTAAATTTAGACTTTACCTTTTTGGACTCCGAGCGGATGTGTGTTTTTTTCGCGGTGTGCTTACAAGTGTATTGTCATCATGTCACGTTACGTGTTATTTTGGGAGGAAAACAAAGCTGGATCAGTGAGGCCAGGGAGAAGTTGTCTGCCACAGAGTGGAGCAGGTTCATCTGCATCATCTTCTGTCAAAACAACACACGACTGTCTGCGACGCTGCTGCTGAGTTTTGTTGCTTTTTCCACATTTTTAAAGACTCTTTTCCGCATGTGTTTTTGTGAAGGTGGTGCTGGTACGATGGAACGAGCCCTTCCAGAAACTGGCCACTTGCGACACGGACGGAGGCATCTTCGTTTGGATCCAGTACGAAGGCCGCTGGTCTGTGGAGCTGGTCAACGATCGTGGCGCTCAGGTGAGAAGGGTCACGTTTACAGAGTGAAAATCGGTCATAACTAGACATCAAATGAGAGACAGCAGCCAAAATAAACCCCTCAAAGTGGTCAGTTCATGAACACCTGAAGGTGGTGACACTTCTGCGTCTCCAAACATAGGTGAGTGACTTCACCTGGTCCCACGACGGCACCCAGGCTCTCATCTCCTACCGCGATGGCTTCGTCCTGGTGGGCTCGGTCAGTGGGCAGAGACACTGGTCCTCTGAGATCAACCTGGAGAGCCAGATCACCTGCGGGATCTGGACCCCCGATGACCAGCAGGTAAAACACAAACGCACACACACTGCAGACTGTGAAGGTCATGACTTCGTCTGCTGTTTGTTTTGTTTTGCTGCTTTGAGCGTGTTAACTTCACAGTCAGAGGAGGAACGAGCCCTTAGATTGTCTGTGAGTGACAGCGAATATTCACCGCCTTGATTGTGTGTTTTGTAAAGCTGTTTTTAAACGTTACCTGAGGTGAAGCAAACTTTCAGTCTGTATTTGTGTCCCTGTCCTCATCCATCAACCTTCAACCCGTTCATGTGTCAGCATTTCTTCTGTTTTCAATGCTTTTTTTCCTCTCTTCTCCAAGCTGAGTCTCTCGGGGCCCAAGTCTCCACCTCCTCTTCCTCCTCCTGCCTTGTTTGGTGGTAACGCTTCACTGTTTTCCTCCCAAGGTGTTGTTTGGTACCGCAGACGGACAGGTCATAGTGATGGACTGCCACGGGCGCATGCTGGCCCACATTCTGCTGCACGAGTCGGACGGCATCGTCAGCATGTCCTGGAACTACCCCAACTTCCTGGTGGAGGACAGCAGCGAGAGCGACACCGACTCCGACGACTACTCCCCGCCGCAAGGTTCGGTCGGACTTACTGGAGATTGGAAAGGGGGGTCTGCAGCCTTTGTGAGAGGCAACCTGGGGGCTTGAGGAGAAAATGGAGGGAGGTGTCGCCTACATAGGATGTAGGCCGCCTCTTAAGGATAGAGTAGCGCGTCGTTATCCTCCTCCATCTCTGTGCTCAGCAGCCCACCTAACAGTCTGGTTTTATTGGTTCCTGTTTCGTCCTCGCCTCCTTTTGTCCTCGGCTTAATTGCTTCCAGTCGTTGATGCCGTCGGTGAGGGACTGTCCTCCTCCTGGAGAGCTATTTCTCCCCTACGCCGTCAACACGGCCCGAGCGGTAACGCCGAAAACTGCTTGCCTTAGCTGGAACGCCGGTTATGCTTTAACTCACTAATTAAAGCGGTCGATAGGAATTGATCGGCCTCGATGGAAATTATCTCCCGAGTCGACAACCTGGCGGAAACAGCGGGCCACCTCTTCCTCCGCACGCTCGACGTCTCTGTCGTGATATATGATGATGACCCATTATCCATGTGCTGCACAGCGCTCCGGACTGCATTTGCAGCAGTAACGTCGATCTGATTTAACACAACACCCGCTGGAAACTGCTCACTATCGGGACGTCGTACTGCTGTTACCAGACTGAATGTGAGGAGGAACAGAGAGTTTTGTGTAGTTTCGTCACAGCAGAACTCCATCACGGAAAACATGAACTAAGAAAAAAATTCCATCGAATGCAGGAAACTTTATAAGGTTTCCGTGTGGAGCAGATTGAAGACCTCTGACCTAAATTGTTTGTTTTTCTTTCCCAGTTCACAGCCAGAAACCGCTGCTGACAGTCAGCTTCACATCTGGAGACATCAGCCTGATGAACAACTACGATGACCTCTCGCCAACCCTCATCCGCACCGGTCTCAAAGGTGTGCGGAGCTTCGGTCCCTCACGCTTGAATTTCATCCCAGATTAAAAACCTCCGAGACCTTTTCTCCCGTTTTTAACAAAATATATCGCCAAGATTGTTCACGACTGCTTCCTCCTTTGTTCTCTTCGCTCCAGATGTGGTGGTGGAGTGGTGCTCACAGGGGGATCTGCTTGCAGTGGCGGGAATGGAGAGGATCCTTCTCTCCTCGGACCCCTCCCTCCCTCCACCCGCCAGGAACGCCATCGTCAAGTTCTACAACGTTCGGGGCGAGCACATCTACACACTGGACACGCCAGCACAGGTGACGTCAGCAGCTGCAACAGCGGATCCTCTGGATCTCGTACTTGCACACGATAACTTGTAACAGAAGCTTGTTCAAACACACCTTCAGTGAGGGAAATCGCCTTTTCCTGAAACGCGATCGAAAGAGGCCGAACGTTTTTAGCGAGTCTCTGTTGCCTGACTTCACCCCCCGTGAAAGGTTGCCGTCCACTCATCGGCTTGTTTTCCTCCTCGCGCCGCAGCGCCCCATCACTACGCTCTGCTGGGGACACCGGGACTCCCGTCTGTTTCTGGCGTCGGGCCCGGCGCTCTACGTGGTGCGAGTGGAGCATCGCGTGGCCACCCTGCAGCTGCTCTGCCAGCAGGGCATCGCCACGGCGGTGAAGGAGGAAAAAGACGTCGCCAAGCTCACCATGCCTTCCCGCCTCTGCTCTTACGTCACTGCCGCTTTTGTCCCCACCATCAAGGTAAGTCCAGGCGGGAGGCCTTCAGTTGCATCACAATACAGCGATGATGCCACAAATAAAGCCTGAACTAACCGGTTCCCTTTTCTCAGCCGCCCATCCCAGATCCCAACAACATGCGAGACTTTGTGAGTTACCCAACAGCCGGGAACGAGCGCCTGCACTGCACCATGAAGCGGACGGAGGACAACCCTGAGGTGGGGGGGCCCTGCTATACGCTGTATCTGGAGTACCTCGGGGGTCTGGTGCCGATCCTGAAGGGCCGGCGGATCAGTAAACTGCGGCCCGAGTTTGTCATCATGGACCCCAAGACTGATGGGAAAACAGGTGGGACTGAGACCGAATTAATTTGTGTTGCAGCCACAATAAGGACTCTAAAATACGACTCTGAGTGTGTTCGTCAAGCTGTTGCTGCTTCTGTCTCACGACCTTGATTTTGATGGCCGTCCAAAGGACCAAACGCCACGTTTTGTTCCGTTTGTTCCACACGTCTGCTCAGATTCGAGCTCGTGTTCTGTGAAACTCGGCTTTATTTCCAGACGCTCTCATGAATTTGCTCAGCGTGTTCTTCCCAGACGCGTCCAGCGTCCTCCAGTAGTTTTCCACTCTTTCTGCGGCTGGCGCTCGGTGAGAATGTTTCAGTCACATCGGGCAGACTGGGCCCATGTTAATTAAAAGCTGCTTAATGGGGGCTCTGATGGCCCCTAGGTTCCTCATAAATCAAGCCGCTCCCTCCCCACGCTGTGATAAATGAAGCCAGCCATGAAATGGTTCCAGCCCATTCACACTTTAATGTCTGTCAAATAAATTAGCTTGACCTAAACTGGAGCAGCGGCGTCGGCGTCTGACTGAGCCAAAGAACATCACGACTGCAGCAACAGCTGTCTGGACCGAAGGCGGTTCAAAAGCGAGCTTAGTGAATAACACTCGGCTCGGGGTGTTTGTTACAACTCCACCGTGTAGTAGTGAGAATGAAGTGCAGTGAAAAAATCAGTTCTCTGTAAGGTTCTGCTTTCCAAGTGGGAAAAAAACGAGTTTGAACTCATTCAGAGAAGAATTCGTGTCTTTTTGTGTCTTCAGACGAGATCTACGGCAACAGTCTGATATCGGCCATGATCGACAGCTGCAACTGCTCAGACTCCAGCGACATCGAGCTGAGCGACGACTGGGTGGGCAAGAAATCTCCAAAGATATCCAGGGGCAGCAAATCCCCCAAACTCCCCAGGTAACCCGGCAGCTGCCCCAAATAAGCTCCAGGGTTTGGTTCTTTTACTTGTCGGCAGCAAACGTATGCGAGGAGTTTGCTCCTTCTTTCTTTGACTTTCTGCTTCAGTCGTCATTTCACTGTTTGATTTTTGGCTTTGGTTTCACTGCATGCCTAAACCTTCTTCTTTTATTTGCTACCTTCTCTGTAGAGACTTAGTCTGTCCCTTTACCAACAGGATCAACATCGATCCCAGGAAATCTCCCAAACTGTCGCGCGCCACGCAGGAAATCTCCCGGTCTCCTCGGTTGCCCATCCGGAAACCTTCGATCGGGTCGCCCAGTCTGACGCGGAGAGAATTTCCACTCGACGACATCGCTCAGGTACATCTCCGATTACCTGCCGAGAACGACGCCAAGAAAGAGCAGCGACGTGGCGGACGTTCATGAGTGGGACTTGACAGACATTTTACAGATTGTTTTTCCTTTCTTGCAGCAAAATTACCTCGCTCAGGTCACATCGAACATATGGGGGACAAAGTTCAAGATCGTGGGCCTGGCCACTTTCTTGCCAACCAATCTGGGTGCAGGTAATAAACTCTGCGTGACAGCAACATTAAAATCTAACAAAGATTCCAGCCATGCTCACAATTGACTCCTCGGAACTGCTTTCTTCCCTTCTCAGTGATCTACAAGACGAGCCTGCTGCACCTGCAGCCCAGACAGATGACCATCTACTTGCCAGAAGTGCGCAAGATCTCAATGGACTACATCAATCTGCCCGTCTTCAGCCCAAACGTCTTCAGCGAGGACGAGGACGACCTGCCTGTCACGGGCCCTGCTGGCGGCGCCGACGACAACCCCCCCTGCACCGTCAACATCCCCATTGCCCCCATTCACAGCCCCGCCCAGGCCATGTCTCCCGCCCAAAGTATCGGCCTGGTCCAGTCGCTCCTCGCCAATCAGAACGTCCAGCTGGACGTCCTCACCAATTCCACGGCGAGCCCGTCGGGGGCTGCGGCCGGTGGGTCAGACCAAAGCCAGGACACCATCCTCACCGCGCAGTACACGGTCCCCACCAGGTACTCCAGTCCTGGTCAGGTCATTTTCGGGGGGCTAGAGGTGGGCCGCTTAGTGGTGGGACCTCCGCCGTCACATCATCCCTCACAGCAACAACAACAATCCAATCAGCATCAACAACAACAGCAGCAGCAGCAGCAGCAGCAGCAGCAACAACAACAACAACAACAACAACAGCAGCATCTCCTCCAACATCACCAACAACAAATTCAGCACCATCAACAGCAGCTTCAGCAGCAGCACCTCCAACAGCAGCAGCAGATGCTCCAGCACCAACACCTCCAGCAGCAGCAGCACATTCAGCAGCAGCTCCAACACATGCAGCAGCAGCAACATCAGCAGCAGCTCCAGCAGCACATCCACATACAGCAGCAGCAGCAACTGCAGCAGCAGCATCAACAGATTCAGCAGCAACTGCAACAGCAGCAGCAGCAGCAGCAACAAATGCACCATCAGCTGCAGTCTCAGCAACAGCAGCAGCACCATCAGTTTCAGCAGCAGCTCCAGATTCAGATCCCTGTTTCGTCCATGTCATCAGGACAGCTTTCCAACGCGGCGCTGCACCAGCTGCAGCCGGGAGCGCTGCAGATCCAGATCCCCCACCCGCCGGCAGACCTCGTGGTGGAGAGATCGGCGGGGGGCGAACACGAGCATCTGCTGAAGATTAAAACCACGCGGTCGACCCCACAGCTGGCTGAGGGCGACACGGTGGTGTTCAGCGCCCCGCTAGAGCTCAGCAAGATGAACCCCCCGCCCCCTTACCCCGGGACAGTGGCTGCTGCCGTTGCCGCCGCCGCAGCTGCCGCCGCCGCCGCCTCGGCGTCAGCGTCTACAACGGCTTCCGGCAACGCATCTGGGACGGGAGGGGGCACCGGTGGAACCCCCCCTCCTGGGGACCTCTGTATGAAGAAGGGAGAGTTTCAGCTCTATCCCTCAGGTCAGCAGCAAGCGCAGTACCCGACGCCGCTGGGCTACGAGAGGATCACCACGTTCGACAGCAGCGGGAACGTGGAAGAAGTGTGTCGCCCGCGGACACGGCTGGTCTGCAATCAGAACGTGTACACGCTCCAGGGTCCCGGCAGCTCCGCCACTCTCAGGGTCACCTCCTCCTCCTCCTCTTCCTCCTCCTCCTCCACCGCCGCAGCCGACAAGAAGATCCAACTGCCCTACACCTCCGCCACCCTCAACAGGCTGACCGCACCTCGCTATTCCATACCCAGCGGAGACCCGCCTCCTTACCCTGACCCAGCCAATCAGAACAGCGCTGGGGGCAGGAACCCAGCACAGAGGCTGGACAGCAGTCTGATCCACGCCACCCTCAGGAGGAACAGCCGAGAGGCCGCACTCAAAGTTTCCCAGATGCTGGAACCGCCCAGACCACTGCCGCCCAAGGCGAAGAACAGCAGTGCACTCGCAGCCTCGTTCCAGCAGAGGGTGCCAACAGCCTTATACACCTGCAGTCAGTGTAGCAGTGGCTCCAGTGTGGGAAGCACTGCCCCAGGGAGCGCCAACGGGATCGCGGGAGGAACGATTATCCGGCAGGATTTCCCCCCGGGGACCGGCGCACCTCACAGCACAGTCATCGTTCACTCCAACAGCGCCACTCCTCTGGCCTCGCAGTCCTCCTACAGCCTGATGAGCTCGCTCGAAGGCTCGGGCGGCGGCGCGGGAGGAGGAAGCAACAGAGACCGGGCCGATTACGTGAATTCGGCGTTCACCGAGGACGAAACGCTGAACCAGTCGCTGAGGCATCTGGCGCTCGGGGCCAACGACGCGTCGGGGCTGGTCGTCAAACGCCCGCCTCCCTATCAGTGGGACCCGGCTGCCACGGAGGAGGTGTGGGTTCCTCAGGAACGGACAGCACCTTTGAGCGCCACCGGCCCCCCTGTGCCACACAAACCTCCCCCTCTTATTCTCAGCCCAACCCAGCACTTGGATGTAACCAGGCTGCCTTTTGTTCTGTCTCCAAAGTCCCCCACCAGCCCCAGCGCCGCGTCCTTCCAGGCTGCTGCCGTGGCAACGGGCTACCAGATCTCTCTCCAGTACCCCCCTGCAACTGCCTACTCTGGGGCTCAGCTCCAGCCCATCCCCGGGTCACCGCGCCCCTGCTCCTCCCCCAAGGAGGTGGTGGCGCCGGTGCCCTTCTCGCAGCAGGACGCCGCCATCGTTTTACCACCGGGTTACTCCGCCAACCTCGCCAACCTCGCCTGCTGCCCGCTCCCACCGATGTACCCGGGGGGAAGCTCATGCGCCGGGCTTCCCATCCCACCCATCGCGCTCCACACCCCATGGGGGACCTATAACTCCTGCCCGCCTATGCCCAGCCCTGCAGTGCCACTACCACCCAAAGCCTCACATATGGCAGCAGAGAAAACCGCGCTCTCGCCACCTCCTCCCCCACCGCCGCCACCTCCACCACCACCAGCAGAACTGCAGAGCCACGGGGGGCTGCAGGAGGCCATGGCAGAGGCAGGGGAAGCCTTTCAGGAGGTGCTCTCCCTGACCGAGAGCCCCGTGCCGCAGCGCTCGGAGAAGTTCAGCAAGAAGAACCGCAAGCGGGCGGAAGGTCGGGCCGAGGAGGGCAACGTCCCGCCGCTGGCCGAAGGCAGCAAATCGAAAAAGGAGGGCCGAGCGCTGGGCGACTTCAATTCGCTCATCTCCAGCCCGCGGCTGGGGGGGCGGGACAAGAAGAAGCTGAAGGGACAGAAAGAGCAGCAGCTGAAGGCCAAGAAGCTGAGCAAAGCCACTGCCAACAGCGAGTTCCAGGACAGCTCGGAGAGCGAGCCCGAGCTGTTCATCAGCGGCGACGAGCTGCTCAACCAGTGCCAGAGCGGCAAGAAAGGCTGGAAGAGCAAGAGGAACCTGAGGGCCGCCAGCGAGCTGGACGAGATCAAGTGTCGGAAAGCCAACGAGAAGGAGGACAGAGGCCTAGGGAGCCAGGGCTTCGTCTACGTCATGGCCAACAAGCAGCCTCTGTGGAACGAAGCCACGCAGGTCTACCAGCTGGACTTTGGCGGCAGGGTCACGCAGGAGTCTGCCAAGAACTTCCAGATTGAACTGGAGGGCCGACAGGTGAGACGGTTTCCACAAGTTTTCAGATATAATCAGTCCCACATTTAAACTGTAAGCGTTTTCTTCGCCGTTTGTTTCGCTTCTGAACTCTTGTTGTTTTTCCAATCGCAGGTGATGCAGTTTGGCAGGATCGACGGCAACGCCTACATCCTGGACTTCCAGTACCCCTTCTCTGCGGTCCAGGCCTTCGCGGTGGCTTTGGCGAACGTAACGCAGCGCCTCAAATGAGACGGCCCCTCCCCCTTCTTACCCCCGAGTTCTATCTGGGATCTAAATGCAATCTGTTCCAGGGGCACAGTTGTTTCGTTTGAGTTTAATAAACTCTTGGGAGGGGATTTCTAAAGAGAAGACACAAACCAGCCCTGGCCCGGCCATAGAGAGAAACACAATCACGCTGCACTACACAATGCTGCCACTAGAGTTGGTGCAATAAGCATTGGCTGCATTTGTCGAGGACGCCGTCTCGCGGCCGCTCCGCCCGGCGGTCGGCGGCACCCTGCGATGCATGTAGGGCCAAAGAGCTGAGCTTTGGTAATCATCATGCAAATAAATGCTGCTTTAGCTAGAAGAGGCTTTCCGAGGTGAGAACCAGGCGGTTACCCGAGAGAGGGACGGGAGAGGTTCAGTTTCCAGACCAGGAGGAGGAAGAAAAAGCAGCAGTAATACTTGAAAAACACCCTCTGGAGAACAAAGGTGATATTTTTCCCCAGAGCGCACAGGTACTACTGGGCACTGAAATCCATTGCTGTACAAACCTTTAGTGAAACAGTTACCACTTTTATTATACTGCTTTTGCTTTTAGGATTTTATCCGGCAGGAGGAACGAAATGGCGAGAAGACCAGGAGGCTCTTTTTCTTTGGGCTCTCTCTCGGCCGTTCCTTCTGTTCCTATCTCAGCGTATCTTGGCTGGAGACCAGGCTTAGATTTATGCATCTTTTAGGAGCACTACTAAGAGTTTAGACTTTCCACTGTTGCGAGCGGTGTGCCACTGTTACAAACCCGGGGCGGCGACGGGACGCAGTCGGTCTCGCTGCGGTGAGCCGCGGTCTTTTCCACACGGGACTCTGAAGGAAGTAACGTTACTGCTACATGGAGTTAAGTTAAGCGTTCATGTTTTTTATCTCTTCAGCTTCAAACATTTTCGTCTTTTGTGGTATACAACCCCCCCCCCATCCCTCCTTCGTCATCGTCATTTTTCTTACCTGCTTTATTTGGGAGTTTGAATATTGCTGTATGGTCCAGAGAGTTCAGGTGGGAGCGATGTACAGAGAGGCTTCGGCCGAGTGATCCTGTACTTGATTATTTTTCAAAAAACAAACGGTGACACGGGCGCTGAAAAACGTCGCCGAGGCCGAGACGGAACGACCGAGCGTCCGGCGTGAAGTGATCCGTCACCTGCTGTCACTTCTGTGAAGTGAGTGTGTCATTGGGGGGAGCTGTCCCTGCGCTTTAGAGACCACAGTGAAACATGTAAGCAAGGTACAGGAAATATTTTTGTATATTTCACCGACGACATTTCATACTCTTTTCGCAAGTCCTGTAAATACATATCGCTTCATCTGTACATGTTGTAAGAGAGACTCGGGTGGCGGATGTGTCTCCGCCCGTCTGCTCCATGTTCGAGTGTCATTTCAGGTGTGGAGCCAAGCTGTAGGACCGTTTTAGTTCGACAACGAAAAAAGCAGTCGGGCTAAAATATCTGAACATTTGAAGTTGGAACTCAAATGAAGAATGAAGCTGTTGAAACTTGTCCATTTCGAAAGCTGACTTTGAAATCTGAAAAAGCTGGTTTATCCTCATTTTTAGTCTTTAGTTTCAGGCAGCGATGCTCGTGTGCAATTACGACACAGTGCACCACCAGCTGGGGGGGGTGTGGGGGGGTGTCTCTGTCACCTCCTGGGCTCACTGCAAGCATCAGGTCACGCTTTTCATTAGCAGAGAAAGTTTAACCTTTTAACACCCTGCTCATCCAACCAGCTTTGCCTGTTACATTTGTAAGATTTGACTTTTTTAAAATTAAATTAGTTATTTCAATTCATTTATTTGTTTTTTCCCCTCATTTTGCCCCAACAAAATAAAAAAAACTAACATTGATATTTTATTTTTGATTTTCTTTACTTTTTTCAAAATTTTTCTGCAGAATTCAGTTCGGAAAATATCAACTTAAATTGTTTAAAAAAAAAAAGGATAAGTGAAGGTGATTAATTCAGGTTTAGTGACGTTCCACAAAATTTGAATGAACTCGTAATATTTATAGTTATTTCTTCTGCAAATGTTGGGGCAGGGTGTTAAAGAGTTAACAGCGTAGGAAGGAACAAATTGGGTCGATCACCTCAAACCTTCGTGCCAAAACCCAAAAAACAACCAACAGGCCAAGAAGAATGTGTAACTCTGAATATCACTTTAGACCAGCACTGTTTTTAGGGTCTCCGAGTCGATGAGATTGTGACACTTTTTTTAGTGTGACCGTCCCAAACAAAACAAAGATGCATGTGTGTTCGCGGGGGATCGCAACGCCGGGGACTGGATGAAAACAAACAAACCTTTTCGGACGCTAAAAACGAGAGAACACGAGCATGTCATAAGAAAATTTCCCACCTTTTTTGTGTTAGTCGTGCAATATTTTCTTAGGGAAAGAAATCCTCTGTCATAACTTTTGACATTGTTGTTTTATTTCAGCATCTCGGTTGCTGGTCTGTACATTTTATTTATGAGATTATTTCCCAAAGGAGATAAAAGGTTTGTAATCTATACATACTGTATATTGTGGAGTTTTCTGAACATTTTTTTGTGTTGATTTTAAAAAGAAAAAAAACAAAAACAAGTTTGTTCCAAGTGTAGCCTGAGACGAGGGCGGGGTCGGTTGATAGGGGGGAGGTCGGGCGGGCGGGCGGGCGGGGCAAATTTTTTCAGTGTTTTGTGAAGTTTGCATTGGATGGAAAAGATGTGAATGAGTAAGTGCCCAGTTTAATGTAGTCGGTACACTAGTTCTGTAGAGTGTAAGTGTTCAGTCAAGGTGTGTCTGTATTCAGCTGTGCAGTCGACCAATCCCATCAGTGTTCAATCTATTATCTTCAAACGTACGTGTGTGTGTGTTTGTGCGCGCGCGCTCATGACTTCTTTCCACATAAACACACACAAACCCGCATCGTTCACATGAGTTCACTCGTGTACGCCACTGAGGTCACGTTCAGCATCACGTACTGACTTGGTTAAGGATTCACTTTCAACCGACGACGACCTGTTGTAGATATTCTAGGATCCGGCTTTTCTTTGAGAAAAGATAACGTGCTTTGTATTTGTAGATGTAGACCCTAAACGACAAAAACACTTGAAAAAAAACAAACATCTGAGTCTGATTTGGTGACTGAACGTTTATAGTGAATGGATAGTAAGGCATGCCATGTAAATTATTTTATAATTGTATATGTCACGCATCTTTTGAATAAAATGTCATTGTTTCAGAAAAAAACTCTTGTCTCCGGCGTTTTGTCAATAAAGTTTTGAATTCAGTTTCATGCAGCAGCTGCTTGGAAGTTTGCAAAAGGTGGATCTTTTGTTTTCAAACAGAATGGGCATACAACACCAGGAAGTGACGCACCTACACCTGGAATCAGCTCCAACACTTAACTTTATTTAAAAAAAGAAAAATACACAAAATTGTTTTGAAGTTTAAGATGATTAACTGCACTACATTACGGCTTCTGTACAGCAGCCTGACTTTCATTAATAAAATAAACTTCGTACAGTTGGATTCATGAATAATGTGTGTATTTTCACGCTTCCTGCCCACAAGCCACCCAATTCTTCGCGCCGCCCCTGCCCCGTCTGTTATCAAGGAAACGTGTTAATTCGTTTCCCACCAGTTGCTTGAACTTTATAATCAGAAATGATGTTAAAACGCTCCGGTATTGGTGTGGAAATGACTGAGGGATGTTGGAATAAAGGTGCGTTGGACGCACAGATTCTCTGTCCGTCCGTCCGTCTGTCTCTGTCCGCGGTGCTGAAAGTGGATCACGTGACCCCCCCCTCCCCTCCTCTCTCCCTCTCTCTCTCTTTTCATCAGCCGCCTTCCATTCTTCTCCCTCCTGCCTTTTATCGGGCGGAGACAATCAAACAGCTCCGGCTGCACTTTTGGTTTACCGGCCCTGACAATGCGGGCAGGTCGGCGCGCTGTCCACTGAGCGCCGCCGCCGACCGCTTCCTCCTCCTCCTCCTCCTCCTCCTCGTCCTCCTCCTCTTCGCCATTTTTTCGTTTTTCCGGCTCTCAGACGGCTCGTCTGGAATCATGGACGCCGACTACACGGCCGGCTTGGAAAACCCGCTGTACAGCGAGCTGAAGTACTTCTGCAGGAAGGTGCAGGAGGCCTACAACGAGCTGAAGGAGGACCTGACTCCTCACCGCGATGATCGCTTCTACAGGTGAGGCTCCGACAGCGATTCACGCAGTCAGTGATTCACCCTGTCACCTGCTTCTCCTGAGCCTGATTTTACATTATGACAAACGCAAACAGAGATTATTTGCGTTGCAATTTGAACGTGTTGACATTGCGACAAAAATGAACCTCGTTAATAGGAAAGTCAACGTTGATAAATAAAACAAATTCATATGTTGTTTTATCGACAGTTTTTGAGCATCAATTTAAGGACTTAGAAGCCTTTTGATGTCTGATCAATGGCAACAAGTGTTGGTCTCTGTCGTGGCGTTAATATTCAAACGCAACGCGAGGAAAACACAACCAGAAAGTCCAAATTGCTCCAGACTGAAATATTCTTTTGTTTATATTTTTATTTTTAATAATAAAAAGCTTAGCTCAGAGTAGCTACGCATGCACAAATCTACAGTGACGCATATGTTTCTCAAACTTTTCGTCCCTTTTCTAAAAAATGGCAAATTATTACAAGTTACTTCACATTTGGATGTATCTTTACAGTATAAGAAGTATTAAGTACACAACATTTCAGGTTTGAAAGTAGGTTACAAAACATATTTAAAGAAATAATAGAGAGAGACAAATGTAAGCATCGTTTGACATCGTTTAGCGATTTAGATTTTATAAAATGGAAATGCTTGAATTTTCTGATATTTAGGAATTGGTATATTTTATTATATAAATCACAATATGATTATTTTGCTAAAATCTGGATGTAATGTAAAAAAAATATATAAAAATAACAAAGAATAAAAAAAACAACATTTTATTTATTCCGGATCGAAAAATAAAAACTCTCACTTCACGCTATCTGTCAATCGACGTCACCCTCGGGCTCCGCCCCCTTCGATGACGTCGCTCTCCAGTTGTCGCAGGCTGATGTTGTTCAAACACGGATGTAGCTCCGCTGCGAACGTTTCAGCGTCTCTCTCCTCGCCCACGGGACTGCGCGGCGGCAGAAATGGAGCTGTAAGTGTGCGACCAAACACAGCGGACACACTCGAGACGTGTCCGCGACGTTTAAAGGTCCGAGACGGAGTCTGTCAACTCCTGTCCCCCGCTAGCGCGAGGTAGCACCGATGCTAACGGTGTTGACATCCGGGCAGGATGCGAGCTCACAACATTAGCCGCTAAAGCAGCCATTGACAGCAACATATCGGTCTTGTTTTTGAGTGTGGCTGCATGTCAGCGTGTGCTCACTCTGGTGTTTGTCTCCGGGAACCAGGCTGGCTCCGATGCGGCTCTACACCCTGTCCAAAAGACACTTCGTCCTGGTCTTTGTGGTTTTCCTGATGTGCTTCGGCACCACAGTCTTCATCGGCATCGCAGGTTCGTCAAGCAAGCATCACGGTAACGCCATGCAGGCCTGGCCAAGCAGTAACAATTGTAAAATACTGCATCGTTGTTCGTCTCTGCAGGTCCGAGGATCATAGCTGAGCAGGAGCACAATGGGGATCAGTTACTTGGCAAAAATATGTCCATTAAGGTGAGAATGTTTCTAAGATCAGGAACCAGGATAAAGGACATCCTTATGGTTCCTCCCACTGTCCAAGAAGGATCCCTGTGTTTAGATTTGGATCAGGGAAGGTGTAACCAGGCAGAGTATGACAGCGTCTCACTCTGTTAAAGCTGCAGAGGTTCCTGTCTGCTGCAGTGGGTAAAGAAAGAGTTCAGTTTTAAACGTTTTCATTTGTGTCCTTGCAGACTGGGCCTTTCAAACTGGTGTCTCCTCCTCTCACCACCTACAACCAGCAGCTGTGGCTCACCTGCGTGATTCAAGCTGAAAACAGCAACAGTAAGACGACAAAACAGTTATATGATTCATTTTGCAGCGGGTTTTTGGGAGGTTGATCCGATGTGTCTTCGTCAGTGGGAGATTTCAGGCAGCCCTTCGAGATCAGCGTCGAGTTGAAGGGGGTGCTGCAGGACGCCAGCGTGACGCACATCAACAACGCGCAGCAGAAACCTCGGACGCTTCACTGCGGAGCCGTAAGTATCAACACGCCGTCTGTAGAATTCACAACTAGCTGATTTCCTGAAAAAGCAGCTTTTTTTAATGTTGTTTTCTTTGCTCTCCATCAGCAAAAATGTGATGAGATCATCGTGCTGCACCTGGCCTACCTGAACTACACGCAGTACCAGGTGGTGGTCAGTTTCAAGGGCCTCGCAAACATCACGTACGACATCAAGGTGAAGTTTGTGGTAAGTGAGCTCCTCTGATGAGTGTCGGGTTTACCTGAGTGGACAGATGGAGCCCAGAGTCACTCCCACCTCTTTCCCCCTCAGTGGAAAACTTACAATCCCACCTTCTCGCAAGTGGAAATCTGGTTCCGGTTCGTTTTCGTGGTTTTGACCTTCGTGGTGACGGTAAGACGATTGTTTTTTCAGTCTTTAAGTTTGATGGAGTCAGTTTCTGAATTTATAACGAGCGATTCGGGATTCCCTGTGTTTTTCTAGTGTATGTTTGCACATTCACTGAGAAAGTTCTCGATGAGAGACTGGGGCATCGAGCAGAAGTGGATGTCGATTCTGCTTCCATTGTTGTTACTCTACAACGGTGAGTTTC
>JASSRZ010000020.1:7493802-7504824 GCA_032164315.1 Malacoctenus gilli
CTCTGCGCCCTGCTGCTCTTCTGGCTCTGCGTCTACCACGGCATCCGAGTTCAGGTGGGTGCTCTCGGCCGTCCCGCCACCGCTCCATTCCCGTTTCTCAGCCTTCTTGCCAACGTGCAGTTTTTGCTCCGCCTCCGCAGGGTGAGAGGAAATTCCTCACGTTCTACCTGCCGAAGCTGATCATCGTCGGCCTTCTGTGGCTCTCGTCGGTCACGCTCGGTATTTGGCAAACGTACGTAGCTCCTCTGAATTCAGCTCGCGACGACTGTCGTTTTTGTGACGACACTGAACAGACTGTTTGGATTTTTTAGGGTTTATGGACTTCAGGATCCAACATATCGCTATAAAGTGGACATACCAAACTTCCAGGTGAGGCTACAGATTTAATTTACCTCATGCCAACTTCATTAGGTTGAATTAAACTCGTTTGTGTTTCACACGTCTTTGTTATTCCTCCAGGGGATGAAGGTCTTCTTCCTGATTGTCGTCGTCGTCTACATCCTCTACCTGATATTCCTGATAGTGCGAGCGTGTTCTGAGCTGAAGAACATGCCTTACTCAGGTCTCACATTGTGCCACATGAATCTCTGGATTGGATGCAACTTGGGAAACTGGATCTTTATCAATAATGTGTCGCTTTCGGTCAACAGATCTCCGGCTCAAATTTTTGACCGCGTTGACATTTGTCGTCCTCGTCATCAGGTTGGTTCAAGAAACACCCGTTCACGTGTTGCTTTTTATAAATAAAGTTTGTTTTTTAATCATTCGGATCTCTTTTCGTTCCTCCAGTATGGTCATCCTCTACCTGAGGTTCGGCGCCAAAGCTCTGCAGGACAACTTTGTGGCCGAGTTGTCGACTCACTACCAAAACTATATCCTTCCACCAGAGTTTGTTGGTTGTGACTTTGTGTCATTGATGTCTTCAATGCTTTAAGGTTCTTCTTTAACTCCAGATGCACCAGCTGAATTTTTATCCTTCTATGGCCTCCTCAACTTTTACTTGTACACATTAGCGTTTGTGTACTCTCCCTCCAAAAATGCCCTTTACGGTTGGTAACGCAGTGCAGCTTTTGAGTCTCTTCTGGCACTTTACACAGATTAATTGAAGCCTGAATGGTTTATTCCAACTGATTTTACTTTCTCAGACTCCCAGTTGAAGGACAATCCAGCGTTCTCAATGCTGAACGACTCGGACGACGAAGTGATTTACGGGTTCGTTTTTCTCCCTTTTTAACTCTTGCTCATGTAAATTCAACTCTTACAATGTGAACTTAATGACCCTGACTTCCTGGTGTGTGTGTGAAGGAGTGACTATGAAGACATGCCTCTGCAAAACGGACGCGCCATAAAAGCAACCGCCAAGTACCAGGATGAGACCGACAGCGACTGATGTGCCTGTGAGCGCCGTTTCGCGTTGCGACAACCTGTCACGTGTACGTGCGTTTACGATGCGCTTGCGTTGGTAACAGGCGATGAGATTCTTTAAGTGTACATAAGTCTATTTTTAAAAAGATGAATTCCATGTCTGCTGAATGTACTGTACTTTGGAGCGGCGCAGGAACGAGCCGCCATGTTTTTTTCACCGACACGAGAACACACGACATACGTCTCGCAGTTTTTACCTCTTCCTCGACCTTTTCCTACTCATTACCAGCATTTCGCCTCGACTTTGTAATCATGAACGATCAAAATAGGAATTATCTGGGGGATCCTTGTGAAATCGTTCCGTTGAAGGTTTTGTGTTAAAACCACTGTTGTATTATTGTGTTCCTGTGTTGTTTATCTCATTCCTTTTATGCTCTCTGGCAGTCTTGGGAAAACAAATCATCAGTCTGACCACAGCTGGACTCCTTACCAGCTGTTTTTCAACAGACTGATAAAAAAAACAAAACACTGAGAGAGCCTTAACAAGGCACCACTCCTCTTAACTTCTTTTTGTGGAAAGCAGCTTTGTAATTGCACTTTTTGAGATTTTAATTTATTTTGCCAAAAAAGTGATTTGATACTGTATCACCTGACTGCGTGAAAGGACGGATGGACGGTTTATGGACTACTGATGTTACCCGTGTTTAATATTTCTTTTTCCCAGCATGTAAACAAAATGCATCATCGGCCAAATCATTGTTGCCTTTGCTAAACATCTCATTTTCAGTGATCATTTTGCCATGACTCGATATTGCCAACAGCGTGGGGCTCGCTGTCCTCGCTATTGTTTACGTAAACGGGCTGATGGATTAAAAGAAACAAAACAAAACAAAGGTTTTTTTCTGTTCTCTTGACCAAAATGGTGCCTTGTTCTGAAATTTTGGAGTAATTGTCGCTTCTCAAAATAAAGACGATGTACATGGAGGTGTATTATGTCATGTGTAAATAAAGCTAAGTATACACAAATACCAGTGTTTGAACCATTTTATCAAAGTCATCACATACAATTGTTGAATATTGTAGAAAAATAACAGACACTCCTGCACAACACTCAGTCTTTAAGAGTTCAAATGGCAAGGCCGAAAACGTTGACAATACAGTACATGGACTTGTTCTCCCACGTCACTGGACAGCTTCCTGGATGAGAACACATGATTACATGACATTAATATCACTGTGATTTCCCACTTTTGTGCCTCCAGGTAAAACGTGCAGACTGACACAACGTGCTCTCAGAATTCGATGTTACGCTATCGATGTTTTTCTTTTACCGTCAGTCGAGTTATCCCAGAAACAAGAGCTGGCTGTCTGCAGACCGGCTCCGGTCTTCTGCATGATGATGCACGTGACTAAAAATGAGACGAAAAGTCTATTAAGATCCACAGCAGAGCATCAGAACGTATCTGTATGTCGTTGTCCAGGTGTCGGTCCACTCACTGACGTATTTGAAAGGTTTGCCCAGCTTGCTGAGCTGGCTCAGGCACTGCTCCACCACACTGGTGGTCCACTGGTTCACCCTGCTGTGCTGGTAGTTGTTTCCTCCGATGGTCGCTTCTACGGACTGAATACACAGATCGCCGCAGCGGCGCTTCAGTACGAACGAACACAATCAAAATGTCTCCAAACTTCAAACTTGTACCCTGAAAGCATCTGTATCTGTTGGAAAGTGTCGTTTAACCGGACGTTACACTGTTGGAGACGGTGCCTAGCAACCGCCACAGCGCCCTTAGCAACAGCCTGCCGCAAGCGTCAAAACTCGCAACCAGTGGCTGCGAAAAGGTCGATAAAGGAGATTTAAGGTTCAGGAATAAACCTCACTTTACTTTCCGAGTTTTTCCTTACCTCTATGATGATGTTTCGAACCTCTTCAACGACGAACGCGGTCTGAGAGGCGAGAAACAAACCGGAGACGTTGAAACTGGCGGTGGAAATTTACGAGCTCGATAAAAGACGCGAACGTTATAAAGCCTGAAATGTTCAGTGGATCACAACGGTAAATAAAAGAGTGCACGTATCAAACTCACCTCTTCCTCCGCCTGAAAATCGTCCATGGCTAAAGTGTCGTGTCAAATGAAGGAATGGCCAAACTAAATAGCACTTCCGGTGGAGCCTTCAGAATAAATGCATCTTCTCTACCAAACTCCAGTTCAAATAGCAACGTCGTTTTGCAGTTAACTGTTAACTGCACCCAAAAACAGACCCCAACACAGCAATTCAAACAAAGAAAAGGAATAAATCTCTTGTTTATTTCACAACTTTGTAACAACAAATCAACAACTCTTCATTGAATGTGAGAGAATAACAGTCTGCAGTCCAGGGGGGAAAAGTTTGGGGGAAGTGTCACATTATTTCTGTGTGATGGGGAACGAGTTCTGGTCCATGAGCTCTCCCACCCTCTCCTGGAGGGTTTGGACCACCTCTGCCAGGATGAAGAGGTGCGTGTCGTCCAGGTCCTTGAGGATGAACTTCTTTCCCAGAGCCATCTTTTCATCCAGATACAGGAGGAACTGCTTCATGGCCGGATCACTGGCCCCAAAGGAGAGACGGAGGAACGGGTGAAGGAGAAATACAAACATACTGCATTCCAAGAGATTATATTTTTCCTTGTTTCAAATCTCACCATTCAACCAGGACGCCTTTGTGTACGTTGACCATGTTGTGCAAAGGAACCAGCAGTCGTATCTTAGGAGCTGAAAGCAAAAGAGGGGTTTGAAGCTTTATTAAAATTATTTTTTTATAGATTGTTTTGTTCCCAGAGCTCCACAATAAAGGGTTCTACTGACTTCTGGTTAGCCTCTTTGCTAACGAGCTGATCGCATTAAGTCTTCCCCACTGAAAAGTTATCATTAACATCAACCAGACGTTATATTCAAAATAAAATAATAAACGCTGATTTGTTTCCAGCCAGTGCTTTCACGAAAAAGACACGTCGCTTCGTTTGTCAGCTTACCTGACGGGCTCTGTTGCTTCCTTCGCTAACTCGTAGCACTTTGAGGAAAGTACGGTGCGCAGAAAGGGACAAACTCCAGCAAGAGGTACGCATGCGCAGTGTCTAAATGAGCACTTTCCTCAACACACTGGAATATGAAGCCGGCAATATATTGACGCTTGCATCAAATCCACCAAAAGTATCACGATACACTCAAAATAGTACCGACACAAAGATAGTAGAATGACAGAGACGCAGTGTGAAAAAGAAGTCAAACAAACCATTGCACTTTACATGTTTATTTTACTGCCTTCTGTTGAGAACACTGGTGGCAGTTGTGCCTGCAAACGAAATGAGTGAGAATGAGATTAAATCTCAACCGCTCACTTCGTCCAAATAAATAAAGCAGCCTGAACTAATAGGTTAATCCAGGTTAATCTGAGGTAAAGTTGAGGAAAGGATACCTTTTGGCACTGAACATGGCTGTTACACTGAGGTTAGCATAAAATATATAAATAGAAAATATAAAATCTCACACCTCTATTCTGGTCAATAGTACTATGAAGTTCAAGTGGCAGAGAAATGTCAGAGCATCAGTAGGAGCACATTCAGGTGTGAAGGATTCATGAGTAAGCTGGTGAATCGAAAAAGAAAAAGTCTTTGCTAACAGTGTGTCATTTGAAATGATTTGTAAACGTATGCCCTTTAATCACAAAAATAATCTTTGAAACCTATTTAGCCATCCAGGGTTAAAAACCAATCATGAAGGGTGTCTGAAAAAAAAATTAGGTGCTCAAAATTATATTTTACAGCTACCATTTGAAAAAAAAAAAGTGTTTTTATACGATCACATTGGTGGAGTGAAATGTGGGTTAGGTTGAGGAGAGGCAATTGTGTTTTGGCCTGGGAAGGGTTGACTGTGCGAATCCCCCAGTTCAAGTATCGGCTGTTTGGGTGAAGAAATGTCGGTGTTTGTCAGTCAGTGGCTGATGCAGCTGCGGAGAGCCTCCAAGATAAACTGGAGGCTGCGCTTGTACAGGAACGAGTCCTTCTTCTCCGGCTTGCAGATGTTGAGGTGATCGACGTCCACCTCGATGAGCTCGCCGATGCCAGGGTCTGAGATGGAATCAGAGGGAGGTAGAAGGTCAAAGGTGTGAAGGACTTACAGTGAGGACAGACTTCAGAAAATCTCAGATCGTCGCCCACCTGCTGACTGCGTTGGTACCACCAGTATCTTGATCATGGGACCAATGTTAGTGGGCATCGTCTCTGCGAAGCTCAGCACTTTGAAGTCCTTTTCTTTGGCTATGCTCAAGAAGTTCTCATTAAGGCTGCGCAGAGCTGGTGAGTCTGAAACACACACACGTGTCTCCTCCATAAACGTGCAGCAGCTCCTTCAGAGAGACAAACGAACCTGCTGGAGCCTCGGATCTCAGACGCTCACCTTTACAGAGTTCTCTGACTTCTATCGACGGGAAGAGGAGATATCGGACGTTGACCGAGTACTCTGCCATGAAGGTGCCGTGGTGAGGAACGCTGTAGAACAAAATGCCCTTGGTGTTTTTGCACAGGCTGTCCATGTCGGGGTCCTCGGAGGCGTCCAGCAGCATTTTCTTCACCAGCAAACCTGAAAGAAAACAAAAGCCAGATGTGTTACGTATTCAATCATTCACTAACGAACTGCAGAGAATGGTTCATTATCAGGCATGCAGATGAGTCTGATCACGTGGACCAAACACACATGATTCGACTTGTCTGATTTAAGAGGATGTGAAACTCAAAACACGGCCGTGTTGGAGGGTCTGACAGGTTACCTCCCATGCTGTGGGCCACCCACACCACCGGCCTCTCTCCAACTCCTGCCTGCTTTAACTTCTTCAGCAGCTCCTGACTTCTGTAGGCCAAAGACTTCCTGCAAATACAAAACAGAGCTCATCATTTATTTTTTTAGCCTGAATTATATACGATGAATTCAAAAGAAAAGTACAGGGAACACGACACAGATTTCCTCTTGTATTGTGTCACGGATGAACAGATAAATGACAGATTGTTTTTTCCACCTCTGGTTCTCAGCAGGACATTTGGCCATCCAGTCGCTGAGATGGCTGTCGTACTCCACCGACAGCACCCTCAGATTCGGACAGTCGGCCGCCAGCCACGACTGTCGGCACACAAAAACACAAAAGAGTCCTGAGGCATGAAACCTGCCAAGTTGTCCCTACCACTTGTTCAGAATTTGCAGTCGTAGCAGGGGATCATGGTTGAGTCGCTTTGTCACCTTGGGCCAACACTCCGTATAGTCGTCCTTGTTTTCAGCCTCCTTCTCCTCTTCCAGTGAGCCGCGGTCCTTCTGCCTCCACGTCTTAAAAGCTGCCCCGAGAATCCCGTGGATGAAGAGCACGTCTGCTTTGATTGGCTGGCTGGAAGTCGACACGTCACCACAGATCAACTTTGGGCCGCTCATTCAAGAGACATGAAACTGATTCAATCAGAAACACAGCAGTGCAAAGGTTCCCCTACTCGCCACGGGTCTGCGGGTGGAGGATATAAACGCCGTCCTGGTATTTCTCCTCCACCGTTTCTCTGTCCATGTTGGCCAGAGCGCGAGCTGCATGAGACGCCTGCATGACGTGTGGCGACTGCATCATTTCAGCCAGGACAGACACCCAGCCTGAAGGTGGGCAGGAAAAAAACAGTAACATTGGAGTCATTCAGAGATTGTGTAATTGTCCTGAACTCGGATAAGCTGCAGCCTTACCAGACTGGGCGATGGCCTGATGAACACTTTCATTCAGCGCCAAGTTTCCGATAATCCGAACGATGTTTCTCTGAATCTTCAAGGAATCTCGTCGCAGCTGATAAACTCTCTGCAGGAGCTGCAGGCCTCCATTTGCGACGATATGGTCGCAATGACTTTGAACCTGAAACACATTGCAACTTGCTGGAGTAAAAGAGTGGATTGGTCACTCGTGAATCAGGTGAAAGGTGTCACTTTGTTTCACCTTGGAGTGTTGGACCAGCGCCTGTAAACAGAAGGACTCCACCTTCTCGGAGGGGACAGACGTGAGGCTCTGGGCATACGGCAGCCCGTTGCCCCCGAAACACCACAGACCCCCCTGCAACAAGAGGGAAAGCAAGTTAGAGACAAAAGAACTGAACATTTGTCCAATGTTGAAGCTTCAATTTCCACCGTGGATCCAAAATTCACAGATATTTCTGGATGATTTGCTACTTTGCGTGCTTCCATTACCCGTTGTGCTGCCAGGGACTGGCTGCTCTCTCGGAGCGCCAGAGACGTGAAGTACTGGACACATTTGTCCACTTCCGATTGAGGCAGCGACGCCAGCAGCTGCCTCAGGCCGTCCTCAGCTGATAAGACCTGAGGAGGTTTGTTAAAAACAGCTCAGTTGCACATTCAAACGGCTCAGCCGGCAGGTCGGCTCCTCGACGATACGTACGTCCTCCAAGTCAGGCAGAGCGGGCGGCTGGCGGAAGAACCGCAGGTCCACCAGAGGGGTCCGAGCCAGGCCCACCGCTGTCCGCTGGTCTATGACCTGAGCTGCTGTTTGGTACTGATAGTCTGCAAAAATGATAACAGCTGTCATGTAATACCTTCTTTTTTTCCATATGTTAGTCATCGAGTCATGGACATTTCAGGGGTTTTACCGTGCCAGTGGTGATTGTCTGCCAGCTCCTGCACCGCCTGCAGCCTGACGGCTTTATTGGCCGACTGCGTCTTCTTCAGCAGGACCCACAACGCCACCTCGTGTGGGTCTGCGTCCACGTGGCTAAAGTGCTCTGAGGGGCCCAAAAACAGAGGGAACTGACTCAGTGAAGGGAACAGAACAGAATAGAGATGCGATCTAATGATTTGTCACTGTAAGAGGTTCATCCAGACTGTGTTCTACCAGGGCCACTACCAGCATCTAGAAGAGCACCTTCGCTACAACTGTCAGGGAGTCACTTTACAAACCTCTTGGCAGAAAGTCTTGAGTCATCAGTTTGGCAGCTTTTATTTTGGAAAAGATCAGTGACTGCTTGTACAATATAAAGCATGTAAAAAAGGCCTTTGAGGCCTTATTGTGTCACAATGTGCTGACGAATTTCAGCAGGCGATTTAACATAATGTTGGCTCTTTACCATCTAATGACTGCAGGAAAAGCCGAGAGGAGATTTCCAGAAGCCGTCTTGCTGCTTTATGGAGTTCCTTCCTTGTTTTGTTTGTGAGTCCTGGAACAAACAAACAGTAGAAGGGATAAAAAGTCAAACATCCTTCCCTCCAAACCTGATGATAAGGTTTTGGAGAAGAGTCGGTAGGCAGTAAATTAAGAGAGTTATAAATGAGTCCAAAGAGGGAGCTTCAGTACCTGCGGCGAGGTTCTCTTTTTCATCTGAGGGCGTGGCCTTCAGGTAGATGTAGGACTTGTACTTCTCCTGAAGGATTGCACTGGTGTCGATGGTGACGGCCTTATCCAAGGCCACCACCTCGTAGGTGATAAAGACGCAGCCCCTGCAGGACCAATCAGGGCTCAGCTGTAACTCTGTTAACTCTTTCCAAGCAAACGCGATCGTTCACATTAAGAGTTGAGCCTCGTAATCAGGCTGTGACTCACCCTAAGATTACTGCACCGGTCACCTTTGCAACTTTTCCTAAATTTAAACAAAGTTGAAAGTTTGAGAGTTGTGAGAAGTTGAGAGTAAACAAACAATAAAATGCAGGTCTGAAAACCTACTCAGGTCTTTCCACTGAAACGCTCTCTTCACACCAGGCTGCCCGGCTGTGCTCAGTCTTCGGCAGCGGATCAGACGCAGAGCTGCAACGGACATCCTCCGTCTGTTTGCCCCCCAGTGAGTAAATCAGACCGTCACAGATGAAACCGTTCGCAGCCTGGACCTGACAGAGGCAGAAAAGGAGCACAACATGTTTGAGGAAGATCATTCATTATACAGCAGGGATGCTTTTACATTTTAGTGGTGGGAGTCAGTGTGGTGCCATCCTCACAAACAAGCTATCTCGTGTTTTTAGGCATTCATTCATGTCAGAATAAAGTTGCTTTGGAGGAAACCAATTATATTCAGGTTTACAATGTAGAACAGCATCTTTGCGCACATTGTTTTGGAACTTGTATGAGTCATCGTGATTAACAAATCAGGTGGAAAACAAACAGAAATAAAGACACAACTGGTAAACAACCTCTTCACTCACTCACAAGTCCTCAAGCTAACGTTAGCCTCACTCAAGTGTCTTTACCAGCCTAAACTCTGCATGTCAGTGAGACAAACGCAGTCCCGCCGCTCCACCTTCCTTTAAACAACATAAACAAGACCACGTGCACCGCATTCACACTTGTCATAAGTGACAGTGAACAGGTGACCCTTGAAGCAACCGCCGAAGCTACATAAACAGTTAGCTTCAGGCTAACGTAAACCCAGGAAGCGCCAAGTAACGCGAACGAATCCGGCCGACTGAAGAAGTTTACCGTAGTTGTCAGTGACGTGTCATTGTTGTTGCACAAACAAGTTACCTTGTGGACAGAATAATTTGTTGTTTCTGTCAAATACAAGTACAGTAATGTCCTCCACGACTGCAGCGACCGGTGTTTATAGACGCAACGGAAGTCTCACAAATAATACGTCATCGATGGCAACAACGTGACAAAAATAGGAAACGTGTTTTTTCATAGTAGCGCAAGAAAGAAAAAGGTGGGATGAAAACAAAACTATTGAAATGCAAATAGAAATTTTAAATTTTACCTCTGTTTCAAAATATAGATTTCATTTAAAGACTTTTTCCACATGAAAACGTTTATTTTCTTCTAATTTTCTCATTGTTTTTGAAATAGCTCAAAAAACGGACGGGTATTTTGTTCTGCTTTGTTCTTTTACATCAATGTAAACTCTGCGCATTATGAGTACAGTGCAGGGATTAAGGAAGGGTATAAAAAAATCCTCTGTGATCCTGGAAGAGGACAATGAGGCAGTGACATGGAAACTTTCAAAGCACCTCATGTATTTATAGAGGTGACATTATCTGAGAAAACTGCCGTGTGCTCCACGCAGGTCTCTGCACTTAGGGAAGCACGCCCCGCCATTTATCCACAGCACAGTGATACTGAAGGGAGCTGCTCAGAGGTTGATTGGCTGGTCTTTGCCTTGTATAGTAACGCAGAGCATCCACCTCAAACCCTCAATTCATAATTTAATATGTATAGATAAAAATTAATAGGGAACGAAGATGTGATCATGATCAATATATCGAATGTATATTTAAAATACAGCCTTTCATTTACTTGTCTGGATAATAAGGAAACAGCTATTTAATTTTATTTAGAGTTAGAAGAGATGAGCAGGAACAGTTTGAGGAAACAAGTCACAGTTTTCTACTGATGGGATTTTCCAGATTCACTTTTCAACCAAAGTTCAAGCCCAGAAGTCGAAGGCAAAAAAAAAACCCTTCTATTTTTCATAGCGATAGTAAGATCTGAGAACAATTTACTACAGAGTGTTTATTGTTTCTCCAAAAGCATGTGTAGTAAATCATCAAAACCCCGTCTGCTCCAGACAGACATTTCACAAGCAGTTGTTTCTAACAGCTGCTCAAGTGTGTGTGTGTGTGTGTGGGGGGGGGGGGGGTGGGGGGGGGCAGAGACAGACAGAGTGTGTGTGTG
>JASSRZ010000020.1:7505904-7519319 GCA_032164315.1 Malacoctenus gilli
TGTGTGTGTGTGTGTGTGTGTGTGTGTGTGTGTGTGTGTGTGTGTGTGTGTGTGTGTGTGTGTGTGTGTGCACGTGTTTGTCGTGTGTCTATGTGTCTGTGTTTGTCGGGGGAGGGATGAGAAATGTGCTGTTTGTTTCCAAAGATAAATGTGAACCATAAAAATGTGTGAGGAGGAGGAGGAGGAGGAGGAGGAGGAGGAGGACGACGACGACGACGACGACGACGACATCAGGTCAAAGGGAACCAACGCCGTGTGACGGCAGAACTCTGAACGCAGCTTCACCCTGCCTGCCGTGGGACCAAATACAGACGAGCTTCTCATACGTGATTCAATCTGTGTCGTTGATTATTTTCAGGTGTCCTTATCAACTTGTAACGTGGTGAAACACTCGTGTTCGAACTCCTGAGTGTTAGAAATAGGCTGTATTTGTAGATGTAAAAGCCGAAAATTAAACAGTTTTTAAACCTTTTAACTGTTGCTTGTTACTGTAAGCTAAATAATGTTTCACGCATTAGGTGCATAAGACAATAAAACAATCACATGGCCAATTAATGAGTGTTTGCTTCAGATTTTCTCAATCCATCAAAATGAAAGGCACACAACAAATCTGCTGCTATCTTGCAGTCACTTAACTCACAGTGACGTGATGAGCAGCCGTGAGCTACCTCAGCTTGAACTCGCCACTGAGAGATGTTGTTGGTCTTTCCTGTAGGCTAATAACACGAACATGAAAGGAGAAGGAGTGTGAGTGTTTGGTGTGGAGCTCCTCTTTTCACTTCCTGAATGTGTGAGCTCTCCGTTTATCACTGAGGAATTAATTATTGCTGGTTGAACCCACTCAGCTGTGCGATCAAAGTCTGAGTGGCTGGCGGCTGTGCGGTGAAACATTAACTCAAAGCCTTTTACTCAACACCTTCCTTCAGATTAACGGAAATATCTTAAAGTGAACATTTAACCACGAAGAGACTGTTTGGACTGTTGTTTCCTCCCCGGCTGCACTGCCCCTCCTGACTGTCCACATCAGGCAGCTGACTTGGGGCTGACTTCCTTCATTGTTCTGAAATTTGACTTCCGATCATGAAAATTGCAGGAGAATGATGCGGAAACCCAATGAATCACTCTGTTAAGAGGCCTGTGATATTGAAAAGAAAGCAGTTCGCTCTGTTTTGGTGCATATTTCTGAGACATCATCGTTTTTTAAAAATACTGATTTGTTGAGCTTTGAGACAAAAGGCTGAAAAATAAGACAAAAACCAGGCATGCTGTAATACCAACAGGTAAACTCACCCTTACCCTCTCTGACATTAGCACCACTCACAGCTCCTCCTTGCAAGACTTAAGGTTCAATCCCACCAATCCCTTCCTCCTGATTTGAACTTGTTTTTTATCCTTTACATACAATGTGCTCTTGTGCTTCGGCCAACTTGAACTGTTAGGTAATATCTGATCGTTTTCCAATCGAAAACAAACGAAACCAGGTGAATAATATTCTCTCTTTTAAATCCCACAAAGTTCACGCTAACGACTTCCTCCTCCTTCTGGGACCTACACGATCGTACCCCTGACGTTTCCCCCTCGATGCCCCGTACAGATCATCATCATCATCATCACCACCACCACCACCAGCGGAGAGCCGGTTCACATTCCAGCCCTCTTTAATCTCCCCTGATGGACAAGGCCTTTGTGGGTAAAAAACCCACCATGTGGTCAGATTAAGAGAGAGAAGTGTGGGAGAGGACAGTCCACGGCTGAAGTCGCAGCCAGGAGGGGAGATTCCCTGAGCCTGAAGTCTGCATCCTCCGAACCTCTGGCCGGAAATCCTTCTGCTGGAGCTCAACGAGAACCTTTACAGAAAAAGGCTGTTTTGCATAAAAAGATCTTATAAGTCAGAGACAAAAAGTTACTCTGCAACTTCGAATAAACTTCTTAAATATCAACTGGGATTCGAAAAACAACTCAGTGACCCCGCACTTTTTTTGGAAATCCCTATTTTTGAGAGACTGAGAGACTGCGAATATTTTTGTGAGATATTTCACTAACACAAATGAGTTCCAAAGAAAGAAAAGTAATAACAACAGATTGCATTGTTGGAGAGTCAGTGGCAAAATCACAGAAGCAGAGGAAATGAAACCTCCTGCCTAATCCCCCTTTAAATTACAGTCTGAGTCATCACCTCGTCCTCGCAGCCCACACAAGGATTGACGTACACAATGAAGTGCTGATGAGGCACAAATATTCCAGAAGATCATCTGCATTGGAGGTCCACGTTCTGCTTTTTAACCCACACGTATGTGTTTCAGTTCAGAAAAATCCTGCAAATGACCAAACAGCATCTCACCTCGTGCCAGCGCTCGCTGTGACGAATCACCGCCTGACGAAGTCGCTCCAAGGCTTCGCGCGGGATGAATATTCGATCCCGAATTACAGCAAACCACCCGGCCCTGCAGGTACTGTTTATGTAGATGTGCTGCAGTTGTGACAGATGTCCAAATCAGGCTCCAGCCCAGAGGTAAGTGGCGTAATCAGGCCTGACGAAGCCAAGACTGAAAGACAGCAGCTGTCGTGAGCCGAACTGTGAGTGAATTGACGACAGCAACCGTGAAGTTACATGAACAGGAAAAGTGTCACAACGGACGAGCAAAACTTTCACTTCACTTCTTCAGAACTGTCTATAGTTTTGTCTGTTTCAGCTTCTGTCGAATTAGAGAGTCGGATGGACTGAGAAAGCTCTGGAGAGTCATCAGGATGTCTTTATTACGTGCCGCTGTGCTCTTCTGATGAGCAGCTCGTTCAGGTTACGTGTCATTGTCCCGCGAAACGCTGCGCTGGCAACCTTTTTACTATCAATAGCTGGCAAAGGTGAATCCACTGAGCGGCAGACTGACCCTTCACCTCAGGTCCAGTGTTTGCCCTCCTCCCTCTCTGGAACAGGCGTCATGTCTGCTCAGCCAGCTTGAAAATCCTCCAGACAAAGCCGCAGTGACAGATGGCGTGTTGCGACCACACAAACTTAGATCAATGCCAGCTAATTATATCAAGGAGTTGGTAAATAAATACAAAATTACCACAAATAGTCCTCAAATTACCAAAAGAAGGATAGAAACAGATAAGAACGAAATGCAAAGTTCACACAGGAAGATGCTGAAGGAACTAAGGGAACAGACATGAAGCTGTTGGTGGTAACTGATTGTCTCTGAAGATGGGGGGTTGATCAGGTTTGTCCCCATCGGTCTGTTGTCGATTACCTCCTCAGTTGAAAGATAAAAACAATGATTGGTTTCTCTTCTAACATTTAATAACATCTATTAAAGGCTTCATTTGTTGTGCTTTCCAATTTTTTCTACCAATACACAGCAAACATTTTGTTTCAGGCCTGGGCTGAACTAATCAACTACGGGATGACTACATAGATGTCACTTTGCAGCGTCCTTTACCGGGCTGTGGGATCAACACCTGGCTTCAACAATAAGCACAAACACAGAGCCACTGTATGCAAGAACCACTTTCTGTGCACATAAAAGGGGGAACAGAGAGCGAGGCGCGAGCGGGGCCGAAAGCAGAGAGGAATGCTGGGTAGCGCTCCATGCTTGTTGCTTTAGGAATGCCCCCGGGCCTCTTACATAAGTCCCCCTACAGCAGGCGGCAGCACGCACGCACGCCATACACACACACACACACACACACACACACACACACACACACACACACACAGACGCGCGCACGCACGCACGCACGCACGCACGCACGCACGCACACACAAAGTCAGCAGCCCCTGCAGACCCACAGCAGCAGACTGAAGCCACAATCCACTAGTTCACACTGAAGGGTTTTAAAATGCTGCAATTATGGTCTTATGTAATGTCAGCCGCGACACTCTGCAATTCGGTTAGCCGTCAGATTTACTCTGACCGTTATTACTGTTTAGGTAGTCTGAGGACAAAAGACGTAAGCCACAAATATCCTGTTGGACTTAAAGACAACATCTACGCGGAACCTCCTATATACCATGATTTTAATGTACTTTTAACAGTATTTTGACACAAATTCCAGTCTGAAAAACCCGATGACAGTTATTTTGTATGTGTGAGTTAAGCAGCTGTGAGAATTTTGGTCACATTACACTCTGTGGCTTTTTGCTAAATTCTTTTCCATCTGTACCTCTTCAGCTCGTCTCCACAAAGCTCAGGTCATTTTTCGGTTCGATGTCAGGTTTTCAGTTAGTCTCAGCTCGCTTCGAGCTGAGCAGGTCCTCAACGCGGATCTGGCAAAAGCTCCGAAACTTTATGGAGTTGAGACGCCCACAGATGAGTAGGTATTGATGAAATAATCAGGATTTAATTCTGTGTGTTGACTGTGATTCTTCCTAAATGCAGCCTGTTCTTGACGCCCTTCCTGCTGGTCCCCAGTTTTGCATGCAGATCCTCCTGATTTAAAAGGTCCAGACTTCAGCCAGTCTGCTGCCAACAGTAACAGTTCCCGGTCCTTTCACAGGTCCTGCATCTGTTGCTGCTGACAACTCAGCCTCGGGACCTGTTAGCCAAGTTATCTTCAGGCCATAAAAGAGAGGAGGCAGTAAAACCGTCTCCTGCTTCTCTTAGGCGCCTCTCTTGTTTCTTACTGGAACAAACTGCTAGTTTAACATGGTTGTTCATGTCGAACTTTGAAACTCAGCCTCAAGCATCAAATCTGTTTGGTTTATTTAAACATCTTGCTGACAGATCGACCCTGACGGACTCTTGCTTCTCCTTCTGTCACACTTAAAAACACCATTGTTTTTCTTATGGTGCTCCATGTAGAAACAGTGAGGGTAAAAAGAGACCGAGACGCACTTGGGTTCGTCAACTGTACCAAACAGCCATTTTTTTGTATTTATTTCACAATGACACATTGGACAGGTACTGTAGATATATATTTATGTATATGTATATATATCAAAAACACACCAGCTCAAGATGTGTTGTATCCAAAATAAAAAAAACACTTGTTTTCATTTTGCACATACAGCTCAAGTCATAAAAGACATGATAAAAGTGACCAAAACATTACAAATGAGGAAAAAAATACACTTCCCAGCACATACTCTATATTGCATACACATTGAATTGAGAATGAAATTGGGAACGGCATCAACAGGTCAACTTTCGGTGATATTTTCGCTGATGAGGGAAAAGTCGTACGATCTGGAAGGCCACCATAAGGACTCGGATTCAGGGAGCAGCCGACAGACGAGCCGGACGATGAGTCATTCTCGACAAAGTCGTGAGTAATATTGGAGGATACCAGCGGGCGCTGGGAAGCAGCAACTACAGCTCTTTGTGGAGCTTTTCAAAAGTCGAACACCAGGTCTCGGTTTGGTCATGCAAACACAGTAGAATGTCCTGGAAATATATATATAGATATAAAAAAAGTCCCTCACCCTGGATCGTGACGAGGTGCCGGACACATTCACGAGGTTTTAGATAACAAAAATCACCCAACAGCCTTTGTTAATGAAGCTTTTCAGGTCTATACAGAGAATAGTGTTTCACCAATGGCATACAGTGCTTACTTTTCACAACCCTCTGGCTTGCAAAGGCATCAAATTTGTGTAGAAACATTGAATCGGGTGACCGTGCTGATGCGACGAGCTCTATTACATCGTTTCCACTAAAACTTAGTGCTATACCACAGCAGTTTTGTTTCAAAGGCAAAGTGAAAGAGGAGTTGATACGGCTCCCGTATCTTCTGATTGCAAATAAAACTAAGTCAAGGCCAGAGAAAAAGTCTGAAAATTAAAAATATTATAAAAACATCACATTTGAAAATCCTGACTACAGCATAGATGGTCTGTCAACCGACAGAAAACAGCAACAAAAAAAAAAATGGCTCCGTCAATCAAACTAAATATTACAAACGGCGTCTAAGGAGAGAAATAGATCCTTTCTAATAACTTAAATACTTAAATTATGATGCAACACAATACTATTTCACTGGGGGCCAGAGGGTCGGGGAATAGATCGGCATTAACCCTACGCGAAGAATAAGAACACATTGCCAACAGGTCCAAAAGGTTCAACTGAGTAACCCGTCGAAGTGTGCTCCAACTTGCATGAGTTGTGTGTTTGTGGAGGGAGGAGAGGACGTGTCTCGGATGGCTCCTTCAGTCCTGCAGTGAGAAGCTTTGGCACAGAGATCACCCATGGGACGAGATGACGCATCACGACAAGGTGCGAATGAGGGACACTCATGCAGGCCTCGCTCCGGTCCTGGAGGAGAGGAGGTCAGTGAACCCCAACATGCATTGCCACCACACTGCCAGGTCTACAGACAACGACGAAGGGGCAGAGGAGAGGCTAAAAATGCATATGTGAAAGGGGGGGGGGGGGGAGACGGAAACAAACGAAGGCTCAAATGCATGATGATGAGGTGGGGCAGTGACAGAGAATGAAAGACGATGGGAAAATAATTCCCCTGAGGGAAATGTTGGCTCAAACAAACGACAGCTTCCTGCAAATAACAGTGATGTTTTCGCCCCGAGTGGTAGTTTTCCAGCTTCTCCTCTGGTTCCCTCGGCCCTTTCCATCTCACAGAAATGACTCCGCCTCCCTGGCGACGATGACCTTGGCCTCAGAGCGAGGGCGCACCTGAACGGCCTCGGCCCCCTCCGACGCCTCGCTGATCTCCTCGAGAGTCGCAGCGGCGGAGGCGCCCTTACAGTCAGTGGCGGCCTTCTTGTCCGAGCCCGGGTTCTGTTTGTCGGCGGAGCCGCAGCACAGCTTCGGGGCGCACTGAGTCCGACAGGAGAGCTCGCACAGGGAGTCTCGGGAGTCTGAGCTGAATGTGACGAACTCGGGCTGGATGGTGGTGGCGTGGATGCCCTCGTCGTGAAAGAAGTCTTTGATGCGTTTGGCCACCTCCATATAGGACGTGGGGTCGTGGCATTTGATGTGTGCTGTGGCGATGATGCGGCTTCCAGCCAGCTGCCAGATGTGCAGCTCGTGGATGGCCAGCACGCCGTCTAGGTTCAAAAGGCGCTCGTTGAGCCGGTGCATGTTGATCTGCTTGGGCACAGTCTGCAGCAGGATGAGGGCCGACTCTTTGAGGAGCGGGTAGGTGGTGTACAGCAGGATGGTCACCATGATGACGCACAGCGTGGGGTCCAGGTAGAGGACCCAGCAGGGCCCGGCGGTCTTCATGGCAGACACAGTTGGCCCCTCCAGCAGGTCTACCAAAGTGTGGTTGACGTGGTGGTGGTCTGTGGTGTGGCTGTTGATGCACGGGTTCACGCACATCTCACCAGCTTTGCACGGCGTCCACACAAAGGTGAAGATAACAGCATTTACCACCACGATGACCGAGCCCAGGGCGTCGCCCATCACATGCAGGAAGACGCCGCGCATGTTGAGCTGCGATGAGGAGCCGTGGTCATGGTCCACCTCTTCGAAGTGGGTGTTGCCGTTCATCTGGACCTCTGTGCTGTCTTTACAGCTGACTTCTGACAGTAAACGACAAAAAGAGAGGTTAGTTTAGTTTACTGAAACTTTACAGTTAAACAATCTGATGGACTTTAGTCCTGAGACAGTAACAGAACATTCCTGGAGGGTTCCTCTCGTTTATTGCATGCTGGGATGATCCAGCAGGCAGGAGTGTACTTCATGCTTGCCAAAAACAGAAATTTTACTTACTATATAACAATGAGATCAAAGTTGAAAAACTATATCTCAACCATAAGGTGACTATCATGGCAGCATGAGTCTCCTCGCAGCTATGCTATCAGGCTGGCACCACCTGTTGACAAATAAGACTCGCATCCCCATTGTAACCCTTCACACGCTGCTTTCCCAACTTCACCTTGTCTGTGTAGATCAGAAAAACTGTACAAGCTGGAATCGGTGAGAAACAAGGACTTTTAAAAATTCGATAAAATTGCAGGAGGCAAATTCACTAAAACATTAGCACCAGAAACTCTTGAATTTCTGTCTATTCAGGTTGTTGAAGGAGCAAAAAAAATTGTCCTGCAATTTGAAACTACTGGTCAGCTGATGGAAATCCTGAAGCACACAGGCTGAGCACAAAAGCCAACAAACAATTAACTGTAAGATGAGAGGGTGGCTGACAGAAAGGAGTCACAGGAGGGCATTGAATCATTCTGAAGTAAGAAAACTTTGAGATCCAAATGTTGTCTTGTAAAATTACATCATTTGGAAAGGCTCATTCAGAGCCTGAATTCACAGACCCAGCTGTAACAGGCTGGCACATGCCAATTGTGCTTCATTTAAGAATTAAAGTCACCAACAACATGACACCCAGTCAGCAAGCCATTCGGTTTTTCCAGTGCGACACATTCGGTGGCTTTGCTTTGCTAACAATGCTGATGCTTTCACAGTGGAGGGCTCTTCGGCCTTGTGACTGTTACACCCGCTGCTTGGGGCTATGCAGAGGAAAGAGAACTTATCAGACTGCGACGGTGGATTACATGCCAAACAAAAACAAAACGACACAAACATCACCGCAAGTGGGATTGTAAACGCAACAAAACATTGCATAAGAATCCTCATTAGGCAAATTCAATTAGTAATTGCAGGCAGCGTGGCGGCGCTCACAGCGCCGGGGGAACGGCACCTGAACAACGGCACCCTCGCTTCCATCCAGGGACGCTGGCGAGTCATTCATCAGCGGCTAATGGTGTGTCTGGGGCTGTCGACTCCACGGCTACACTGATGTATGACCCAGTAACAGCAATCAGCGCACGGAGGAGGAGGGCTATGGTCTCCATTTATTGAAACTGGCAGGGTCTAACAGCAAGGGGGGGGGGGGATGGTCTTCGATATGGATTTAACCCTTCGAGCGAGGAGCGAGGGGGATGGACTGACCACCAGCAGGCAGACTTGTTTCTTCTTTTGGCCAAACTGTTGTCATTTTCTGAACAGGCCAGCCTTTATTGACAGAAGAAAAAGCCATTTGTGTGTGCATGCTTCTGTGGTAAACAACCACCACCACAGCATTCCTGCAACAGAACATCTATTGCTGCGTTACGGTGAATACACCGGTACAACGCATGGAATTGCTAGGCAACGAGTGAGCCATAATTTAAGGCTCCAAAACCTAAAGTTGTTGATTTGCCATGAGTCAGAAGAAAGCAAAGAAGCCAGCAGACAGAGACTCGCACCAAACGCATGGAACCCGATACCCGACGCAATTATATCACTGACTGGCCACGTTTCCAAGGATAGAAAGACCCAACAAATATGCGATACCAATCACATATGTTTGAATACTACAGCTGTCAAGGAAACAATACGAGCCACTTGGGCAGTCCTCAGGACAGGCTCGGGATGTACCAACGTACCGTTATGCAATCTGTACAACTAATAGTGAAGACAAAGTCTGGCCCATGCTGTCAGTTTAAGAGAGGGGAACAATGTGCGTGAAATTGTAGCGTGTCAGCAGTTCACGCGGGTCCCTGGTTGGAGTTTCTTGAAGTGTGCGCAGTTTCACATCCAAAATGTCACAAAGCATTTTTTATGTGTGGTTATCAGCATATCACTGCCATGCAGCCCCCACAGTAAAGCTACATTGTCGGGGACACAAGGGCAGCTTGCAACGTTGAGTTTAGTTTGATGTCAGTGACAGCATGGGAGAATACAATGCTCCAGCTGTGTATTCAGGGAACAGAGAATCTGTAGAGTGTTTGCATGAGAGTGCTGAGAAATTGAACAAAAGGTAGGTAACGTGTATTAGGACAGAAATATCATTCATTTGAAATTAACTGCTTTCATCTATTTAAACCCTCAACCAAAAGCAATATTAACATCATGTTAATAGCAAAAATGGTGTACTGGTTGAACTGTATGATTTAAAATGTAGGTTTTCATCTACATTACTTAATTGGTCGTCAGTTATTTTATGATTTTTAATAACGTTTTATTTGTATTAGAATGAAAATATCAGCTCATGTATCAACGGATTTAAATAATGGGTTCGAATTGCCTCCACACGTTTCAGTATATAAAAACATGGTATCATTAAGATAATATTTAAAAAAAAAAAAAAAAAAAACCCTCGAAATGATACGAGGAACAGTATGGGTTTGAAAATGTATAGGATTTATCAATGGCGGCGCGATATTATGGAACATTTTAAAAAAGACAATTTTTAATGTCCACAAAATAAAAAGTAAACCAGAAAGATGAGACTGTCTGAGCACCAAGCAGCTGGTTCAAAAGAATAATGTGCAGAGTGGATCGAGGTGAAACTGCTCCCAGTAACCCAGTAATACGTACCGTTCTTGGGTCTCCCGTGGCCCGGGCTGTTGTGGTTCCCCACCAAGTTGTTGGTCTCCTCTCCGGACGACCCGTTCCCAGCCTTTTGGCTTTTGCCCCTCTTGTTCTTATTCCCATGAGAGTGCCCACCGTGGGAGTGTCCGTGGCCTCCGCCGGCGTGCCCGTGGAACAAGCAGAGCCCGAGCAGGTTGACCAAGAGCCCCGCGGCACCGACCCCTGCCACAATCTCGGGGCTTTCGATCTCGTGCGGCTCGGTGAATCGCTCGATCGCCTCCAGAATGATGGTGAAGCACAGCGCTGTGAGGAACACGGCGTTCACCAGAGCCCCCATCACCTCCGCCCGGATCCATCCGAACGTGTTTTTGTTGGTGGCTTGTGTTTTCTCGGCAAAGCGCACGGCGACCAGAGCCACTACCAGCGCGATGACGTCCGAGAGCATATGAAAGGAGTCCGACAGCATCGACAGAGAAGCGGTCATCCGGCTGACCACCACCTCCACAATGAAAAACCCAAAAGTCAATGAAAGCATACAGAGCAACCGAGCGCGGTTGGGTTCACAAGCCATTTTTCCGTCCTCGTGGTCGATTCAAGTATCGAGAAAAACGTTCAGAAACGCGTTTTCTTACGAAATCTCCCGAGCTAACGATAAGCTAGCTGCCTCCCGGAGACAATACAGTCAACGGCGTCCTCACACTCTGCTGTTATTCGGCGATAGTAGCATCACTCGTGTGTATCCGAAGACAATCAAGAGCGAAATTAATCGAAGATACTACAGTCTATTCATCAAATAAATACACTGGAGTCGACAGCCGCATAATCCTAAACCGTCCGCCGACGAGCTTTGGTTTGCAGACGGCTGAAACTTTGCACCCGAGCCGGTAAACTTTCCACACGGAACCCGGCACGCTCAGAACACGCCCAGGGCGGATTCTATTGGTGGATTGGCCACGAGATACAATCTGATTGGTTGAATTTTGCAACTCTTGCAAGTAGGCGGCGCTGATAAGAAGACAACGGCGGTTGCTACGCACGCTAACGGTTAACGTAATCTCGCGATGGGATGCTCAGGCGCTTTGTAACTGTTTGTGTATTTCAAAAGGAAAACTCAAGGCATCTGGTGTGATACTGGAACCACAATGGCACTCATTGATCTTTTTTCAGAGACTGATGCAATTAAAAGAGGGATCTCAAGAAGTTACTTTGGTCAAGAAAGCACTTAAGATGTAATCAACCAGTGGTTCACATTTACATTGTTACACTGAAAATGTTTTGAAATCTTATGGCCATAAAGTTAGTAATGTGCTTTGTTTTTGCCAGATTTAAATATTCGAAACTTAAGTGCTTTTTAATGAAACAATTCTCAATAATCTTCAATAATACATTACAAAAGCTTCCCAGTAGTGATCTGTGACTGCTGTGTTGCCTTTAATCCCTTTTTAATGGGAAACTGATGACCCCTTGTGGGAACGCTGTGTTCATCAAACAATGAATCTGCACAAGTGGGAAGCAAATACAAAACTATTATACTCACCAGGTTTTGACAATAAAGACATCATTTAAATAAGAGCTGATTCACCAAAATTAAATCCAGAGTCAAGAATCATTTTCAGATATGAACCATGGCATAAGATTTCCGACAAAATGCAAAAAAAGCAGTGAACAAATTGGTATTTTTATCCAATCTGATTTACGAACACATTACAAATACATACAGCACAAGGAAAATCACATTAGCTACCTGTCATATCAAACAACCACACAAACTGTAAAATAAAACCATGACACTAAAACGGCAAAGTGGATAGACTCAGAGCATCAATATCTCAGCTGCTATAATAATATATTACTAAATCTAAATTTATATCCAGTTGTTTTGACCATGAAGATTCAGGAGTTGCCATGCAGTCTTATTTAAGCTCAGCGGATGCCCAGGATCTTCTTGCTCTTGAACTGGCAGAGCTTCTCCACCTCATCCAGCATTTGGGCTCTCAGCTTGGCAGTTTGCAGCCTCCTCAACACCAGCTCCTGAGGCATCGAGCTCCCATTAACATCTGGCTGCTGGTTCTCTTTACTTTCACCGGCAAAGTGGACCTTCTTCTTGCTCGGTGAAATGTTCTCCACATCTAAAACCCAACAGCAAAGAATCAATTGACCCATCTGCAACAATGATACCAATATGATGATAAGAACTAAATCAAAGACTCTCAGGGGTGTGGTACGCGCAGGGCTCTAAAAACTTTATTGGTATATAAAAATACTTTATTAAAAAAGATATAAAAGTCATAAATTAACAGATTTTAGTCTTAAAAAACATGTTAAATAAAAATACAGCTTAGTTTTTGTCTCTGTTCAGTAAGTCCAGAGGTCTTCGCTGGATTCCCATACCCAAGTCTTTGCCGTACAGCAGTGCCCAGTTCCTCTGCTGCTGGAGAAAGGTGTAATTCTTCAGCAAACTCTCCGCACTGAAAAAATGAGCACCAAGACCAGTCAGCAAGTGAGACTGATGAAGAAACACAAGAGAATGCGCAAGACAAGTAAAATAGGAGCGTGCAGACTGTCCAGGTTTACCGTGCAAGCTTCTCGTCAGACAGCCGCTCTCGAACACACAACTCTTGCTCCCTTTCTGTCATTGAAAGAGACAAAAAAGTATGGGAACCGAGCTTGTAGTTGCCAGCGTCAGCCATTATCTTCAGGTGGATATTTCGGTTGAAACACTTGAATCAGCTCGATTTCCAGATTCTTTGCAGGTTTATTCTTTAGCCACATCTGTAGACTTCTCAGTCTCTTGATCAGTAACGAAACGAGCCAAGGACAGACCACGATGCTGCCATCTAGTGGCCAGAGAAAGAGGTACATTTGTGATGAGGGAAGCTGTGTTTTTTGAGCTGCAGACGGACAAGGAGCGAGATGATGTTTTTGGAGGAAAGAGAAACAGTTTCTATTGCATTTAGAAATGAAATGTAGCAATATGGTTGAAAACGGATTAAATAAGAGGATGATAAAAAGGGGTTCTGAAACAAAGTTTGTCAAAGTAGAATATTTCAAATGTATCCCAGAATGCACAGCTTTTTCCAAGCTTTCCATTATAAGCAGCTTTGAAGAGCCCTGTCAGTGCACTTGCACAGCTGGAGTTGAGCTGGGGTCACACTG
>JASSRZ010000020.1:7523346-7552109 GCA_032164315.1 Malacoctenus gilli
GAGAGAGAGAGAGTTAGATGCCCGAGGCCACTCTGACGTCAGCCAGCCCCGTTAAAGGCCAGGAGTTGAGAGGGACCGACAGGAGGACGGGAGGACAGGAAGCAGTCCCGTCCCGTAACACCCGCCTCACCTCTGCACAGCTGCATCGGAGGGTAACAGGAGGCTTCTGGTCCACTTCTGTCCCCCTCTGACTCCGACCAGTATTCTTTTGGGTCAATGTCCAGTGAGAAAAAAAAGACAACACGGAGAGAGGTGGTAAACACTTTTTGATTCATGTGGATGTTGTCTTCTAAGGCTTGAAAGTGAATATATATGATAAGAAAACAGCCGAACTGAAGTGACGACAGGTGTATTGGCAGTAAACCTGCATCTTTGTGGTGAATCTGATGCGACACTAAGCGGCTTAAAGCATTCATCTCTACAGTTATATTTTGGTTATTTTTCCAGATGTAGTTTATGTCATTTTGTATCTATGTGTCAATTTTTTGTCTGTCATTGTTTTCTAATTGTTTTGAAGTAAATAATGTGTTTTTTTGTGGTCTTTTGGCACCTAGGTCATCTTGCATCCTCTCCATCACACAAAGCTTTTGACTCACTGTTGTCTCTCTGAGACGTCTGAATCTCAGGCTGTCATGTATTTCCACGCGAGGTGTGACGACTGTCGAAACAACACAGAGGATTTCTGCCGCCATGACAACAGGCGGGGGGCCGGGGAGTCTGTGTGATGCCCACGGCTGCTGCAGTGACATTCAACCCGGCCCTCCTCTCCACAGCTGGATGTTTTAGTGCTTGCTGACTCAAGGGATGCCGCCGCCACCGCGGCATTCATGAGGGAGCAGGCATCAAAGCGTGACATTGAGGCCCTCGGGGGAGCAGCGCCCGTGAAATGGCCCTTTGCAGGTGTCTGATGAGGAACGCCGGGGCGTCTGCAGAGGACACAAAAGTTTCACAGGAGACTCATTTGTCCTTTCAACATGGGAGACTTTGGGAGGCGCTCCGCTGAGGACCTGGAGTCTCCACGCAGGGTGGCGGTGCTCCTCCTCTTCACTCCCCCCCATCCCGCCGCGGCGGCCACCCAGGCTCCTGACTGTCAGCCCTTTTGGCTTGGTGCATATTTAATCCCATTTTCCAGCTCACTTCCTGCTGTTTCCACCGTTCCTTCCCTTCGGTCGCCCATGGCTTTTCTGCAGCTCCGACCCTCAACGCATCACTCCAGCTGCTGTGGCGACGTGGACGGCACGCCACGCTGGCCTCAAGTTCTCCATTTGTCCCGTGAACCCGACGACTTGAGGGCAGACGAGCAACTCGGGGAGAAGAGATTTGGATTTCTTTCACTGGACCTGAATCGTGAATTTTATCTTAAAGACAGTGAACAGTAACCACTGGCCTCACAGTTGAGTTTTTCAGTATCACAATATCCTCATATGTATATTTAGATGCATGTTCTGTCTCCTGATGTTTATCAAATACATTTTTATTGGTTGGAAAACATTCAGAACTGCACTTCTGACCAAAAAGCTTCCAGAGCCCAAAAACGGATGAAACCCACTAATAATAAGACCAAAAATAAAGTCTATCAGTTCTAAGACCAGAGCTCCAGAGTTAAGTTTGTCTAAAGTATCTATTTTTGAAGAGTACAGCTTGATTTCACATCCAAACAGAGGCGAGGTGATCTGCAGGGTCCCTCCAGCGAATGTACACAACATGATTGACGTCTCGCTTACATCAGCTGGCACGCAGTTTAAACTGACCCCAGGACATTAAAGCTTCGCTCACATGGTGAAGAAGCTGCTGCTGGTTCTGTCAGTAAACCGGAGATTTCACAGCCAAGGGCAACGAAACAAAACTAATGACATGAAGCTCATGCTGGATGACTGTGGTGGAGGTGCAAGATGTGAACATAGAGCATTTAATGAAATAAATAGGGGAATAAAGCGTGGTGCACAGGTCTGAAGAAGCATGCAAAAGGTTTCAGGACACCTAAGACGGCTGAAAGTTTCAAAGTGTTTAACCTGAGTCAGTGCAGGTCTGAATCCACACAAACACGCCTGCACGGCCTGCAAAGGAAAGGAGATCCGTGCTACGCTGACATCAGTCCGCTGCGAAGGCCTTCTCCGTGTCACGGCTGAAATCACAGCTCGGTAACACAAACCGCTCACTTTCAACAGCCAGTGACTGACACCACGGTTAAACAACAGGTTGAGTGCTGAGCAAACAGCGGCTAGAGTTACCCCAGACGCCGCTCGCAGCCTCTCCACTGGAGCCAGGAGGGAAAAGGGAAAGTTACTGTTGACATCAGCCAGAGAAGGTTTTAGTGATGTCTCAGGGAAAGTTACGGCTTATTGGATTACTTCTGGCAAACAGGCCTCTTGACGGAGGTGTGCGCTCTGCCGAGTGCCTTTCTAGTGTTTTCGGTCCTAGTATTTAGTTTCAATTAAATAGCTTTGATTAAAGCAAAAGGAACAATATAAATGCAGAGTAGAAGAAATGTTGGAAGACACACATGCTGTTAGGATCTTTATGATGTTTTATTCCAGCACAAGTTTTTTGTGTTGTAAAATGGCTGTGTAGCTAGGAATTAAAGGAGAAGTACAAAATGGAAAAATTACAGACAATTCTAGTATAATTTGTTTAAATCCCTATTGTGTTTATTTCCTAAAACCACATCTAGGAAAACCTTATTTCCCTGCCTTCTTTGGAAACATGGTCAAAGACAAAAATTTAAATTAAAAAAAAAAAAAAAAAAAGATCTTTTCAAGAAACCGAACAAAAAAGAAAAAAAAAGTGGATGAAGCTTCATTTCAAGTCACTCTCACGATGGAGGGGAATCTGAAAGGGCCGCGGGGTGAGACACATTTACAGCCCCATTTCTAACGGTTGCTCCTACCTAACCAGGTAGCCCTTTTTTCAGTTGTATTTCACACAGTTTTTACCAACAGTGGCACAGAGGGAGGGCAGCGACGACTAGAACTCACCTTTGATGCATTAGTTTACGACAATGATAATTACCGCTCCTCTAGAAGTTCTCATAGTTAAAGCAGGCTAAGCAAATTACACAGAGCTGACCCCAAAGACCACGACACGAGTACATTCGAGAGAGAACAGCTGCGTTGTTGCGGGGCCCTGCCAGAGTTTCCCTCGCGAGTGACGAGTGATTCCTTCCCACCCTGGCCCAGTTTTTCTTTTAATTTAACTTCAAACCTGAAACTAAAAACACCAAATGTCGAGAGGGAATGCGAGGAAACAGCATTTTTCAGGATTGTGGTCAAACAGGAGATTTGGTAAGGCTTGATAGTTATTGTTTGTCTCCCTCCTCATTAAAAAACAAAAGTCTGAACCTGGATCCACGTGTGTCGCTGTGCACGCGGACCTACAGTAGCTATCACGAAGCCCTCGTTCGCTTCCTGGACCCCCCCCCCCCCCCCACAAAAAAAAAAACCTCTGAACAAAAACAGGTTAACACTGAGAAGTGAAAGGAAAATTCCTCGCTTTCTTCTTTTCCAAACATTTCAAAATAAAACTCTCTGAAATGATCACAGATCAAAAGAGACTCCTCGTCAGCCTCCTTATGTACAAGATTTAAACACACCGTGACGTGAGGACAGAACTTTTTTCCATGAGGTTCAAAAAATGAAATAAAACTCGACCACTGGAGGAGCTGAAACAGCCGCCGCACTCTGACGTCACAGAGCAACACGACATGAATCGTATCCATTGAGAAAATGAATCGGAGGGGTGGAAAAAAAAAAAAGGAAAACAAAAGGACAACCACACACTCACTTAGGCAGGTTATGCTGTAAATTTACAGTAATGACACCTATAGTTCTGTAAGCCAAAATCTCTATTGTAGAATGCTGAACATTAGGGTAGCTTTCTATAAAAATCTTGTTTTTTTTTCACCCCGACGACACTAAGCATATGGCTTAAATATTTGTAAAACTATATAGTCCAATGGGGAAGTTAAGAGTCTCTGCCTTCTCGGTCTGCCTCTGCTGAATCGATCCTGGTCAAACGTCTGCTTTGCTGCTGTGTGTAGCTGCACATGGCCGTGTGTGTTTGGATAGGGGGGATCCACATAGGAGGAGGGGATACCTTTCAGGTGAGCCGACTGCAAATGTCACCCTGCGTCGCCACCGACCACACCGTGTTTCTCAAAGCGAGCGTTACGGCACGTCTCGTCTTCTCTTTTTTTTTTTTACGTCTGTCACAGAAAAAACGATCCTTAGATTGAGCGCCGCATCATTGCCACCATCCATTCAGGCTTTCAGCAGGGCCGCCAGTGTAAACATGATCCCCCTTTTTTTTTCTCAGCGAGCGTACAATACTGCCTCGACAGACGGGCGGACACGGAAATAAGTCTCAACGACGACAATAACAAACAAACAAACAAACAAACAAAAAAAGGACAACAACAACAATACAATGGCCGTTTTTTCGTGAAGATATGCGGGTTAAAGGACGAGTACAAACGAAATAAAACACTGACAGCTACGATTCAGGGAGCAGTTAGGGCAGTATGGATCCTTAGTGCAATGAAGGCCAGAGGAGCGGCCGGCCGCGCGGCCTCAGCGTTCCTGCAGCCGCTCGCTCTGGAAGGTGTCGCCAGCCGACTCGTCAGCAGGCTAAGAGAGGTCCAGTGGGCTTCATCGACTCTCAACCAGGAAGAAGAATCAGGGCAGACATGATGCTTCTAAGTCACATGTTTTCCTTCTCTCTCACGCACGCGCACACACACACACACACACATTCGCAACGCACACACACACACGTCCAGACACACTTTATACTCTGTAAAACTACTACGGCTAAAGCCTAGGAGGGGAAGAGAGTCCAGTCCAGAGCACCTCTGGAGGAGTCCTGAGCCTCATGTCGTTAACTTTGAATAAAAAGTCATGTATGTGTGAGTGTCTACGTGTATGAGGACGTGTAAACATCGAGATGTGAGTCGTGACGAGTGAGAGAGAGAGAGAGAGAGAGAGAGAGAGAGAGATTATTCTGCTATAGGCCGCTGGAGCGAGTGTGTGGCGTCAGGGTTGTGTGCAAGTTAACTCTGCCTGTGACCAGCTTCATACTGTTTGGGTTTTTGTAATCTGTGTTTGTGTACTTGTCTTCATATGTTTTGTTTTTTTTCTTCTTCTTCTTTTTGTTTTCCTGTTAAGTCTCTCCACGGTAGCAAATGTACATTCATCCATCGTAGGGGGGAGGAGGGGCAAGTATGACGCTGGGCCACACACCGACCGATCCTGAGGCTTTTCCAGTGGTCCGATAAAGACTCCTGCCTCGGCGGCGCGCTCAAAATAAACAGCAGTAGAGGTACTGGAGGATGCTGTACCACACGTAGCCGGAGACAAACGCAAACGACTGGATGATGCACAGCCACACGGGGTCCAGGGTCATCTGCCGGGAGACTGACGCCTTCTGCCCGTCTGTTGGAGGGAATGATCCTGTGGGGAGACGGACGCAGACGGCTCAACTGTGATTCTAACTTGTACAACCTCATTTCTCCTGCAGACAAAGCCTGTGGCCCTTCAAAATAAAATACCATGCACAATCGTGATCAGCGTTTCATCGCGTTTAGGTGACATGACGAGACTGACCTGTGTCGTAGAAGTGGGCCAGCAGTTCTTCTTTCTCCACAAACCTCTGATAAAGCCAGTCAGTCAGGGCCTCCGCCTCCATAGGAACCTCTTTTATTGGGTACATCCTGAAAGAAAGAGAAAGGGATAGCGAGAGAGAGAGAGAGCGAGAGAGAAGAGGGGGTAAACGAGACGAAACACACACGTCCACACAGAAAAAGAATTACCGAGGTCTCACTCAGCGAAACCCGTCAGCATTGATCTGTCGTGGAAGCTGCAGTCCAAACGCAGGGAGTCGGCCGTGGTCCCTGAGCAGCACAGTCTATTTCAGAGCGGAGTCTATTACAGCAGTCTGTGTTTGCTGAAGCTTCAGCTTGTTTTAGGGATTCATTAGCCGGCGGGCTCATCAGAGTGTCGGAGACGGACAGAAGTGCTGAGGAGAGCCCCGACAGCAGACAGACGCCTCAGTAAGCTTCACAAAAGGGCTCGAATAGAAACGTGTGGGTGGAAGGAGCCGGAGAGGTCTGGGTGAAAAAAGTTCAATCAGTTTCAATGTCAAGACAGCAAAAAGTCGCAAAGTCGGTTCCTCGACTTGCAAAAAAAAGCTCTTCGTCAGGAAGTTTTCAACATATCGGGAAACACGGTGAACTTAGTTGGCAAAGGATCTCGTTTAGCGACTGGGTTCGTTCGTTGATCAACTGATGGGTGGACAGCAACAGTTCATGATGCCAAATGAATTTGAGAATACAACCTGTGAATGTGCAGCTGTGCAACTTGTTGTATCTCAAATAAATCTGTCATGGCAGGTTGGACGCTACAAGACAACATTAAACATGCATTCATGACAGATGTAAAAAAAACAAAAACAAAATCAGAACGCCAGTAAAGGAAATCGTGGCATCGTCTCACTGTTACAGCCTAGTAGCTGGTCTGAAAATTACTCAACAAGTGACAAAAACCATCAGCTGTCATAAAAGAAGAAAGACGTTCAAATAATCACTTTGATGTTCCAAGAATTTCATCAAAAAATGATAATGGCTTTCCTACTTCTTGTAAATTACTCCTTTAATCAGTTTTACAGACAGATTCATTCCAAAATAATCTCTTCCCCGCAGCACCACTATGAAAGGTATCGATTACTCCACAGATCCACGCCCCGACTCCTGAAAGCATCTGAAAACCAGTTTTGAGGCACAAAAGATCAATTCAGTGGCTGACTTTGTGAAACCAGCCGGCGCCCGACAAAATAAAGGGTCACTTTTGAGCGCCGTAATGAGGAGTGCTGATGAAATCTAGTCTCTAGCCAGAAGGGGTCTCTAGTAGGCTGCACTCCCACACAGGCGGCTCCTGGTCACCTTCAAATAGAGGTTACAGTCTCCTCCCTCAGACGAGCATTTCCTCTGCACTCAACGTGTGCTCGATATTCCCCAGCAGATGATGTCCACAGGAAAAGTACCTGAGCGGCAGCCAGGAGAGATCCTGCACGAGGGAAGTCACGAGTAATACGCCATCGATTGATGCTGCGGTCGATATTTATTTAAGAAGCGATTCAAGGAAAGGCAGCGGATCTGCTGTCAGGATGAGGTCTGTCTTCTCAGATACAGACGAGCACGTCTCTGGTGATCTGCTGCAGGCATGAACATCACGACCGTCATCTGTGCTCAAAGTGACTGCAGCTGCACAAGTCTGCACTCACTTCACCCCGGAAATAAATGTAATACAAAAACAGGAAATAAAGAGGATGTGCCAGATTAGACTGAGTCATTAGCAACACTGAAACAGCGTTCTCGTTCTCTTCGTAGTTCGAGGTTAAACTGCTTTGAAAGATCCATTTTAGACCTGGAATCGTTGACTTTGGTGCCTGTCAAGGCATTTGTCAAACAAAACAATCTTTGACTTCTGAAATGTCAGAACTTGACAGTTTTCCTAGCCGAGTGTAACTTCACACTTATTACTTTACTATTTTTGTAATACCTCAAAAACCCTAAAACATCTAAATTAGGAAACCATGTATACACTGTTATTTAGTCTCAGAGATATACGCATCATTATTTAGTTGAAGTTAAGAGATTCATTTATGAGAAAAACTTGTTACACTTGTAAACATTAAAGGCGTCACTGAAGGAGTCTGTGTGATCCAACCAGGAAACAGCTTGGCCTGCTTGTTCCAAAGATCAGCAGAGCAGGATGGTGATTCAGCACACACTTCCCTTCAGGTTCAATATATTTTCAGCACATATCTACACTTGCGCTTGCGATCCCGCACTTACAAAGTGGGCACCAGGCTCTGTGTTAAGTCTGAATCAAGCTGGGCCCAAGGACACCGACTTTTGTGGCTCCTGCAGCTTAAACAGCTGTTTAGGTAAACTAAATAATTCACCCAAAAGGTCAGATGGAGATAAGATTTTTTGGATAAAGCAGCTACGCACCAATGGAAACACTCAAACACTCCCCTGACCCAAAACTGGAGCTCCTTCAGCTGCCTGACTGGGTGATTAGAGGCTGAAGCAAAGCGTTTTGCGGACCTTCTTCTCCCCCATCTGCGAGTATCGGGTGTCCTGATGTGTCACCATAACCTGAAGACGCTCAGTCGAAGCACCCAGAGAGGCGAACTTCAAAAAACAACATCAGTACCGCTTAATAACAAGACTGATGCTGTGGACAGAGAGTAGCAATTAAAGCCAAGGGCAAATCAGGCAAGTCACCACTGGAACAATGAAAGCAGTGTTTTTCTGTAAAAGCTTCCAGTTGTGGTGAAAGGGGGTAATTTTTGGTTTTGCCTGCACTTGTAGCTCCCATTAGGAGACTATTTTTGTGTGGTAAATTGAGCTCTATTGTCACAGAGGTGACTGTGATGCTGCAACCATTAAAAACAAGAAAAAAGAGGGAAATTGAAATAACTTCCCTTTTCATTTTCCACATTGTTCCACTATTTTTTTTCTGCCTTTCTGCAGTAATTTCAAATATAGAAACACTGTCAAAATTCCGACTTATATTTTTTATTCATCATGAACAATGAATTACTTTTTTTGCACTTTACCTCAGAAAAAAAGGATGCAACAAGTTTCTTTCGACTTTCAGTTTCCTCCAATTTAAGTGGACCCATATGCTTGAAAAGTTTGCCGTCGAGAAAGTATTTCACACCTGCCACACTCCAGGATGTCTTCCAGGAGCTGCTCCGTGACTCAAGCAGAGGAAAACAGGAGCCGACTTGGGCCGCTTATCGGAGGGGTTGAGCATTTAAAGGCCTTGGGTAGCAGGTGGCTGCCACAGAGCTTTCGTGCAGCTGAAATATTCATGCAGAAATCAGGATCTATCGGCGCTCGCAGCAGCTGCTGAAGCTGCTGAGAACAGCTGAGCGTGAAGGAGACGCTGCTGCTGATTCGGGTCCAGGAAAGAAGCAGGAAAAAACCCCCCCCAAAAAAAACAAGACAGAGTGCTTAGATAACGTACAGTATCTCTGCTCCCTATCAGCTGCTTTTACTGTTTTATCAGCCACTTTTGTTAAGACAAGAACGTCTGGAGCCACATCGGCACAAGAGGCTTCAGATTAACTGCTCCAAACAAAATTAACCAGCGTGTCTGAAGTTCACTGGGTTCGTTTGCTGCCCTGAAAACACCTGCCTCTACATGTGAGCAGGATAACAGACCTTTTACCAGCTCCAGGTACAATATGGGTGCAGTGACAATTGAATACATTTTTTATTCGCTTTCCACAACAACAAAAAGGATTCGTGCATTCTCTTTTCCATGAGAAAATCTGCCCGGTGACAGAGACTCGGGGGTCAGTCAAAGGTCACTCCAACAAGACGGCGTCCCTACTGGCATGTGTGCACATTGCCAAAGTTAATAAACCTGATCCAGGCTTTGAAAACTAACTGAAGTGTTTCTCTTTCACTGCGAGCAGCAGCACCGCCTCCATGAGCGTGTTGCTCAGGTGGAGGTGACACGGGGTCACGAGGTCAAGGGCCAGGGGACGTGTTTTTGAACACAAGGCCTGTCTCACGAGGTCGAGTGTGACATGAGAGCCCTGGAAGGCGGTTGATCACACACACACACACACACACACACACACACACACACACACACACACACGGCCCCGCGAGACGCCCTCGGCGAGCTGGGGAGAGCGCAGATGCTCACCCAGGGGAAGGCGTGCCGCTGGTGTGTCGTCTCTGCCCGTCTGGTGACAGTATTGCTGGGAGAGTGTTTGCTTTTTCCTTCAGCCTTTTACCGACCCTGCCAACCTCAATTAGATTCGAAACAAAGTAAGACACCCCAACTGCCCATTATAACTCAGTTATTAAGAGCAAGATGTTGATGGAAAACACAAGACTGATTGTTTAATGCTTGCTTTTTTTCTCTTGAAAACTTGACTATTATATGCGTCATTCATCTTCCTAAATTTCTATTTCCAGCAACAGCAAATAAGGAACCATCAAATAAACCAAAGACTTGCTGCGCTCTGTTCTCCTTCCTTATCAGTATGAAACAATACGGCAGCCAAAATAGCACGAGTAACCTACAGACCCAGAAGTATAAACGAGCAGCCTAACTATCATGGAGAGGTGCCAGTGCTTGATAACTCTACTACAAATGTCTGACAACACGCAGCCAGTTCAGACGGAGGCCACCGTCGGTGGACTTGCAGCGTCACACTGACTGCGGGGACGGGTGACGAGCCCCCCCGACGGCGCTCCGCTGCAGTTTTTGTTTGCCGTATCGTCAGAAGTGGAAACACTGCTCGGCCGTGTCAACATTGTGCTGAGTGAGAAAAGCGGAGCACGGTGGTATTTGTCTTTGCTGTGTGGAGAGTTTCACTGGCATGTGTCACTGTGTACAATAGCTGCGGTGGTGGCGGCGAGGAACCGGTGGTGATGCGCTGGCGCGGGGCCACGGCTGCGCTCTCATTTCCACCCTAACCCACTTGGCACCGCCGCGCTTGTTAACCTGACACCCTGGCGAACAGACAGCTGAGGGAGAGCTGCAGTTTCTCTTGTCAATAACCTTCAACATCAACCTCTTACCAAGTGCTGACCTGCACTACACGCAAATGATGATCCGTACTTAGAAATGACACCGTCACATCTACGAGTATCAATGACAAATTCTTCTCTGTAACAGGTGTGCTCATTTTGATTGGAATTCGAATTTGTCAGGACCACAAACTGGGTTAAAAAGGGGCTTTAGGGCCTAATATTCACTACCTTGTTAGAAGCATTTAACTTCTGTTTAGCTCTCATTTTTAAAAGACATTATTTCCATTCTAAAGTCGCCTAAAAAGCTCATTAAAGTTGGACTGCCGTAAAAGTCCAGCCACTCAACAAACCTCATTGGAGGGGAGCCAGTCATTGTTTTGGGACTCTGTAAGGCGCTAAATCTCGAGTTGTGAAAATCTTGAGAAACAGAGTGGCTTCCTGTGAGGCCCGGTCTCTGGCACAAGAGTTGCAAAAGGTGAGTTTCGAGATTAGTGGCCAGTGCGACTCTGGGATGGAGTAGAGCTTCCCATCAGACTTCCCGTCTCTTTCTAGTCAAGATAAGCGCTTTCATCAGCGCACCAAAGCACCAAATCCCAAACTGATGTCTCACAGTTCACATTCTCAATACTCACTGCTGCAACAGCCATCTGTAGTAGAAAAACAAGTTAACATCAACTCATGTTGCTCAGTTTCGAAAGTCACTTGATTTCCTTGAAGTTGATGGAGATTCCCGAGCAAGTCGCACACTCTGCATGACTGAGGTCCTTATCTTTAGTCAGCAAGACGTTGAGGGACAGTTGGAGACTGCTCGTTAATTGCTCCATTTAGTCTTTAATCTGTTTCCTCTCTGTCTCAAGGCTGTCTGTGTTCCAGGAAGTGGTTCAGCGCAAAGGAACAGACACAAGAGAAGCCAACAAACCTGGTTAAAAAAAGAATAAGAAAAATCAAAGAGAGCTCAGTGAGTTGGTGAACTAACGATGTCCAGATGAGGAAGACTACCTTTCACACCTAAACTTTCTGTGACGACTGCAAAATGTAAACACTAAGCAAAAGAACAACACTCTTTGAAACATAATTTTTGCAGCAAACAAGCGGACAATATTTTTTGCAGCATTTGCGAACAGCTGCACGCGATGTTCAGCACTCAGCAATAATTTAGTTTCCATAAGAGTCTGCAGCGCTGATGATTCAAGATGTCACAGCAATTATCAGTGTAATGTCTATTGTGTTTATTCCTCCAACATATCTAACTGAATTGATACATGTTATCACTTTCAGGAGGAACAGTATCATAGTCGTAGTGGTATTAAATACTTGCTTTAGCGTCTTTTTATTATAATAATGAATGCAGGCCATAAAATTCATAGTATTTCAAAGAAAATGGCAGAAAAGAAACTCTAGTTTCTGAGTTACAGGCAAATATTGATATATTTTGTGTCTCCACTCTGATCTGTGTGTCTTTGTGGCGGGGACAAGCCGTCACCTTGTCGTTGTCACAATATGCTTCTGACAGATTGCGGCTGTTGTCAGTGCAGAGGTCACTAACGGCCTCACAGAGGAGTGCCAACCTGATATGAGAGCACAGGTCACAGTGAGGTGGAATATAACCAGTCGCCGGTGGGGAGGGAAAAGATGACCTCGAACGACCTGAGATATGATATTGCAGAGGTACTTTCTATATGTGGTAAATGCTGCGATCCATCTTCACCTATTTTATAGGCAGCATGGAGGAGTCTTATATTGCTCATCTAAGACGCTTCAAGGTGCACTGTTTCATTTTACTTCTGTCACATTAAAAGCATCAATATGTCTAATTAATGCAGAGTTATACTTGGAAAGAAAAAGCGCTAAATTGAGGTGTTGCGACTTCACCTTAACATGTCCATAATCTCTGCTGATGAGCTTGTCAGTTTCAGGGAAGCGATCTCGCGTCAGTGCAGAGAAGTTGGGAGGGGCGGGGACGACTCCCATCACGGGTTTCTATAGTGACCTGGGTCCTTCGAAGACCCTGAAGCTTGGGAGGGAAAAAAATCCTTCCACTCATTCATTATCCCAAGACAGCAGCTCTAATCACCAAGATACTCATTACAGTGCTGGCTAAGTCACGAACATGGGAGATATTGATCCTGGGTGACCTCAATTAGCAAGAAATGAGCATGAAGGGAAAAAAAAAAAGGTGGGAAATGTAAAATGTACAGTCCGATTCATATCTTGCCAAGATAGAGAGTGAAAAAAACCTGCCTCGCATTTCTTAACAAAGCATTATTTACGACTGCAAGCTCAACACTTCTGTTTGTGTGCCTGAGAGAAAACCAGGTGTGTGGCTCAGAGGCGTCCATGTGATGACCAGGCACACTCGCACTCCATAAATCACATCACCTTTCAGATATTTTCAAACAGCAGCGTTGGAGAAACGCACGCAGCAGCGGAGGGAAAAAAAGGAGGAGAAGGTGCATTTGAAAGAAAAGAAATTCAACGTATTTAACACCCACTACTGCCCTCGCCTGGCTTCTGTACACCCACCTAGCTCTCCCATCTGCCATTCACAGAGGGCTTATGATGCTGCAATCTGGGAGGCCGAGATTATATGGGGAGAGGGCAGGAGACAGAGCGAGGGAGGGTGGAGCTGAGGGGTGAGGACTGGAGGAGGGAGGTAGAAGGATTTAAAAAAGTGCCGAGCGCTCGACATGGATTCATCTAGAATATTACTCAACACTCAGCTGCCTGTTGTGAAGCCGTGGCTCAGGCGCAGTCGTAATCTATACAGACCCATAAAATGATAAAACAGGAGGAGGAGCAGGAGGAGGAAGAGGAGGGCGGACTACTATCAAGGTCAGTGGACTCAGGAGCAGTCGCTGGATTTCAGGTCCCAAACACCACTGTGACTCTCCTGCTGTTAGAGCAGCACTTAACCAGACAAACCACATGGTGCATCTTACTTACAAGAATTACTCACTGTATTTTCAAGCAGTGGGAATAGGTTGGATCTCGCTTGTTTTGGACAATAACGAAAAACAAGTGATTATGCATCTCAGGCGGCCATTAAAAATTCCTTTTCTTTTTCACGCTATCATCAAATCAGGTTAATGCTTCATCATAGCAGAAAAGACACGCAATGACACAAGGACGCCACACACTGACATGTCAAATCCCTCTTTCACTGAGTAATCACGAATCTCCTGTGAACTGATGACCTCTACCTATAGATTCAATGTGCTGAATCACCGATAAGGATCCAAAGGCCGACTGTCAAGGTGGCATCACCTAACTGCTCTGCATTTGATTGCCTTTTTTCCCTGATAAAAGTACCAAAGAGCAAAAAAGCACAACACCAACCTGAGGGGGTCTGAAGGCTGGAGGAAACGACTTGGAAAAAGCACAAATAAAACATAGACTTCTAGTCTTCAAGCTGAAATTTGGCTAGACTCCAAACAGTAAAGATAATTAAAAAAAGACGGATGTCGCTGATGATCAAACTGTCCCCTTAATGTTACGACTGAATGTTAAAAGGTTAGCAAATATTGACATAAGGAGGTTGCGGCTCATCATTTAAAACCCAATATTTACTCTCTCAACACCACAACTGTTACTTAAACATCAACTTCTGTTCATTTATATTCAGTTATAACTTGTATATTCTTGCTTCCATAAATGTAACAGTGTTGTGTTATTTTTTGGAGTGCGTAAGGTTTTGTTTTCTTTGAAAATGGCTCTCCGATTCATAAAAAGTTGAATTTAGGGTCAAGTCAAAGTACTGAAATGCACGGCTCGTTCACAACATTCACAAATTGAATCAAGTTTCTCACGTCTTTTGTACATCAGTAACTGTGATGTCACAGAGATGTGATCCATCACTCGAAGAAATAACACAAAACAGCAACTGCGCACTTAGCAAATCTCAAGACCAAAGAAATTATTGAAGACAGACACAAGATACTCCGAGAGACAAAGGCACTAAACTGTCTGCCCTTGGTAAAACTCCGGAGGGAAGTTGAAGAGAGGAGATAAACGATGAACAATCAGGAATGTGTAAGCTGTGAGACCTTTTTGTTCTTCCCTGTTCTGTATTTGGAGGAACTCCGGTGAGCAAAAGCTACACTGTGCAGAAACCGTTCTTTACTGACACGGCAAAAACGCAGCTACAGGGTGGCACACGTGTCTGGCCGCCTCCTGTTTGCATCAACAAAGTGCATCATATGGCTCACTCCCCCTCAGTGTTCCCTTGATCAGCACACAGATTAATCCTCTTGTTGACTCTGCACCTGTACCAGCGTGGCTCTGCCCTCCCTATGATCAGCACTGTATATACACGGCTGGAACCGAGTGTGCACGCTGTTAACTGGGACAGCTGTGCTTGAGGTTCCTCCCCGTCCGTCCCGGATCCGCAGAGCTGCTGACCAAGCGAGGGGCCGCTGATTGTATCGATGGCTGATTAGAGAGTCCCAGAGGTGGGGTGGGACCTGAACATCCTCTGCTCGTCTAATTACAGACTTAATGAGACCTCAGCTTTGGTCCAAGTGGGCAGTGAGGCCTCTGGAGAGGGGGGCCGGAAAAGCCAGGGTTCATAAATCAACGTTTTACTTTGGCCTACCCCGCTCTGCACGCAGAAGCGTGAACACACACGAGAAGAGTCTGGAGGATGTTTGAGGGGGCCAAAAGAGCACCGTGGGTCAGGATGGCTGGTGTCTGACGAGCAATGCCAATGCTGGGATATATTCTTACTAATGTACAGCGTCAGGATTGCATTCATCTTGAACTGAATGTACAGAAAATCTAATCCTGGCCCACCTTCACGCTACCCTCAAGTGGATAGATTAGAAACAGAATCTGGAGGGCGAGGAGAGAGAGGGAGGACAATAAGGAGGGGCAAAAGCATTTGCACTGCATAAGAGCGGCTGTATTTTTAGCCACAGAACATAGTTTGGCATGACTGTGTGTAGCTTACTTTCTGTCATGCCTTGCACCTGCAACACGCCCTTTAACCCTCCGTAAGGACATACTATAGCTTTCCACAGCGTAAAATTTATTCTAATGCAACTTGCATGCCAGTCAGTCCCACTGAATCCCTGTGGCCTTTTGTAAAAACTGTCTTGATGTAGTAAAGAAAACAAAGCATGTGTTTGGATTTAAGTTGCACTGTTGCATAAACCTACAAGGTTACAAGCAAACTCCAGCTTATCATAATTGTGTAATTTGGGGGAAAAAAATAACCGATCAGGTTTTGATACTCGAAACGAGCAGCATCTGTTCTGAAAGCAGCTGCACTATTTTCACGTCCAAGTTGCTTAAATGAAATCATATTGTGCTATTCTGAAACCTAAGCCGTGTACCAACATGGTAAAATTAATCTTTATTGCTGATGTGGAAAAGGAGATCTAAATACACACTCCCTACTGACACTCAGTCTACAGTCCAACTGTTTTAATGCCACGAAGCTTCGAGTCACACCAAGCCAAATATCCTCTTGCATATTTAATGCAAAAAAAGGAAAAAAATTAAACACGTTGTGATTTGTCAGTGTCAGGTGTGTCCTCCAACATCATTAACTATGAAAAGCAGCACAGTTGGTGCAGAGAGTTTGTGTTACTTGTGGGTTGAGATCAGTCAGTGGAGAGCAGGAATGTCCTGCAGGCACAAAGTCTATGTGCAGCATATTTGTCGATTTATCACTCTGTCATGATGTTTTTCCAGCAAACCAAAGTAAAACAAAGCCAGGACGTTAGTGGTCACTGTCTTACTACACAAGTTCAAAAGCGCCAACGTCACAAACGTGCATGAGTCTCCAGTCTCGTCACCCCACGACAACCTCGTTCATGAGGCGATGAGGTGCCCGGCTCATGACGCACATTTTTTGCATATATGCTGTGTAGTCCATTTGCATGGTAAAGCATCTGGGTTGATGTTTTCCCTCTGTTGTGGGTGACGAGAGTCAGAGTGAACCTCGAGCTAAAAATAATGAGCGCCTGTGACGGCTAAATCGGGCGTTCTTACCTGTAATGTACATGTGTGACTGTGGGAGGCCTGTATCCAAAGATCCAAGTCTGGATGTCCATGGGTTTTGCTTTGGGATACGCTATGGTCACATCTATTACCCACTGCAGGCCTTTGCGTTTATTAGCTGTCGGGAAATAAAAAACAGAAAGTGAGTTTGGAGTTAAAGAAAAACAAAAAAACCCACAAGTCAAACGAAAAAATCCATTTACGTAAAGTCTGAGCATACTGAGCATGAACATGCGCCTGTTTGTGTCTAATCAAATCCTTCAGAGGTCAGAAGCAAACCCAAAGCTGGCAGGGAGTCGACGACAGCTCCTCTAGATTGAGGAGACTGTCTGTAACCAGCAGGTGTCCCTGGAGGGTTTTTATATTTCAGCGAAAGTGAGCAATTCAGGCCTGGTCACCTGCCAAAGTGACCGGTGGAATACCAGCTGAAGTCCCAACTTGACAGATATTGGCCGGCGGCATTGCTTATGAGTCACATTAAAAGCAAACATTTTCATCCCAGAAGAAAATCTTTCATAACATTATTCAGACTGATAAATAACCACCGAGCAGCCAAATCCTCGATATCTTATCACCTTTACTGGAAGAGGAAAAAAGACGGGGGGGGGAGGGGGGGAAGCAGCGAGACAGGAAGGCGAGGGAGGACAGATGGGAGAGGGAATGCCAGACATGTGATTTAATTTGAGAGTCAGCTGCAGGGCGCATGTGTGAATATTTAGTTGCATTAAGCGGGGTCAACCCTGAACTCGTCTGCACATAATTACAAACACAATATTAAAGGACAGACTCAAACATGACTCGAGTTTGAACATATGGAGCGAGATTTTCTACAGGGCACCAAAGCGTGTCACTTGTTGGAGGGAGGAGGGGGAATTCTACAAAAAATAAAGGAGGCGAGCCACACAAGCCAGTCCCAACATGCCCCCCCCACCCGACTTGTGTCTTTCCTGGATGCAGAAGAATGAAGCCGACAGCTACTTTATCATCCAATTGTGAGCATTATCTCAGTGAAACCTCGGCATCGGGAAGCAGAGGACGCCGGCAGTCCTTCTCTACAATGAGCCCTGTGTGGAGCAGTGCAGCTTTTTTGACAGCCTGGCCAATGTCACAGTGCAGTCTGCCGTTGCTCGTGCAGCCAGCACTTCCTTCTCCGAACACACTGGCTGCTTTATGCAAAGTAAACATGCCATGCTGTGTGACAAAGTGGAGCTAAAATTTACAACCCATCGGCCACATTGTATTACACTTGGGCAGGGTCAGCGAGGGGAGCACAGGACGTGTTGCCAATGACTTACAGTTTCAAGTGCTTGACCAAGGCTCGAGGAGGAAGTAGTATGAACGCAGAGGAGAACAGGCATTTGCCACGTCCACACACACAAACGCGCACACACACACACACTTTGGTACATCATGTACCTTCAACAGCAGGTTATTATGGACACCCTCACAGGTACTTTCAATAGAAAAAGACTCACAATGAGCCACAAAATTAGGCAACTGGCTCACATGTTGACACATTCTGAAGAGAGAAAAGTATGGAGGTAAAAAATATCCAGCCATGAAATGCATCTCAGACCAAAAAGCCATCCCCGATGCATTTTAGTTAAGGAAAAAATAAATTGGGGGGAAGCAGAGCAGCATTTCTGCAACATGAACTGAAATCTAATCAAATTGTGACCTGAGGAAGTGCCATGACAATACACAAGGCCCAGCAAAATGCACATGAGGGAAATGAGTACTTTAATTTGTCATTTCTTCATTTGAGTTCACAGAGCACAAAGGGGTTCTGCACACATCTGCGTCTGCAGTTTTGTTCTTACGTGGCAAGAGGCTGTTCAGGTATGATGGGAGAAACTGCAGAAAAATTTCAGCCTCAGGTCCAAATAACACAAAGATTATGGAGCAGTATACGATTGACGCCATGTTGGAAAAGTTCGTGTTCGAGAGACATATTCGAATTTGAACTAAAACTGTGTATCAACAGTGTCAAACAGTATCACTATGCCACATTATTAAGACTTGTGGGCTTGTAATGGGGTGAAAAAAAACAATGACAAAGTTTCGAAACTGGAAACAAACAGGATGCATCTGTTCAGATGGCTGCAAAGTTTCAACAAACACTATTACCAACAGCTGTGTTACCGATGCTGGACTCTCACTGATAAAGCATAACAATGTCAGACTGTAGCTGCTAGTTTTTCCATCAAAGAGCTTCCAGCAGTTACAGTTTGATAGACTTTGTTACTTTCTAGACAAACTAATCCTGACTGTTTAAACACTACTTTTTTCCAGTTGACAACTGACGGGCTACTCCTTCACCCATTCATTCAATTTTTCACATTTCGCCTGATTCCCTGAGCAACTTGCGTCAAAGCTAAGGAATAACTTCGAGAAACATGTTCGTTTTAATCAGTTGCTGTCATGAAAGGATGAAGCCACATCAACTCAGATCCATGGAGCAGCCGTCAGGGGTGTTTTGTTACCTTCAGTGTTAATCAGTTTGAAAAATCACTGAGCTGCTTCTAGTTTCTTCTAGTTTGCAGTGGATCAGCTGTTGATTCCACATTACTGTAATATATACAACAGAGAGGGAGTCCTCAGTGGGACAACTTAAGATATTTTCAACATTAACCAAAAACCTGTTGGAGATCCTACCTTATACTTTTTACCCAATATTCTCTCGACCTTTACATGTATATTTACTGTCTTATTTCAGGTGATGCAACTGTTGCGAGTTCTTGCTCACATTTAGCACAAACTCGTTGACGAGTTAATTATTACCTCTGGGTTTATTGTCCAACACTGTTAAACCATTTGGCAATCACTCTGAGACAAGACCATAAAGGTCAACTTTGGTTCAGGCTTTATTGGGAATGCATTTCACATGCTGTATCTTCATTTACCTACTCGATAAATATATATTGAAACCTGACCTTTAACAATGTACATCGATGTTGACAGAACATACCTGTTTCCCAATAGTTCGTGTGTAAGACACAAGATACAGTGTGGGAGAGGAACCGGGGATCTAATATATACAGTTGTTAAAAGTCATCCTTGGTATGGATGAGAATAGTGAACGCCACAGTTATCCCTGCGTGGGTAATTAGATCCAGCTCTCTGTCCAAGTGTGCTGAAAGGCAGCCATCGTCTCCCGTGAGTGGCCGGCCAAAGAACGAGGCCCCGAGCCAAAGTATCGCTGGTGCCCTCATACTCTGTGACAAACAATACCGTAATAGCAGCAGGCGAGGTAATTTAAAATGACATCCGATAGGCTTGGTCGTTCTTTAAACAGTTAAAGAGGAAGGAAACACACTGGCAGGTATCTGGCTCTCCATCAGGCCACTCTGCAGGCCAATTACAACACTTGAAGCCCACACCTGTACCTCCTACCGACTGAAGCGTGGAACGGGAAACGACCTCTGATTGGCTGCTGCGATCAAACGCATCTCACCTGCATGTCACACAAGGCTCGTTTTCCCACCCTAAATGACTCACAGCTGGGAACTTTGCACACCCGCCAACTGTAAATACGCTTTTATAACGCATAAACCTTATCAGCCTTTGAGGCACAGGGAGCCTTTTCTGCAGCCTGTGAGCAACAGTGGCGACCGGTGACCCATGTGCTTTGTGTTTGCACCGAGGAGCGTATTTAGCCCGGGTGACATTGCATGGCTGATACACGGCGGCACGCGCATTTACATCAAATCCTATTTTCTCCAAGTGGCCCATTTGTCTCTGAGTGAGTCAGCAAGCTCTGGGCACCTCTGCAGAGCATCAGGGAGGGTCAGAGGGAGACAGAGCTGTGTCTTTGATCAGCGCGCATGCACCAACACACACAGCAGAGGATACTCGGGGACACAGCACTCTTCTGGGTATGTGTGTGTTTTCTTGCCCTGGGTTTTAATGCCATTAGCTAGATTCAAGTGGAAGGACAAGCCCTGCTGCAGCAACCAGCTTCCCATCCTCCAGAGCCGCTGGAGCCGAGGGAAGGACATGAACAGATAAGGGATGACATATCAGAAAGACGGGATGCATTTATTTTCTTCAATATTGAAAAAAAGCCTACAGACAAGAGGTAATAAATAAAAATGATTGTAAACTACAAAATTGTGCAAATGAGGCCTCACACATGGGACATAAACTGAGCTGTTCTCATCCTCATTTGAATTTCACAATGGCCAATTAAAAGATACTTCTCTGATGGCCTGACAGTCTGTCCTGCAGAGGGGTAAACAGATGGCATCTCACTGTTAGTGCTGAGGCTGTAGGACGCCGAGCTGTGTGAGCAAACTCAAGGAAGGCTCAAGTCTCTGAGCCGCAGTCTCAATATCGCTGGACCCAAGTCTGTCCGATTTACAACCGACACAACCTTCCTTTAAAATGGCTTCTGAAGCAAAGTCAGGAGGACCCACTGGGTAAACTGACTGAGCTGAGTGCAAAGACATCAGGGAGCCATTCAATCTGCACATTTATGGGTGGTTTTAAAACAGCTTATATTTTTTTGCTGAGGAGCGTTTTCCCTGATATATCTGGATTGGCTTGCAAAGCACAAACTTAGATGAAATGCTTTTTGCAGATTTAAGGAGATATCATCATTGTTCCTTCAACAATGCTTCAAGATCTAAGAGAGAAGTAGGAATCCCAACATCCACTGGTCATGGAGAGTCGGGCCCTGTACACACAGAGCCAGTGCAACCAAATCAGTGACTGATTACACATTTGAAGTACCAAAATATTACTTCTACTCGTCGTGGTTATGACGCATATACAAGAAGACGGACATCACGTGACCTTGACCTCCAGCTACCAAAATAAAGAGATGCCAATCTTGAGTGCCGGTCAATAAGGGGATAAATTCTCTTAATTTGCGATCGCGTTTTTTCCCCCTGTGATTACACTGACCTTCAGTTCATCTTTGAAGTGAATACTCTGACCAATTTTGAAGAAACCCCCTCAAGGAGCATCGGATTTATCACACTAATGGGATCCAGCGACAACCCGCAAACATGAAGCCTCTGGCCCGTCTCTGTCACTGGGTGGTGGATCAAGGACAAACCTTCCGCTAAATATGAGAGCAATTAAAAATCTGCAAAAACACAATTACAATCACTTGCAAGCGAACATGTCACCATGGGCAAAAAGGAAAGAGTAGCTCAGCAGATTCTTTTTGAAGTTTTGTACTTTTGGTTTCTTTGAATTATTACCCAAAAAACAAGAAGGTGGCAAAGAAACTTTCAGTCTCAGAGCTTTTTCCATTCAGCATGATCCTCCTGCTCATTGGCTGTATTTAGGGCTGGTCTCCAGACAGAAGAATTACTCTCTAGCAAAATCACCGCTGGGGTTTTTCAGGAACACTGATGCAATTTCTGGCGCCTCAGCGCATCACGTCACCCCTTTTCACTCTGCTGTCAAATGTTACCACCAGCCGGCTTTCGTGTAAAACCAGGAGTCCCAGAGGAAGGTGGGACACAGGGGCAACAATTCAATACTTCAAGTGCGACTCATCAGAACTACTACGCTCTGTGAAGAGAGGAGAGATCATCGTGGCAAAGGAAGGGAAAAGGAGACTTTTTTCAGACTTTTCTAGAAATAGCACGAGACCTATTTACCTGCACCTTTAAAGGACAGTTTCATCCTTACGTACAACTTCTCAAGTGTGCCACCAACCAAACATCTTCATACGAGGCCAAACAGCTTCAAAATCAGTATAACGTGAAGAAATGAGTGTCGGAAACAGCAAGGCTTCAGTGTATCACGATGCGTTTTAGTCACCTGTCTGGTTCGGGGTCCCAGTCTCGCCGCCCACGCTGCCGTTCTCCTGCTGGGCTGACAGGGTCTTCAGGATAACGTGGGTGGCCCCGAGACGAGGCAAGGTGACATGGGTCAGGTGGGGGAGAGAGTGCTTCTTGGCAAACAACTGGCTGGTTTCCCGCCTCTTGCGGAGGAAGCCGCCCTCGGGGAACAGCACTATCCACTTCCTGTCACGGCTGTGGTAGTATTTGTCTAGGTGATCTTTCAGGTAGACCAGCTGCTTATCTCGGTGGGCTTTACCCTGTTGAAAACCAGAGAGCAAGGAGACGATGAACATCGAAGCATCATAATTCACCAGGAAGAAACATCCACGTTGTAACAGTAAGTCAAATCCGACAGTGATCAGATTGCATTGAAAAAAAGTGCAATCATCTCCAAAGGTGGCCCCAAGAAAAACAACAACAATGGAGGCAAAATTAATTTCCCCGTTAAGGCGGAAAGTATCTGAGTCAGCATAAAACCAGCTGAACAAAAGCAGAGCCAAAGTTAGCCGCAGTAACACTGTGGGGCACTCAGAGCCGCATTAACAGCACGCCTGAAATGGATGCAAAACATGATGGCCCTGACAACATTAAGAGCATTAAGCAGGAATGGGATGAGGAGAAGTGGGATTGATTTTTAGTTAGCTCTGGTCAAAAGTCCTTTCAAATGTATTCGAACAGGCAGGCAGCTCTTCTCCCTGTGTATGTAACGTGAGCTTGTGTGTTTATAGAGCTCCGTGCACAACGACTACAGCACCGCAACTCTCACAATTAAAAAGACACATCCAATTTGCCACAACAGTGATTAGCCCAGAATTATTCTTGGCTGCAACAACAAAGCCTCTTGATTTATAGAGGCAGACTCGATTAGAGCTCCACACATGAACGTACACACGACCTTGAGACTGTGGCTTTTCTGTGGATGCGAGAGTCACGTGACTTGAGGAGAGCGCACTCCACAATGTTGCAGTTAGAGTCGCACCGTCTGCAGTGGGGAGATGAAGAGCACTTCTCCTGCTTTCCCAATGTCACAGGGCTAAAAATGCCAGGTTCAGGTACGAGTTTTGACTTGACTGAATCATTGGCGGTTTCATTCGGAGTTCAAGGTTTGTCATGTTGGCCCGTCCATCGTTAGAGTGAACAACACTTTATATCAGCGGCTATGTTCGAACAGGCTTTACGTTACAGCAAGCGAGGACGCTCACTGATGCAGGCGGCACTAAATCCGACCTGCGTCAAGGTTAAATTGTTAAAGCAATGTTGGCTCAGTCTGACAGCTTATTGTGAGGTTTGTTTTGCTGTTCAATTGTAATCATTTGAGTGCTAACAGGCTTTACAGCCACAGGGGGATGAAATATCAGACATTTGTCAGTGAGAGAAATTACACACAAACACAAGCTGGGGCATCCAAGATTATGGAAAGGTTCACTATTTGGTGTGTTTCTCACAAGTGACAAAAACCTACATTAAAATAAAAGCCCACTCTTTAAATGAGCCCGACAAGTAAAAATCTTCTGCCTGAGTTTGAACTTGCTATGAACTCTCATTAGTGACGGAGCTTTGTGATTGGCTCCATCATCTCACATTCTCTTAAAAAAACAAAAAAACAAAACAAAAACCTTTGACCAGAGAGGAAGCAGGACAGGAACTGGTTGCCAGGGCAACAGATGGGTGTTGTGTAAATGTTTTGTTGCAGGTGTTGCCAAGTGAATGGACGTATTGCAATGCCAAAGCAGAAACTAGTACCAGTGAGGTAAACATTGTCATGATTATGATTTTGCCAGATGGTAATCGGCCTTTCCCATTTGACGCGTTTGAGAAAAAATGAGCTCTATTGTGCGACGTCAGCTAAATCTCACTTCGCTAAATCAAATGTGGAAAACTTGTTTAGTTGTGTCTTTATTTTGAGTGTTTTTCTCGAGATAACATAAAGCAAGGGGGTCCAGCTCTGCATTCACAGCACGTTTTGCTGTGTTGTGCATGATAATGTACGAGACATGTCCGGCAGCCTGAGTGGACAGCAGATGCTCGGGTGGCCGAGGCAGCTGCTTGTTGTGCTGAGTGGATGTGTGAAGTATTTTGAGGAAAGGATGTCGAGTATGCACACGCAAGAATGCCAGAGGGGAGCACAGAAATGACCGAGCCTGCTCAGACTCTCCACAACAGCCCGCCTGGCTCAGGGTGCTTCACCCTCGGCACAATGCCGGATGTGAAATTCCATGGCGAAGCGTTTCCATGACCTAAAAAATATTAATTCCCTCTTTGCTTCGCTGTTCGCTGCAGCTCGAAAAAAAAAAAAAAAAAAGTGAGAGGTGAGTGTGTGGGCATTTTCATCCCTTTTCCAGACACAACAAATTCTGTTCATCGATCTGAGCTTTTTTTGAAATTACATAATAGCTTTAATTTTTTTTCTGATGGCAGCAAATCCAAATGGGTAAAATATAAACAACAAACTTGACTCTGATAAATGTGTAAATACCTTTATTTCCTTATGGGAACGACCCATTTTCGGCATCATGTAAACAAAATGCACAAAAGGTTGTTCAAAAAAAATGAAGCACAACCAACGCAGATGGCAGGTTGCGACAGTCTCTGTATTGTAAATAGTTACACAACCCTTACACCTGCCACCACTCAGCCTGTAGTGAGTCCAGGTGTTTCCTGGCTCCAGATGGAGAGGAGCATGTTCTCCTTCTGTGTGCCCGTTTGCCTCGACAGCACATGGGAGAGATTTGGTTGGGAACCGTCTGTGGTGCCAACCAACATACAAAGGCAGGCGCCTTCAAAGTAAAAGCGCGGAGCAGTTTCATAGATCTGCTTTGAATTCCAGAAAATGTCTTCAAGCCCCACCCCACCCTCAAAAAAGTCCAGAGCCTGCAATTTAGGGGTCATTCAGATACGAACGCCACTTGAAGCATATTTATGTTATCAGGTTGTATAAATAAAACTGACTTGACACAAATTAACTCGGCACACTCCCATCATGTTCCAGGAATTCCTTAATTAGTGGGAGTTTGTAGACTCTGTGTGCAGGCCTGTCACAGCTCTGCTTCAGTTGCCCTCCTCTTCACAACAAAGGGTCCCGGCGTGACCCAGCTCCCCTCAGCAGCACCTCCCACACTGTCCACTGCTGTTATTATTTTCAGGACACCATGGCTGTGAAAAGCCTGCTGTCCAGCTGGGACAAGCAGATGGGTAGCAAGTTCACTCTTGGACCGCGTACTAAAAGCGGGCCTGTTGTAGCCTGGGTGGAATGAGGTGCGTTGTGTCCTTGAAGCGTGTAGTTTTAATCGCCAGACACGAATAAAGAGGAGGAAGACTCAGTGTGACCCTCCAGGAAGTGTTTCTGCAACTTTTGGGGACACCAAACAAACGGCCTTAAAATGTGGGTGTGTGAATGTGGATTGTTAACCAATGAATGGATCTTTGAGTGTCCTCTTGAGGTCTCTCACCTGTCTGATGAAGAAGTCCCCGTGTATCAGGGACACTAGGCCAAAGTTGGTGTATTTGAACACATGGTCCATCAACCACATCATTTTTCGCACCACCTGAAAAAGAACAGCAGATGAAAAACAATAAACACCACCAAGTCTGCTTTTTTCATTGTTTCTGAGCAGCAGCAAAAAGACGTGAGCTTTGGTATCAGTGCCCCAAACTGATACCGCCCCTCGGAGCATTTCCACCCTCCTGACCTGCACCGATGCAGCTTTGGCTTACTGTCCTTTCAGTGCTAAGAGGATAAACTGGGCCAGGGATGCAGTTGTTGAGGCGGATCATGTCATCATGTTTGTGCAGTGCAGGCCGGCAGCTCCAGTGCAGAGCCAGCCGCAGCCAAAAAAAACCCAACGCACACGACAACACATCTGTCCCCTCATCTGTATTTATGCCCTCCTGCTGGAAAACGATGCGGGTAGAAGGCATGACGCGTTGTTTTTTTTTTTATGTACGCACCCACAGGAAGTGGCATGGTTTGTTGAGGTTTTACTTCCTTTTCTGCTCACAATGATCATTGTGGAAGAATGCACCGCTGCACTTTTTGCACATTAGTTGTCAGCTATCCGACAACTCAGCTGCTGGACATTTTGCATTTGAATGCAGCAAACAACAGCAGCGTTCTGTGCTGACCTCTTCTATCACAGTCGCTTCTCATTGCTAAGGATTTCTCCTGCATCACAAATGATGCCAGAAACACGAACTTCCTCCCTCAGAGCCCGTAAAGAGTTATATGACATGAACAAAAAAAAACCCATTAAGTTAGCACAAAGGAATTAAAAATTGTCACCCCGGCAGCCACTAACTGTCATTATGTGATGATTAATGCAGCACGACAATTCAAAGAGGACTCCTGCTTTAATTGCTGTCAAACACACTTTTCTTTGTGTGGGTATCATTTGCCTAAACAAACTGACAGCTGAAACAGTGACTAACCTTTGACAAACCCCCTGAAAGGATTATTTGGGTTTATTTTAGCCTGGCATAATTCCCATTGATGTGGCTTTTGCAACTCTATGGGTCGAGGTAACTTTTACACTTTGGACCCGAGTTACAAGGATTCAAAGAAATGAGGAGATGCACAAAATGCAGGAAAAAAAAACAATATTGCACCAAGATCAGTTCCCTGCTGCTGCAGTAATGTGAAAATATGTGGTAATGGGTGGTTTGTTTGTGTTTTACTCAACACCCCACTGAAAATGTTTGTCTAAAACAAAACTGTTTATCAAAGGTGCAAAGTGTAAAACTGTCAAAACCCACTTAGACATAATTTGCTGAAATAAGTCTGGTTAAAATAAACCACTTATTCTTTAAAACAAACTTATTTGTCCAAGGCTGAAAGAGTTTTAGAGCAGATGTTTACAATGCTGCAGGAACTCCCTGTGTGTGGCAACAAACCCACACAAACATGTTTCAACAGCAGCCACTTTAGCAAAATACAGACTGTGCAGCGCGGCCAGCAGGTTCAAACCTCCACACTGCCTCGTATTTACACTCACGTCACCTGGGCAACCTAAACATTGCAGACTTGCTCGGTTTTCCTCGGAGAGACGCCATAATGTGCTGTCCTTACCGTGCCCTTGTCTTGCAGGCACATCATGAGAGTGCACACGTCTCCTGTGGATTGGTGGTTGACGATAACCATTGCTTCTTCTTCTGAGATGGGCCGTACGTCATCACCCCACTCCGTTACTGCCAGGCAAAAAAACAACATGGACACAGTTTGTTTACTTGAACTTTTCAGAGGGCGTTTTCTCTGCATGTTAAACAAAGTTTCTGTTTTCGCCAGTAAAGCTCATTATGTGCACGTTTGAGGTCTAACAACCACAGAGTACAGTTTCCCTCTCGAGGCCAGTGGCTGGCTGGCCTCAATGTACTTCTTTCCACTACAAGTTTTGCTGAAGTTTGACCTTTCCAGATGTTTACTTCCTTTTCCTCCCCATTTGACTTTGATATTTGATTAAGTTCACTTCTTATCAAGCATTTTCAGAGATTACTCCTTTCAAGACGAGGTCAAAAGTTAGTGCAAGACTCGGCTGTTCCAACATGATAAGCAGGAGAGTTTTAATTTGCCGGAAGTAGTTGTGGCATTAGTCCAAAAATGTGGACAACAAAGCTAAACGAGCAGTGATGGTCCAACTGACAATTCTCTGAAAAAACACCAAAACATGAATGCACTCAGACGCCTTTAAATTCTTCGTTGAACTACGTTGCGACTTCAAGATACAATCAAACATTTCTGACATGTTGCATCATGCTACAAGTATGGAGTGTCGTGTAATAATGAACCTGAAAGACAAAAGCATCAGTCTGCAACAAGACAAAACTAAGTAAAGGGGGGTCTGAATACTTTCTGATGACACCATGAATCCTGTCAGGGTCTTAATCCAGACCAATTCACATACAGAAAGTCTGCTGGTTGGTCACCGAGAGAAACGAGCATCAAAACATCAGCACAGCTGTGGGCAATTTATTGTTAACAATTAACCAAAAAAACACATCAGCAGAAATGTGATCAAAGCACACAGAACAACAAGGACAGCAAGCAAACTCTACATAGACTTGTTCAAACAGCAGTCACATTTCACTGCTCAGCAACACTCATGTAATTGCAATGGTGAGCGAAAGAGGAGAACTATTCAAATCCACCAAACAAAGCTGAAAAGTCCTTCTCAGATTCTACATCAACATCTGACAGACGACCAATGCAAGAAGTTACTGAAGAGATGTGGGGAAGAGTTCAAACCACGGGAATAAAACTCACAACGAAGTTCATTTAAGGCTTCACTTCAATACCAGGCACTCACAAAGAAGCTTGTCATTTATTCAAACACGATGACAAAATCAAATTATCATAAGCAAAGTTCCAGCATACATAATAAAGATGGGCAACAGTTACTTATCCTAAAAAATTACAACCC
>JASSRZ010000020.1:7552209-7621012 GCA_032164315.1 Malacoctenus gilli
TACAACCCGTCTCTGGTTTCTTGCTCCCAAGTCCTCGGCTGCTTCAAAGCTCAGACCTCACAGGCTTCATCTCTGTCTGAATCTGAAAGGTAAACTTTATAACTGTGTACTAATCTCCTCCGTGGGTTGTATAAACATTGACACTTTGCTTTTAATGTGGTCAGATGAGTCTCAGACCACCTCCAGAGGTGGCTCGGATGATTACATCACATACAGTGGATTTTGTGCCTTTCACTGCACTGGATTAGTCATCACTGAGCACGCATATTAATCCGCGCTGAAAGTGAACAGAAGAAATGTTCGCGGTTCAAAATGAGAAAAAAAAGGAGAAGTACATTTTAGGAAATGGGATTACGGTCACTTTCACTACCAACGATTGAGAGGAAAACAGAGGAAACGACTCAACCAAATGACAAGTGATAGCTTGTTTTCACAGACTTTCAAATCCTGCTTTGAACGTTTAATTTGACCCCAGTTTGAAATGTGTGGCAGCCATTGTGAAAAAGAACTGCTACAATAGCAGAAGAGAAGATAATGCCAAAAAGTTTGAAAAGTCATTTATTCGTGGGTGTTCTTATGAAATGCCATCAAATTAAATTAGCTGTCAGTTTATTATCCCTTCATATACAGCGACACTTTTGTCCAACACTTAATGCAGCGAATATTGTTACCGAATGCAAGATTAACATAATTATGCATACTGGGAATCAGAAGTTGCTTTTGTTGAATTTATTTGCCTTTTCTGGTGGTTTATTTTTAGTGAACGGCGCAGCAGGTCTTCAAACATCCCAACAAATATAATCAGACTCTGTGTCAACACATAACATTAGGAGGAGACTCATTGGTCTGGGAGCTCCCTGAAAGAAACGACATTTCTCGTTTGGATAAGTAGCACGTTAGATCAACATCCTGACATCCTGCTAAAACAGGAGATGAGGCTGTCTTTTTTTGCATGTCCATAATATTATATTTCCACATAACACATTAGTGAGCTTTTTTTTGCACTGCCAAAGTGATAAAAATAATACAGAGTGAAACAGAGCAGCAAACTGCAGTTCTTTGGGCCAAGTCGAGGCACATCGGGTAGGTTTCACAGCACACAGGTGCAGCGAGTTCATATCTGCCCACAGAACCATTTCAATCATCCAAATGTTGGGGTGACATGACTCACTTCCTGGTCTATGGCAGCCAACGTGTTCAAATGTCACAGGCAGACGCTGGGTTTGTAAAATGAGGGTGAATTAGTGACGTAAACACAGGACTGCTGATCGTCAGTTATTGTTCCTTCATGCCAATCAAAGCAGCGACTGAGCACCTAATGATTGAATTATTACCGACGACTGGAGGTGGACAAATTCTTCAAGAGAGGAGCTCAAGAGAGAAACATGGCGATTGAGCAGTGGACCAAGTGATTTAGCTGCACTCGAAACATTTCCCAGGAAGACAGTCAAAAATAAGCAAAGAAAACATGCAAAGTCCATACAGAAAGGGTCCCACATCTTGTCTCGGATTTAAAAACTCAATTTTGTCAAAACGCACTTCCTACAAAACCACCTGATTCTAACAAACCTCAAGCAAATCCTCTCAAATGAGAACAGTGTGTGCTAGACGTGCACTGAATCATCTCCGGGAGTCATTCACACACCCTAATAAGCAGGGATACCAATAAACAGCGTGGCGGTTTATAAGTGCTGTATGCGACAAATTAACAGACCCTGCGCCTCTGTTTGCAAGCGGTTCGGGTTTCTGTTTGACAGACGCTTTCAACCCCACAATGACCTGCGTCTATCTGCTTCGACAGGAGTACATCTCCAGCGCTCGCTTCCCTGATTTACATTGTCAGGCCTCCATTCAGAGCATACAGGCTACTTCACAACCGATTCACCTTTCTGTTTGTTGATAGACACGAGAGGTGCAACAAAAGAAGGAAACACGGCTCGTGTGGGAAGAGGGGTGGCAACAATGGCACTCCAGGAGAGCACGGGAGCTTCTTCTACACATTTAAACACGCTTCAACAGCTCGGTATATTATCAGACAGACAAGAAGGAGGAAAAAAAAGAAGATTGAGTCGAGTTGCAAAACAGTCACTCGCGATCCCCACAGTTCAGGGCGGGTCTAACCAGCTCCTGCTCTGTGTAATGCAAATGTTTCATCAGTCAAGCCTCAGGGTGCGGAGCGAGTGAGTACTCCACTTCTGAGGGGGAGTCAACACTTGGATCGCTGGCAGATAAAGATTCATCAAAAACTGTTTTCACACACCAAATTTAATGTCTTAATTAGGCAAGAGCATGACACCAACACAACACAACAGCTGCAACATCACAGGCTCGACATATCTGGTGCATGACAAAATGTCAATGAACCCGAGAACAAGACAAAATAGTTTCATCAGCCGAGACGTCCTGTGAATTTGTTCCAGGGAAGAAAAAAAATTACCTTTGAAAAACAAACAAGCAATTTTGAAGCAATAAGCTTCTGGCAGTACAAGATAAATCTAAGGACGCAATTTTGTTGCAGGGGATTGCATGTTTCCCATTGACCCTGGTGGCTTTTCTTCTGCTTGGAAGAGAGAAAACAAAAGCTGTGATCTGCATCTCCACAAAACTTAAACAATTGATCAAAAAGACCAAAAAGTTCTTCATCCTTTGGTAGTCCGAGTAATCCAGAAAAGGGAGATTTTTGCACCTTCCATCTGTGATGAACCAGCAGACATCCGAAACTGCAATGCTTATTGTGAAAAACGTAAGCACTTTAACGTTAACGTCGACTGAATGAGGTGTAAGATCAGCTGTCATGACTGCAGGAGAGCGGCATTGAACTGGCCTGTCAGCATTAACCATTTCTGCATGACTTGCAGTAAAAGGCCAAATTGTTTCCTTGACAGAATCGTTTATTACAAAAAGGGTGCAAGTTGCTCTCAAACCACCTTGAAGTTTCGACCCACGATACTGCCTATGAGTCATTCAGCAGGCTCACAATGGCATTTACTCTTCTAATGTTAATGCACAACTTATTTAGTCAGTAATTCATTAGCAGATTATAGATTGCGTTCCCTGCTGTTATAGGCATTAACAACTGCAAAGATTCAAAACAGGACACAACAGCCAAGCTGCAGGAAAGCTCACATTTCAGCAGAATTTAAGAAAACCACTGAAATTGAGATTCCTGGTAGTGTAAGGGATTAAATCTTGTCAATTTCCAGATTATACGATTCAATCAACCACACCATTTCACTTTTGAGTCGGATGACAAAGGCTATTTGTGATTCCTACTTGTGCCCACACAGGTAATCAGTTAATCTGCAGTCACATCGTGTTTCAACTAAAACGAACGGAGATTGACAAGTTCAATTTAGGCCTCTGTATCACCTCTTGTCCTCTGAAGAATAGTGCTGAACCTCGTGGGCACAGGAATCCAGAGCGCACTACGAGAAAAGTGACACATCTGTGACACTTGGACACGGGCGTGTGGGGTGTGCGTCCCCCGAAGGCAATGTCATTTCATAAGGAGCAGGCCTTCGTGCTCGCTGAAGGCCCCATTGTTGCGGGAAAAGAGCGTAAATGATATCACAGAGATGGGTCATCTGTCAGAGAGAATACATTAGGGAAATTGTCTTTGAGAGATGACACAGTTAGCGCAGCAGGATGACAGCAACGCTGCAGGCGCAGTGTCTAATCCCGTATCTGTGGTCAGCTAAACGGTGTACCGCTGACCTTGGCGCCCATCGCTATACTTCATTGTTTCCCTCTAGAGGACAGAGAATTGGCAAGACATCGCGACATCTCCTTCGTGAAAGGTGACCGCCGACCAAAGTGTGACCACCAAGAAAAACGCGGACGAAATTTAAATGAAAAGGTTTAGCTTTTCAGTTACTCAGTGGCAGTAATTCACAAAGCTGCATCTGACTGCTCAAAGCTTCCAAAAGTTTTAGCAGCTTTGACCATATGAGCCTGACGCGAGGTTGTCTCCACCAACTACTTTCTGTTATCGACTTTCCTCACAAAAGCGAAACATTTCTGAAGGCTGTTATTTTGGCATTTCAGAATACAGCGGTTGGATCATTTTGAGTCACTGCGATGACGAACAGCAGGAAGGTTGATCACAACTTCTGAAACCTGAGCAGCACAGAAAAAACTCGTCTTGACAGGAGTCCTTTTGGTTTTCCAGCGGCAATGACTCGGAGCATGACGAACGTGTAAAATTACACACTCCCTCTAAGGAAGAAGCTCGTTAATATTCAACTCTTGGTCCACAATGAGCTCAATGCTTAACATACATACGAAATGTAATTACATTTGAGCTGAAACCAATTTCCTAATAGTTTTCATCATCAGAGACACTATTTTGAACAGATAATCGTGTAGTCACAAGCAGCAGAAGAAGAACCACCCCTTGGACTGACTTTGCGCTTCTTCATTTCCAAAGCATGTTGTGAACACAGCCTGCTGTATGCGTTACTTCCTCTTGTCATGCTTTCCTGTTATGTCACATCCTTTTTGCAAAATTTTACAGTGACTATTATCAAACATCTATTTTTGCTCAATCTGTAATGAAAGGGGGGAAAAAGGTTGAATGAGAAACCCGACCCTCTGCACCGCCACAGTGCTCCACCATGTAGACTAAGTATGGTGGCTGTCACACCTTTTTCTTCAGGTGGAACAGTGTTTGGTGGGCAGTAATTTGAACCTCGGTGCAGTTTGACTGAAATATTTTCAAAGCAGGAACCAAACACAAAGATGGAGCAGTGAGAAAGCCTCTCTCCTGAGCATCACAATTATTTTGAGCAATAGGGAAGTGATGTCGCACTTTCAACTTCTTTTCATATTTTTTAAGTGACTGAGCTCCCAGCTGGTATAATTACTGCCGCAATAATCCTGTGAGTGCATTTACCCGAGCACACTGCTTTGTTGTTGAAGTTGTGAAAGGTTCTATAGCACATTATACGTCCTGCAAGCATGTGATGTACCATCTGTGTAGATCTTTTGATCCGACGTTAAAAATGCTGGGTGAACTCAGAGTCAACTGGATATACTGAAAAAAACTGGATCACCATTGAGAAGAGACCCTCGTGGGGCTGTAGAAAACACTCTTCCACAAATAGTCTCAGTTTTGATAGCTACTTAAAAAAATATTATCCATCGAAACACAGATGCATTAAACAAATTTCACACCCAGTAAGCTGTTGCTCCACTACACAACATCATTCATATATACACCAGGGAAATTCACATTAACCTCCACCAGTGCAAACATGTTTCATGGCCTCCGAACAAGAGATTTTAATTCTCATTCATACCATCACCCTCTTAACCAAACTTCAGCAGCTTAGCCATAGTTTCACTTCCGTTTACTCATTTACTAATGGAAAAAGACTCGTCTGCAGGTTGATATTAACCTACAGTCTTTTTTTATACACTGCACTCATTAAACATTTACGAAAGTCTGTGGAAAAGACACAGAGAATTCTCGTTCCCAAAATAAAAGCTTTCTGAAGTGCACGTAGCCGCTGCATTTGGGGCAGCTTTTTGCTGTCGAACCAAAAGAATAAAGTTTCAGGATATTCCGTTTCTTCTCGCTCCGTTAAAACAACCAAAATTCTGTTGAAACTTTGGAATAATGACCGAAAAACACCAGCAGTGTTGAGGACACACCAGAAAGATCTGAGGTTGCTGATATACAGAATCCAAGCAGGAAATTGACTCACACCAACAGGTGCATCAGGGATAAACCAGGACAGTCAGTGAGGTGTCAATCAAAGATGATCTGTACACACCCACACAGTCCAGAGAATAAGTCAATTTAGCCAAGTGACTGTAAACACATCTGTGGGCGTACAGAAGCTATAACAAACAAAAAGCAGTTTGTGATGCAGCATCAAACTATGAGGATAGAGAATTTATATCAGGGCCAAAACTTCCCAACCCTTCTGACCAATCCTGTTCCACAATATAAAGAGGAAAACTAAAACCCTAGTAAGAATACAGTGTTCGAAAATACAGATATAAATTGGGACAAGTCTAATCTTCAAGCCCTTACAGCAATAAAGATAGGCTTGGCTGATTTGACAAAATAAAAGCAGAATTTGTGGCATCACATCAGAGCAGATTATCTCAGAAAACTCCCTGCTGTGTAGCGGACGACCATGAAAATCAACCAGATACATCAAACGTTAAAAAAAGAGAAACAACATTGCGTTGGGAAAACTTTCCATTCACATGAAACCACTATAAACATGCATATATATGAAAGGCCTAGCAGCCAATGAGCATGTTAGGGAGACTGGGGCTATGGCATCAAAATCAAGCGATTCAATGGAGGACCAGACTTTCAACATAGTTAAAAAAAACTGGAGGAAGAGAAGCTGAAAAACACCCAATTCATAGAGAAAACCCGTGCAAACAAGAGAATACCAGAGATCCTGAGGATAACATTTCTTGTCTATGTCTCAGATCTTCAACCAAACATCAAATTCTGTCATCGACTTAAAAGATGCAACTCATAACTGTGATGCAAGTGTGCAACGTCTGCATGTTCACTCAGCCTTTGATCCCTTAGGAGGACCGACAGCCCACCCACTCATGCAACATGCAGTGAAAACTTAATCCTGCTGGCTTTAGTGCACCTGTCTGTGCTCACTGTGTGCATGTGTGTGTGTGTGTGTGTGTGTGTGCGTGCGTGTGTGTTATGAGACAATCTCATCGGACCAAATACAGTTGTAAAGCTTTTGACAACGACAGGGAAAAGAGGTCAGCTTGAATGACAATACAACTCATGTGTAATTCCACCAAATATAGGACTGTTTCAGGCCTTCTGAGGTGACAGTCAGAAAAATAAATGTTTCGATAAACATAAGCATACAAAAAAACTTTATTCAAGTTCTCATGCTTGTAGATCTTAGAAAAAACACATTTCTGCCCCGACTTCAATTTGTAATCATACATTTGTAAGCATTAGTTGGTAATAACTTCTACAAGTACAGAACAAAGATCTCAGAAGAGGATGCTGGTAATTAAAGCCATTAAATTAGGAGCAGTTAAGTATCATATTTGCCTTGTGAGTCTGTGTGTTTTCACAAACAGCTTGGGAATGATTGAGTTCGAGAGAGACGACTAAAACACAAGTCAACTTGTGCCGCCTTGACCTCAGATTGCGCGAGCCGACGTAAGCTCTGGCAGTTGTCATTACTATGTTTCCGGGGGGGATAATGGGCAACATGTCAGAGTACAGAGGGGGCTCCTTTCTACGGTCAACAGTTTTATAGGTATCAAAAGATCAGTATTCTGTCTGCCGCAGGAATATGATAATTATCTCTTGAAAGTCATACTGCCTGCAGCGCGGCTGAGGCACCTTTCATAGAATCAAAGATTGTAGCTTGTACTCTGTGAAAGTCAACATCCAACAGTTTTTCTATTTTGTTGGTGCATCAGAACTAAGAGAAAAGCGCAACATATCAAAAAACATGCATAATTGACACCCCGAACGGGTCACCAGTCCCTTCCAAGGCAGAGGGAGACACTATTCAGAGTTGTCAGTTGCCTTCGTATGAATGTTTCTGGACTCTGGGAAGAAACCAAAATACCCCGAGAAAATGACCTCCTTCATGTGCGACCGTCAACCAAAGCTCACTTTTTTCAGACTGCAGCGTGTCAAGCTGTGATCGAGCATTCCCCCGAAACCCATCAAGCTCTTTTTAATTCACGTGCAGCCTGAACAAAAAAATCTGTCACACTCTTGTCACCAAAATCACATATTTGTCTCCATGGATGTCATAAATAAAACAGGGGGTTTGTTGTGCAGTTGGAGGGAGTCCGCAAAGGAATTCACTTCTGCAAAAGCTCAATCACTTTCCATAAAGCAGCAGTTACTTTTTGTTAGAAAATTAAAGACAAGAATGCTTCGCGTTGTAATCTTTGCACTTTGATGAATTCTCAGTACATTTTTTTTGGATTATTGTGCCCAGAAACTGTGTGAAACTTAACAGTAACAGCTGGTATTCCACACAGGACTTGCACTGTGGGTACTTTGATTGTTGGACAGAGCGGAGGGTCCTTCACTCAGTGAAGCGGGCTGTTTGTTGCAAAGGTCTGCCTTATGAGGGGGAAAAGTAATGACATTAATCAGCAGATTTCGTGTCTCAACACCCTTGAGCACAGGTCAAAACACTGATGCCCCCCTAACACAAACACACCCTTGCCAAGCCAGCCTGACCTCTCCACAAATACAGTTTATCCATTGCTACACTGTTTACTGCCCTGTACTGATTTTCTGCTCAGACATCACAACACTTCATTTTGGCCAAAACCTGACAGCTCCACACACAATGAAAACCTGTCCCAAGCTCACTCACATGCACTGAACACAAGCAAAACCAAAGTTTTATCACATTTTCATCGTTCCACCCGAGTTTGATAGCAGCCTTTAAACAGGTTACTATAGTTGCAAGTGTAAAAATACAATTTGAGGAGTTCCAGATTGAATCAGGTTTTCTAATGAATACCTTGGTCCCCATTCATGTGTCTTCCAAACTTTGTCAATCAAAGCCTGCAACACGCATTGCTTGACACACGCACCAGGTGTTCTATAGGCTGAAAGCTTTGAATTATTAATCAGCGCGCCTTGTTGCTCCCCATGTTCACCACTTAGCAATTTGTAAGCATTTTGCTTGCAGCTCTGTGCAACCAAACACCACTGTAGCCCGACTCTGGTTGAGATATGCAGACAGCCAGCTGAGAGGAGCCCGCGGACATGTGCGACATCCGAGTGTTCCTCTGTGAAACCTCTCACATGTGTTTCTGTTGTTCCCACTTTGAATTGTTATGCTGCACTGGTGTGCTCGGTCATTTATGTCAGAAGTGACCTCATAAAAATGAGCCTGTTTGTAATTAAATGCTTTATTTTACGTTCCATCAATTGCCTCATGTGTAATCAAAATGAAGAAAATGACAATCAAGTGACATCAACAGCCCAGGTTTCTTCCCCAAAAGCCAACACTCAGACTAATCATCTACTTTTTATATGAGGAAGAAAAAGTAGAAAACCTTTAAACGCCTCAAAATCAAAACAAAAAAAAACCCAGCACCTGAATGTTTGACATTTTCTTGAAAACTCACCTAATCATTGACTCAAGCATCGAATGATCTCCGACTCATTTTAGCTGTTCTTTCAGCAGGTAGAATAAATGCAAACATATGATACAACACAACCTGGAAAAACCAGAGGTTTTTTTCATTTCCACAGAAGTACATTTCTATAGAATCACAGCAAGTAGAAACAAGTTCTCTTGAATATTGCGAAATCTTCCATGGAAAGTGAAGCGAAGAGCAGCTGTGCTATTTAGGAGTCAAATTAGAGATAAGTACTCCATTCTTTCTTCATCATCTCTCTATTTTCCCCCCTCAACCATCTGCCCTAACACTGTTAGCTCCTTTTTTTTTTAAATTTCAGGAGGAAGCACACGATAAGGAACAGAAGCTTCAGATGGGTGTTCATGTTTACATTGTGGTCGGTCGGATCCAGTTTTGTGCCTGGCGTGGTCTTTAATAGAAAATAACAAGACATATATATTTTATTTGAGTTGTGTTTTCAAAGAAAATGTGTATCATTCCATCACTGCATATTCTGGATTGGAAAACACTTCAAGTTCAGGTTCAGCAGCTGGTTTGAGATTTGGAGATATCTTCAAAAACAGCAGCGTCTGTTGACGAGTGAACTTGAAAGATCTCAGCAAAGCCAGGCATTCATATGACAGTACAGACGGTCCTCAGTGACTACAATGTAAACACAAGGAGCAAGAACTGGTTCTAGAGCAAAGTTTTGCATTAGTAGGCAGCACAAGACATGTGAGAACACTCCTGCTTGACAGACAGGAAGCGAAACCTTGACTCATCAAGTGTCTTACCTGTATATCCTGCTATCCAGCCCCACGACGACACCATGGCCAGCAACCATTTGAACATGGTCCCTTCAATGTGCCAGAAAGTGGAGCTGTCCCATATTCTCAGTGGCTGGAGCAGCAGCAGGTACATACAGTAGGAGGGGATGGCTACACAGTTGTTGAGGAACATAAACACAAAACGAACCACAGACTTGAGAAGAACCCAGCCCAGTTTGCCGGCTCCGTCCAAGAGCTGTGCCATCCTGATACACACCGTCTGCAACACACACACATAGACACACACCCCATACATACAGCGATTAACATCTCACTGTCTGAACATGAGAGATAACACAAGTTCAATGTATGTTCTGTGTGACAACTACCCTCACTGTATGCAAGACAACCTAAATGCCTTAACGTTACACTGAGATGAAGTATTTCATGTTTTATTACAGCATATTTAAAAGTTATCCATAGATATATACTTTATGAGGCTGTAACACTGGGTGTCATTCTATGATACCAATTTCCCACTGCATTTTCATTCTTAAAACCCCACTTTTCAAATTAAAAGCCATCCAGCATCCATCCAACTTTGACCTTGTTGTTAGCTGTGTCTGAACTCCCCAACTACAAAAAGGAAGTTCACATGCAATGCAATCCATTTGTAACAAGCTTTATAACACTCTGTATATACAGTGATCAACAACAGGTCACTAACTACAGTATATATCATGCATGTTTGGAGCAATAAAATGTAGAGGTGCTATATTCACATATTCTTGAAACGTCATCAGCTTGTTGAACTGCCAGGTTGTTAAATCAAGGGAACAGCTAAATGACACCCAAGTATGCAGTTGAGTTTATCAAGAAATTTCCTGTATAGTTATTAGATAAGGACAAAAGTAACTGGAATAATCTCCTGAACCAGAAAGCGTTACATGCATCAATGTTATTAATTATGACCTAATACTGACTGTATTGTTGAGCATCTTTGGAGGTTATTACATGAGAACAAACAATATTCACTAAGACAGATTTGTCCCACTTAATTTTCCTGGTGAGTATGATACTTGGTCCCTATAATCGCAATATTAATCAAACTGTGACATCTCTGACCCTCCAAGATTAGTGAATATGCTGAGAAATGGTCCAGTTTAACCCCCCCATTCAAATGCAGCACACGCGTGATGGAGACTGTCCCCCAATTCTTATTCAGTAACATTTATTCTTAGACTGTTGCTTGTTTTTTTTTTTTAATCGTGGCTGCCAGCTAGCAAGCTGCCTTGCCGTCACAGTAATGCATGCAAAGACAGCACCATAAAAGGACCACCCGCCCGGGACGGTGGTCGACCACTTCATGACATGCTACGGCTAACGGCAGGGTGAGTTAGCACAACGGCAGCAGATGTTCAGAAACATGTCAGACGTGACAACCAGCCGGGCTGCAACATGACCGCATCACACACGAGAGAGGCAGCGGGAGCTGGAAGTCTCTAGATATTTCAGGAGATAAAACCAAAAAAACCCCGTCCAGTGTGGATGTCTGGAAGCGGCTGCAAAGCGCAGGGACCGCCTGCCTCCTCCAGGATATAGCCCGAGCCTGTAATTGAGTAGTAAAAGTGCGGCGGCTCACGTTACTCACCCAATTATTGTCACTGAAGCATCCAAGGACGGCCAGAGGTGCAGCTAATTGTTGGAGCGAGAGAAAATGATGTCACGTGCGGCTAACCTAAACGGTTAAGTTAGCGGAGCTGCTGCCATCGGGCATGATAAGTCTGAGTGAAATCAGAGGACAGAGGTGCAAATGTCTGATAATGTCAAAGCAAACGCGGCGCGATAACACTGCAGCTGCACCCATTTAGCGCTCGCGTTATACCGGCTCGGCTCGAGGCGCACTCAATCCCGGCGGGCACCGTTAGCTCGCTAGCTAGCTAGCGAGCGACTCCACTTGAGCGTCGCTGGCTCCATCTCAGTCCGAGACGCCGGGATAATTCCTCTCGTGCATCATCGTCATCATCATCACCACCACCGTGAAGTTAGCTAGCTGGTGCTGCTGAGCTCCGCCGTTTAGCGAATCTATGGACGAGAGACGGCGGCAGCGGGAGGATCAGCAGCCGGGCCCGAGATCAGCGCTGCTCCTCGGCCAAACGCGACACAAAACGCTCACGACATGTGCACATCTAGAGCGAGTAACAGCGATTAATCGCGTCTCTGCTGGAGGGACCCGTTATCTCTCCCCAGATCCTGATTCACTCCGCGTAAATGTGCACAAAAGATCCGCACCACAGGAGCAGCGACGAGTCCGCTCCGCCTTCAAAATAAAAGCCTCAGGGGGACGATTACGCTGGAGACCAAAAATGACGTTTACGATGATGATTTTGTTTGCATTACAAATGATTATTATTTCAAACAATAAAAACCAATAGACTAAGAAAATGTCTTGGTTGTTTTGACAAGCAATTTCCCTATGTCAATTCTTACAATGTGATTAATAACAGTATAATAGACGTGTAGCATTTGTGACAACGCAAGGGTCTCAATACCCAATACCAACATTACAACAGTGTATTGCCTTAAAAAAGGATAATTACAGAGTAATTGTCCATGAATAAACATAGATGTCAAAGAACAATCAAGACAATCGATAAAGAAGATTGAAACAAATAATAAATCACAAACCCCGATATTTCCAAAGCCTATAAAACAAAATTAGTTTTATATTTATTCGTTTATTTGTGTTAAAGAAGGAAGGGAGAAATTGTAACCCATCCAAAAACACACTTATTCACAATAATGAACAATTTGCTTGGAGGCATCGACGATTCAGCTTGGCCTCATTTTGAAAAAGAGAAAGGGAACTTCAACATCTTTTTATCCTTCTTACTTGACGCGCTGCTATTCACTTCTGCCTCCAGCAGCTCGCCTCTCAGACTGCGCAGACTGTTGTTACTTGCTGGTGTTTCCCCGAACCAAAAAAAACCTTGATTATTTCATCTTATTTTGGAAGCAGACCTCATGACTTCATCCCAAAACCAGCTCTGGCAATAACCAAGTTATTCTCGCATTACATCATCATCAGGAAACCCTTTATAGTGGGAGTAGTTTTGTTCTATTTTCTCGGATTTGATGCAAAGCCATAAATAGAAAATTTACATCACCATAAAAGCTTAGAAAAACAAATGAGTTGTATCTATTGTAGAGAAGATCCTTAAGCTTACAACACAGTTGTAAGGTGACACACTGTGGAAGTACCGCTTCAACCTGTACTTAAATGCTGATAATTTAACACCGTAATTGAGACCCGTCTGTAATTGACACCAGAGATTTTTGGGCTCCGAGGACACCAAAGTTCAGTACGTGACTATCGTGTGCCCCCTGGTGGCTACCTTTGTTGTTACATGCATAAGAAAAGCGCCCAGTCCAGCCAAGGACATTGTGTACTCGAAAATACGATTAAAATACGATAGAAGTTGAGGCATGAATAGAGTTGAAAAACCTTTTCTGATTTGTTCTAGTGGCTGACCTTCATTATGAAAATCTCTTTATGTGAGGTCTTTACACAAACTGCAAATTCAAGTGTTTACATAAAGTACATCAAGTCAATTATACACAGAAACACACACACACAAAATGAATCACGAGTGATTTTTATTCCAAAAAAATATGCACATATTTAGTCTCTACAAAAACGCAGCTGAAGGACACACTCAGTTGCCAGTGGAGCACTGAGGGGGCATTGACTAGAAGCGAGTGTATGTGCCCCTCTGTGGAGCAGGCTGAGCTGCCCCCTGCTGCAGCTGGTGGCGGAGCTGCTGGGAGTAAGGATCCTCCAGAGACTTGACAGACACGGTCGTTTTGGGGCCCGTCTTCCACTCGATGCCACTCTCGTCCACCACAGAGGCCTCCACAGTGACAGTGTGGGTGCCCAGGATGGAAAAATTCAGCAGGAACTGGGTGCTGAAGTAGTCGTTGTGGGGCTCAACGCGCTGCTCAATCTCATTCGTTTTAGCATCAAGTGGAATCTGGAAAGCAGACGATACAAAATTGCCTGCATGAAACATTACGTAATTGTAAATCAGTCAACCCGGAGAATGAAGAAAAAAACAAAGATACATGCCTTGTAGTCTGGCCCAGTTTTGCTCTGGAGAACCGAGGTGACATTGAGGCAGACGGACTGAATCTTCCTGAAGAGCCCCGGGGTCGAGCCGTGCTGCACCACACCCTCCACCTTCAGGGTCAGCTGCTGGCTGTTCTGCACTGGGATTGGTTCGCTCGGCGTTCGTGGAGAAGGAGACAGCGCGAGCTGGAAGAATGAAACGCTTACTTGTTGTGGGGGCACCTAAAAATAGACTACATTTCCTTTCAGGCGAAGACAGCGATGTTCTGATCTGATGTCTCTGGCGCATCAAGATGTCGGTTTGTGTTGTTTCATTGATAAAAATGAAAATACCTTAATGCTGGTGGACTGCAGCTTTTGGAAGAAATATCTCTGGAACGACAGCGGCACCTTCAGCAAAGCGATGACAGCGTCACAGAGACAACCTGTATGCTGGGAAAACAAACAACAGGGGCTTTGTAAAACCCTAAAGACCCGAAATAGAGCTCGTCTAAGTTCAAGACAACCATCTGGTCACTGTTATCTCACCAAGTGTGAAACAGGGGGGTGTTTCTTGGCGAGACCCTCCACCTCCTCCAGGACGTGGTTGAAGACAGACATCATCCGCCGCTCGTATTCACTCTCTGTCTGGACAGACCCAAGAGTGCCGTACTCCTGACAACTAGATAGAAGAAAGAGACGAAGCAAAAATCATTTCCAATGCTGTGACACAAACCTCCAGTGTGCTGCATCGAAGACGTATGTGGCTGGTTGAAACAACAGAGAATTGACAAACTCGATGCGATGGCTCCACAATCCCCCCCGGACAGAATCGCTTTTTCTCATGACAACAGAAAAAGATAATCAAAACATTGAGCTTTGCAGCTCTCTTCCCTACATGTTCTCACAGCTCTCACCTGGCTGTTTGAGGGTCCAATATCAAAGCCTCGATTACATGGGAGACCAACAAACAGCTCTGTTGTTGTCTGGACAGACAGTTAAAGAAAAACGAATGAGAGCACAGCTGAAGGAACTCCCAAGAACACAAAGATGTGATAAAACCGTTGCGATTCAAGGATACAGCTCCACATTGCGAAGGGTGGCGTAATCCGCATCGAATGAAGACTGGTGCAAATCTGCGTAGCGAGCGGCGAGACTTCTGAACTCATCCATGCATACTTTCATCTGGAAGAGAGAAAAATGTCAGTCGTTTTTGTGATTCACCACATCGGAGTGCTATTATTTCATTGTTTCATTGATTAGGATTCGCAAGAGAGACTACAAAGTTTTCTATGAACAAATACGATTTCTGACAGCTGGTGCTTTCAGTTTAATATGTGTGTAATGGTGCATGTACACATTTGTTTCCTGGTGTCTGTTTTCTGTCATGTTATTTGTGTAAGTGTTTTTTAATTATGCATGTTACGGCATTACCACGGGGTAACAAATGTCCCTTAATAGTCTGCACAGAAAGACAAATGCGTCATCTCTGAATGGCGATGTTGTGTTCATTTCAAATACTATTATTAAAAGTCGAAGCATGAAGGCTTTAACAAACCTTGATGATCTAATATATAACATAGATTTCAGTGGGAAAAAAACGGGAAAGTCCTTCATTGTTTTACCTGCATTGAGATGCGGCCACATCGCTGCAGCTCGTTGCCTGAGGTGAGGGCGATGGTGGTGGCGATGGCGGGAGGAGGGCTGGTCTTCAGGCTGTTGCAGGTACAGATGAGCTGCGAAAGAGCTTGCAGGGTGTCGATCCGCAACTTGATGAATTCACACTGGAAGGTCAGCGGGCTCAGAGGAGTGCTGGCAGCCTGCAGGCAGCGATTAATCGCCAACAGTCAGAGTGTTACACTGGTGTTTTGGAGGCAGCTCAACAGGACTTAGTCGGGTTTAGCCGAATTAAGGTATTCAGAGGTAACTGAGGGACTGAGAAATCAGTTTCATAAGTGGCCTTTGCCAGGCTGACAATCGGCAGCTCAGAGCATCCTGTCGCTAGCGAGAGAGCGACAGCGTTGTTTTTTTTTTTTGACAAGCAGATGGCTGGTAGTGAACTGACTGTGAGGGAAGCGATGCCCTTTTGGTAGGAGCGCAGCGCCTCCGCGATGGCGGTCATGGCTCCGCTGTAGTCCCCGTCCTCCACATGACTGAGGCACTGCTCGGCCTGGGAGAACTCCTTCAGGCTGTTCAGCCAGAAGTAGAAGTGCTCCGACGCCACGCGAGTGCGCAGGCACTGGTACAGCTCGCTGGAGAATTCGTGGCATCCCTGCAGAGCAACAATAACAGTTCTCATTCTCTTGCTTCAGGCACACGGTGGCTCCTTCTGAGTCCACGCTGACTGGAGGAAGAAAAAAAAGACTCACCATACGGGAGGCCTGCCGAGCGATGCGATACACTGTCCAGCCATTAGCAACATTCTCCAGCTGCTGTTTGATGACAGTTTTCACTTCAGCCGACGGAGACGACTGGCTGGCAACAAAAATCACTGTTGCCAAGGAAACCTGCAGCGATCACAGTGGGGGTGCTCAGTGGAAAACTTCAGACCAGAGATATAGAAAGGCAATGAAATGTTGAGTTAAACAATGAAAGGCAGGTTCAGTGATTACATTTTGCCTGAAAATTCAAATAAATGAAACATTAAACTGTAACAAACTGTAATTTCCTGTCTGAGCGACAGCCACGGCGTGACTCATGCAGCATCTCTCACCAGGAGCTCTTGCTGTTTGTCGGTGGAGGAGTGACTGGCCACCCGGTACAGATCCACCAGATCCCCCAGCATGCCGTCCCCCAGCACGGGCAGGTGGGTGGCAATGGCTGACAACGCATGGCACATCAGGACACGAGTGGAGTCGCAGGACAAGTGGAGCTGGCCCAGCAGGAACTCCACAGCTGACTGGCTGAGATGGGGTCGACTTTTCAGCAGCTTAACCAGCGAAGTGAGGGCTGTCTATGGTGACGAGAGCAGGCAGGGAAGCACTCAATTGTATTAAAGATGAAGTGAACGGCAGGCGAGAGAGCTTCAGACACAGCAGGCGGCACTTATGGCCAAAAATGAACGAACAAAACGCAACAGAAAATCGAAATTGAGCAGTCTTCTTGAAGAAAAATTGACTCACTTTGAGTGTTGCCTGTGCACTGGGGGAGCTGTCCTGACTGCAGAGCATCAGAAGGGACTCCACTCCCAACACTGTGTCCTGCTCTAACTGGACCACATCTGCAGAAGGGGGGATACAGAGATTTGTGGGCAATCCGATGAAGCGGACACATCCTCGCCGTAGGCGTAAAGACGCGTTGCAACAAACCTTTTTCTGGACAAGAAATTGCGATGTTGGAAAGCACAATGACCCCGTGAGCAGCCACTGCCAGGTTGCTGTGGTAACAGCATTCCTGTGCCAGTTTAACCAGGTCAGTGAGCCGGGGGGGAACCGAAGAGCCACCTGACAAAAAAGTTGGGAAGGAAAACAAATCACTTCACAGTTTGCCAATGGCGCAGCGAATTTCTGCAGGTAAAACATGCAAGAGAACTATAAAAGGCCAAAAGAGACCGAGTCAAAAAGGACCACAACCTGTCATGTTACTGAAATACTGTTTGATTGCGATGGTTCCTGAGAGGGTGGACAAGACGGACAGCATGCCCAGCTTCAGACTGTCGTAGGGAACGTTTAAAGCACACTCGCACAGGGTCTGTAGGACGACAGTCATCGGATAACAAAAATGTTGAACTCTCCACAGAGGGAATGTGCAGAGCAACAGGCAGCAACTCTACCTGAGTGTTTTCCTTGATCCACAGGTGAGGCGCTTTCTTAGCCAAGAGCTTTAGGTCGTTAATCGCAAGTCTCTTCACAGCTTTCCTTGGATCATCTTTCAGGTACTGGAGCAAAAGTTGTAACTGTAAAAAGAAACAAACCCAAAAACATGATTGAGAAGGAAGTTCGCCAAAACAAGCAACCGAGAAAGGTTCAAATACAAGTGTGATACGGTGAGTAACCTGTTGTAGACATCAAACTACCTGCTTGGGGATATCGATGAGGGACGTGGCAGCCAGCTGGGTGAACGTGTGCAGGGAGACGATGACCATCGGAGTGGAGGGGTAAGAGTTGACCAGGTGCTGCAGGAGCTCCCTGCTGCTGGAGGCCAAGCTGGCATCGTGGTGCATGTGCTGCAGCATGGGGATCAACTTCAGCTTCAGCTCCACTGGATTGTCTAAACCTGAGGATCGGAGGGAGACATGAGCCGGAGGAGGAAACAACTCTCTGCATGAGACAATGTTCAAGTCATAGTAAACATTTTACCTTGAATCATCTCGCTGACTTTGTTGCAAATTCCTGCTGCAAAATCTCTGTAAAAAACAATGACACAAACCGCAAAAAATGTAAAGTACACAAAACAAACAGCTCATCAATCAGTATCTTAGCTCCTCTTTTATGTTCTTACTTTGACTGTGCAGAGAAGCTGGCAGCAGCAAATATTGCAGCTTCAACTTCCACATTGTCGTGAGAGTCCAGGCTTTGGCGAATGCTGTGATGGGCATTCTTCCTCTCTGGGATGATGGACGCCAAACTACCCAGCATCCTAAAGAGAAGCACCAACAGGAGGATGGTTTCCTCTGAAACTTAAACTGCTGAGTGCAGCGAAATTGCAAAAATGCATCACATATTTGTTCTGTTGTTACAGTTCAAATCCTTCAGCTGACTGTGACGTGAAACAATTGGTTTGGTTTGCACTTCATGTGATCACCTCAGAGTGATGGCTCTGGCCACGGGATCATTGCTGTGGATGACTGAAAAGACTCTCTTGACAAATTCGTCCACATTCAGAATCTTCTCCAAGTGTTTCTCGCTCTGCTGAGTGACTTTGAGCACACAGAGGCGAAGAAAGTTGTTGCTGTAAAAGAGACAAACAGGCTCAGGTAAAAACCCTTTACACAAGCCAGTGAATTACAGTGAAAGTAGAATTAGGAGAGTGTAACGAATGAATGGGACTTGATGCATAGATGGCATTACAAAGCAAACAGGCCAATAAATGTGTAACAAAGAGTAAATTACGTTGATAAAGCAATTAATAAGCATTCATAATTAATCAGTGATATGTCATTTCTTACCCCAGTCTGAAGATGTCTGCTAGTTTCAGGAAAGCTGAATTGATGAGAATTGGGAACGGGTACTTCTGGAACAGTTTCGGGAACAGCACCACAGCCTCGCACTGTTCCCCGAGCTTCCCCGACCGAAGCCCTGGAGGCCAAAGACAAAGTGTCCATCAGTGAGAGACGAACAACATGCATAACAAGCAGGAGACCATCAGGAACACAATCAATGAGCCCCCCATGCTAACGGGTTAGCCTCGCAGCTAGCTCACCTTTATCCAGCTCCATGAGAGCGGAGTTCGCATCCAGCTCCTGTTCGCCATAACAAGCTTCAGACAGGAACGATCTGGCGGTGGAAAGCGACATTTTGGCTCCGTTTATCACTTAAAATAAGCCGCGGCACCCATGAAACAGTTAGCGCGTCACTATTCAGGTTAAGGTGACAGGAACCACTGCGTCCGGTCAACTATTAGACTTTCATAATAAATGTCTTAATTTCGTTCAATTTTTTTGTCACAATAGGTTGTTATAACATGTCAACGTTTTAAAGACAACTGTGTTTTTTCAGTTACTGTCTTTTTTCATTTACGTGATCAAGAGTTATATTTGGTTCTGCACACGTTCAAATATAATCACCACTTAAAATCATACCTATAATTAATAATACAATGTTCAAAAAACCTCCTGCAAGACATTAAGTTGCAACCCTGCGGGTGACTTGTATCGGTGTTTGGTCACTGTGTTGCTGTTTAATGTTTTGCATATTTTATCACACTTTTCAGATGAAGTTATATGCAGGTGATGGTTCTTTTACTGTCTCTTTGTGTGAGAAAAAAGCAGCATTTAATTCTGAGAGGTCAAACAAACAGCGCAGTTAAAAGCAGCGCAATTGTTTGGAAACTCGTTCACCTGCATTTAGCCGGTTGATTGAGCTGAAATCGGGCTAGTCGGTGTGTTTTTCGGGCAGCTTGACGAACATAAATCCCCGGAAAGGGGAAGTGCTGCTGGCCAGGAAGTCCGCGTTTCCACCAATGAGAGCGTGCGACGCACCTTTAGCGGGGAATTCAGTCTTTCTTCTGTAGCATCGGTTCGCGGGAAAAATAACCAACGACCACGGGGAGGGAAACGGGAGCTCCAGCACACAATCGGATAAAACCCTCACGGTCGCTTTTTATCAGGAGTTGGTTCGGATCGTGAACTGTCGGACTGCCGGGATGCTTTTCCGCTCGATAGTCGACAGAGGCGCGGGGAGACGAAGGCAGAATGGTGAGAGACTTCTGCGGACTTTCTGCTGGTGCCGTTTAAGATATCGTCGCTCACACTCTTGTTTTACAAAGTCACAGCTCCAAGTAACAAAGTTATATACCTGTTTGCTTTACAAGCAGTGAGATTTAACTTCACAAAAGTGGGAAAATAAGCTCATATTGGTGTTAGTTTGCATCTTTATCTCGTGCGTTTGGTCGGTTTGTGGCTTCGATCAGTTTAATCTGATACATCATGCAGCAGTCTACAAAATTACATTTCGAACGTATGAACTTATTAGCTGTAAAATATGACATGGTTAAATCTTTAACGCAACTCTGGTACCAGGTTTTATGGGCGTATTTGGAGATTGTCAGTGTGTATCTGCCACACAAGTTGAGAAAGTGATCTAATGAATGATACTAATCAACCACAGGAAACAGGAGTGTAGATCTCTAGAAGAGTCCTCTTCAAGTTTCACTGGGATGTCTCACTGGTACAACCTGTCTACCTGCAGTCCTCCCTGCAGATATCTGTTCCAGGTACCCTCTGAACTTTCTGCTGGAGGGCTTCAAGTGCGTCCGGCATGACGAACACATCTCCTACGGGAACATGGAGGACTCTGTGCCACCGTATGGTTTAGCTTTTTCCTCTGGTAAGATATTGATAGTTCTATCTTCTGAGAGCAAGAGATCAGACCTCATAATGTACTCACCTAAGTGCAATGCCTCTGTTTTCAGCTGGGAACTTTCAGAATGTCCTCGCTGCAGCCAATGAGGAGGGCATCGTTAGGCTCTACAACACAGAGAGCCGCGAGCGCCCACTTCTCACAGGTATCTGCCGGGACTTATTTGTTCTCAGTCGTCTTTTCTGTCATTGGAAAGTCTTTGTGTCTGACTGTGTGTGAACTCTGCAGAATGGCTGGCTCATGAGAACGCAGTCTTCGACATCACCTGGGTGCCGGGTGAAGCTCAGCTGGTGAGTGTGAATCCATTAGTATTTTTTTTTTACCCTGTACTGAGGACTGACCGCTAAAACATGCTTCTGCCTGGTGTGTCGAACACAGGTGACTGCTGCAGGCGATCAGATGGCCAGGCTGTGGGACATGAAGTCTGGGGAGTTGCTCGGCAGCTTCAAGGGCCACCTTTGCAGCCTGAAATCTGTCGCATTCGCACCCAATGAAAAAGGTACACATCATCACAAAAACAAATGCTAGTTAGTCCAAAAAAATCATTCTGACATGGGCTAATACGGGTTTTGGTCCTCTCTAAAACAGCTGTGTTCTGCACTGGAGCCAGAGATGGAAATATTATGGTTTGGGACACAAGATGCAGCAAAAAAGGTATATCAAGATGATAAACTGTTGTGTATTTTCTGCAGGAGGAGAGTTTGTTTGGGTGTCTTATAGTTTAATGCTTGTTTTTCTTCTCAGATGGCTGCTACAAGCAGGTGAAACAGATAAGTGGAGCTCACAACAAAGCAGAGTTAAATCCCCCCAGCAAGACGAAGAAGAGACGTGGCAACATGCGTGGGATGGCCCCCCCTGTGGTGGGTTTGCTTCTCCTGTGACCTTGTTGAATAAAATGGTGAAAGAAAGATGGTGCAGATTGAAGGCTGATTTCAGAGTCCTGAATGTGTTTGGTTGTTTTTGCAGGACACCCAGCAGAGTGTCACAGTGGTCTTGTTTCGGGATGACCACACTCTCATCTCCTCAGGGGCCGTTGATGGGTAAAAAATACTCGAATACTTGTCAGCTCATCAAGTCCTGGGCAACTGGATTAGCCAGTCGACTTCACTTGTCAACTGAACTCATTTCCTTTTACTTTTCTCTCCTTTTCAGAGTCATCAAGATGTGGGACCTGAGGAAGACCTACACTGCACACTGTCATGATCCTGTGTCCATGCAGACATTCCCATACCCGGGGTCTTGCATGCGCACGAGACTTGGTGAGTTCAGTTCTATATCGACTCTGCTGTCGACATGGAAAACGCCTGCTGCGAGCTGACTTTTTTTCTGTGTCTCGCAGGCTTTTCCGGACTTGTTCTGGACTCCTCGAGATCTAACGTCATGTGTAACTGCACTGATGACAATATCTACATGTTCAATGTCTGCGGGACAAAAACCACTCCAGGTAAACCAGAACTCAGTGATATTCTCAGTGGATTCCTCCCAGTGTATTACAGATGTATCACTAGATGGGGCTAATGTGCTGCATCTTACAAAGCCGATGGCAACAAGCCTCAGATAAGACTGATAAAACATAGAGATTTGGATCATGTTTTTTTTTCTCTGACATTTATAAGCGAGACTGTGGTTATGTAAGAATCTTGTGTGAAAACTAAAAAAATCATTCAGTTTATTAATAATGACACCATGCAGGTCGAGCAGCCATTTTGAAACACGTCTGTGCAAAAGTTTCTCTGGAAAATTCACTTGAACTCATCAATATGCTGTTTTGACTTTCAAACTGAACTGTGTTTGTTCTTTTTTTAACTGGAGCCATATTTTCTCTCCCACAGTTGCAGTCTTCAGTGGTCACCAGAACTCCTCGTTCTATGTCAAGGCCTCCATCAGCCCCGATAACCAGTTCTTAGCCAGCGGTTCAAGTGACCAACACACCTACATCTGGAAGGTACACTTGTGTTTATGCACTTTATTCTGATATGATATTTAATTAGGTTCACATTTATTGATTTGTCTTGCATTTGACTTTTTGTGCAATTCTCACATTAGATGTCGGATCCACAACATCCTCCCATGGTTCTTGAAGGCCACAGTGATGAAGTGACATCCGTCTCTTGGTGTCCCACAGATTTCACAAAGGTGACGAGTCCTGAATCATTTCTGCATGTAGCGTTCACAATGTGGGGGAGGGGGCGATTTTGTGGTTTTTGCCTCTTGTAAAACCTACAGTGGAGGTGGTGTTTTTTTGTGTTCCTGTGCTGCGACGCTGAGCAGCTTCCACGAGTTTCTGTGTAATCAGCACTGCTCTGCTGACAGATTGCTTCCTGTTCTGATGACCACACTGTACGAATCTGGCGGCTGCACCGAGAAGCTGATGGCGCTCAATCATCGGTGGGAGAGGCTAACCTCATTGGCTGGGCTCGTCCTCCGTCTTCCTCAAGTAAGACAGAAGGTTTGCATGCTCTCATTTATCTCTATTTGGCTTCCTTTTTTATCCAGAAATAGATCACATAGAGCGACATCATCCCAGTTTTTATTGATTATTTTGCAAAAAAGTACTCATGAAAGGAGCAGAATTTTTCCTTTGAGTTGCTACAATGGAATTTTAAATAAAGGCTTCTTTACTCTGCATTTGAACTGATTTTGGATGCTCCTCCTCCGTAGGGCCTCCTGTCGGAGCTGAGACGACCCCCGCCAAGGTCCGAAAGCAGCAGAGTCTCGGTGGCCTGGCCTCCCCTCGGCCTGCCTCCTGCGCCCCCAGCGGAGCTTCTTTGCCTATGCCCACCAACACCTTGTCACCTGTCCAATCTCAAAAGGCCAGGGTGGCCCCCGTTCCTCAGAAAACGCCGACTTCTATCAAGCGGTGGTTATCCCCGAGTCCTGGATCCCGCAGTCGGGAAGACCCTGCACTCCGACCGGTGCTCACCCCATGTCCCCAGAGTCCTGCGAGCGGCCCCTCTTCCACGGACCGACGGGCCAAGCGAAGACCGGAAACTGGTGGCAGTTCGTCTTCAAGTTGCAAGGGGAAAGAGCAGTTTGACTGCGTTACCGAACTCTACCCTGCAGCCAAACGCAGCCGGGATCCGTCCTGTGTTTGCAGCCCGGCGAAGGAGAGCTCTGAGCAGGCAGACTCGGAGGACAGCAACACGGCGTCCTCATCACGACAGACTGACAAAGAGAACTGCTCCCCCAGGACGATAAACTGGTTGTCAGTGATGGGTCAAAATATGAAGAAAGGTCAAGGAAATCCCAGTACTCCCAGAATTCCCAGCGGCTCCAAGAAACAAGAAGTCAGGACGCCCGCTTCATCAGTGAGTACATGACTCTCTGTTTTGGATGTGAGTCATTGTTCAGTTGTCAGTCATCGTCTTTCCTCTTTGAGCTCTACATTTGCTGTGTGTACATGAGTTTACATTCTTGAGCAAGTGGGAAAAGACGTAGGAATGCAGATGAATCATCTTAAAATAGATTCCTTTTGTTCATCCTTTTGTTAATCAATGCCCATCTGTCCTCCGCTGTGCTGTCTTTTCATGGTTGTCAAGATGGCTGTTTTCATTCAACCTCTTCTTTTTTTTTTTTTCTCCACAGAATATCCACTCACCCCACAGCATGAAGAAAATCTCCGTGTACTTCACTAAAAAGCCGCTGGAGTGACCCCTTGTGAATTGAATAAACACTACTATTTTTATTTTAGGGTATTTTTAAGTGGGGCTCACAGACCACAACTCTTGATTCACGCGGAAACTCCATGAACCCGAGAAGGAAAGCGACTCAGAGTGAATATTTGATTCAGCAGTTGTGACATTTTGGGCCTGCTTCTTTATTTTAATTGGGTTAATGTTTTCTTTCCCCCTTCAGCCTCCTACACATTTTTGCAGTGCCATGCAGAATTTCTGGCTGTGAAATATCGGTTCATGAGCTGCCTGGTAATCTTTCACTTCACCCTGAACAGACGTTTTTAGGAGGAATGCCAGTATTTATGACAAGACCCTCTTTCTAAAAACCGAGTTCAAAATCTATGAGCACATGAAAAAATTCATACCTATGTATGCAAATTTTAAATTCTCACCGAAATTGTAAATGTATTCGATTCACATCTTAATGTCTTTTTATGATATTGAAAAATGGTTCATCAGGGCAACTCTGACACTGAACATATTTTTTCATCATTTCTATCAGTGTTATGTGAAGAGTTAAAAATGGGATTTGCAGCTTTTTTGTTTGGAGTGAGCACAGAATGATTTTGTAATCTTTCTGTTTTTGTATTTAATTTACAGATGTATTCTGTTTTTGTTGACTGGTGCAAACCTGCATGTTGCAGTTCTTTGCAGATGTCTCTTGAAAGCCTATCTGCTCATTACCAGCCTTGTTTTTCCACTGTGCCACTTCTTAGAATAAACACTTTGAAGTTTACTTGTTTGGTTTGAATTACAAGTATAACAACAGAACAGGGAATACAACAGGCAGACAGAAAATACGATTAAAACACTTACTCTGTCCAAAAGTGGTTATTTCTGCTTTTTAACTTACTTTTGTTGAGAAATGTGAGCATTTTATCGTGTCATTGTTTGGCTTTTCTTGGTTCAGACTCATTGGGCTCTCTTAAATACAACAAAACCAACAAAAAAGTAGGAATCAAATAATTCACGACCAAAGACAAGTCTGTTGAATGTGCAGTACATTTTCGCTTCTAGAAAGAGGAAATCAGCTTTTCTGCTGGTATGTTTATTTTTGCTTATGCTAGAAACGTGGCTATTTTTGGCACTTCTGGTGACGGCAGCGTTTTTCACTTACATTAAACACCTACTACAGCTGCATGTCACCATTCAATCGACTCACGACTCTGGTCTACAGCGTCACTTATTTGTTTTCGCACGTCACAAGCTCGGCCCCCTTTTCTCTCTGTCGTGATTGGCAGAAAAAGTTTTTCGCTTTTGTAATTTTCCGCCTGTGATTGGCTGTTGGGGACGTCCGTCACTGACGTACACCAGTCAGGGCTGCGCAGCCAGTCAGCCGCACAGAGAGAGACGGAGCGGCTGAGCTGGGAGTGTTTGTGCCTGGTTTGCTCTGCACGACACCCACAAATTTTATCGTCTTTGAGGAGACTCGGTCTCACCGGAGGCCGTGGAGACGGAACCGTAGCATCGTTCTCAGCGAGGATTGTAGCCGGGACAAGGTCACTCTTCCGGGGACGCGGCTAACTTTTTGTGCTAAACGAGTCGTCAAGCGAAACCGAACTTCATCGATCGAGGATAGTTTTCCTGAAAATACTCTCAGCGGAAGTCCAACCAGGATCAAAAACCGACACTTGAAGACGTGGATTTGATGTTCCTTGAAAAGATGCTGTGAATTTCTTGGAGAAACCTTCTTTTTCAACTTTTTACCGACGTTAATGCATATTGTAGCCGCACAAAGCTATTTTCTTTAGCAAGCTAGCTACATGCATTAGCTGTCAGCCAGGCTGCACTGTTCTGTTCTGCTGCCGAGACTGAAATTCAGGCAACTTTTTTAATGACAATGTCACTCGTACATTTTGCAACAGGTAGACGTTTTGCAATCACGAGGAAGCTGCAAAACCCGTCAGAAATTTAGAAACTTGTCTTGTGTCTCACGTTTGGGCGGTGTCGTGACCGCCAGTTTGTCTTTTCACACCGCGTTTGATAGATTGTATCTTATAAAGAAAGATACGCTAATGATGCATCCTTTGGACATAGTCTGAAATAGACACAGCTATGGCGGATCATACAGAGTAGCAGAAGCCTCGCACGGGAGACGCGCTTCAGCTCAGGCACTTTGGTGCGGATTTTGATGCTGATGTGAACGGTGGGAACCAGAAGAGGAAACCTTTCGTTTGACCCGCGGGGATACAGTAGCCTGACAGGAGAGTCCTCGTCAGTTTGTGCAGCAAAATGTCGGCCATCTCCGCATCCGAGAAAGTGGACGGGTTTACGAGGAGGTCCATGAGGAAGGCGCAGAAACAGAGAAAATCCCAGGGCTCCTCGCAGTACCGCACGCAGAGCGCTCCGGTGGAGCTTTCTCCGCTGCCGCAGCTCAAAGGTACAGTAAGAGGATGAAGGGGTCTGCCTGCTTAAAATAGTCCGTCTGTCAACACCAGTGAGTGGTGTGTGTGTGTGTATGTTGTGTTGTGTGCGTGCGTGCGTGCGTGCGTGTGCACTGCTGGATCTGCAGCAGTTACATGATGCCCGTCACTTCAACTCCCGTTGACACAATTAAATTGAAGCCTGTCTGTCGCCTGTTTAATGGATTGATGTGCAATGAGTGTCACGGCGCTACGTCGAAACCTTCCGGGCAAGAATGCAGTGAGCCGGAGAGCGAAGAACCTCCAAACGTCCCTTGAATAATGTCTATATTCATTTGCGAACAATTCTTGGGAGTTGAAACTGAAAATATTCAGTGTTTTTTGAGATTTGTACCAGAATGGATCCAGTACACGTTCGTCCTTATCACCAGTCATGAATTTTTCCTTACATAAACTCTCAGAAATACCTTCGTGGAGCTAATAAATGTGGCATGCACGGGCACCTCTACAGAGTGGAAGAGGTGGATTTGGATCAAGTCGTTATTGGACAGAGTGAAATTTTGACCTTCGGCTGACTCATTGGGTGCTTTCACAAAAGTGGCTGAATGCTGGAGCTGGAGAGACACACCGCTGTGGTTGAACAAAACGAGCAGTGTGCATTGTCTCCAGAGTGTCACGGCTGCTAGACGCTGCTGATGGTGTGACGAGTTTGGGAAAGTTGACGAACGAGTCTGCAGTCTTCCTCGACACTTCGTATGATGTGCTGTTTTGAAGCCATTTCCTGTGCAAACACGCAGATTTGTGACTCGAGTGTTTTGCCACAGGCTGAATTGTCGAAACGCTTAACGAAGAGGTGTCCCGGAGGCCAGACTCATTTCCATTCATTTCCTCATAATATCCAGATCCTACTGATCCAAGCCTGATACCAAAACGTGCACACAATACCTGAGCTATATTCTCCAGCACTTTATGAGCCAGTAGGGACCAGACACAATGAGAACCATGTGTTGCATACCGAGCGATTTGTTTTTTTGCCTTGTTAGCGTTTCAATGAGGAAGCACAGGCGTGGGATCCTATTGGAGAAAAATGTAGGACACCGCAAAGGTTTCCAGTGCAATGTGACACTCGGTGGGAGCATACGGGTCGCCACTATCAAACCTTGCAAAGTTTGTTGTCAGTTGACGCAAAACTGTGTTTAGGCCGGGGCTGGCATGTAGAGTCGGAGGCCTGGGAGGGATCACGATGTGACTTGAAGGTCTGCTGTAGGTTTTTCTATATTTGAATTAAAATGTGCTAATCTTTGCAAATTAAAAGCACAATTTATTTCTTATGTACTATCAGAAACTTTGACTCCTCCATGTGATTTAATAGAAGTTATTTCTCACAGGTATTTTTCTGAGCAGAGCAAAAAAGGCAGGTTGTTTGTAGATACAAAGATGTGAGGTCATTGTAGTGCACAGCCTTTGTTGCCTTTCAGAATTTCCGGTAACTACCTGCGCTGACTCATATGAACCAAACATTGCTTATCAGAATGCGACACATGAAAACAGTCTGGGCCTGTGACTGTCACAGGTTTATGTGTAATAACCTGCACTGGTGTGACAAATCTCAGCTGGCTCCGGACTGGATTTCTGTCAGCCGTCTTTCTTTCGCCTGCGGTCAAATCAAATCCTGCTGATCCTGCTGTGTGCAGTTCCACCGTGTAGTTTAAGCAGTTTCCCAGATAATTATATTATGGTGCAGCAAATTGCTTGCATTGCTTGTATTAAGGCAGCATTGTTCTTCGGTATTAACATGACCTTTAGAAAACACTTTGAAATTACCTCATTTCAGACTTTATAATACTGCAATGAAGAGTCCTGCTGTTGAATTGAGACATTATTAAATTGAATGTCAATAGTGTGATAAATCTTGAATGTCATCGCTGGACTTCAATTTGCATTTTTCTCTAAGTTGTAACAGGCAAGCCTCAACAAACTAACAACGAAAGATGAGTCAAAGTCAGAGGCTTGTCTGGTCAAGTATTGAAAGTTTCTCGCATGATGCAACTTTTTTAAATCCTGAAAATAAACAGACGCACAACAGTCATTGTGGTCACAAACAATACCTGCTCACAGAGGGACCGTAGTAAAAAAAGATGGTCCGTCTCTCTTATTTTGTTGATGATTATGTGTTGTGCTAACCGAGAGCAGATGGTCCACGGAGGCCCGGCTCTCCAGCAGGAATTTCAAACACTTACTGTGATTTTCCTAAACTGGAGCGTTGCACTGCAGTAATGCCCGAGACTGACTTGAAACAGCATGGCAGCTCCTGCCTTGACAAGGGTGAAAGTGACAGCCAAATTATCCCTCTTTCTTTCACAGAAAGCTGCGGGGTGATTTAGGCCTCATCTGAGTGGCTACTGCTGTCGAGACTTAAAAAAATTCTCTGTTTTATTGATTTTCTGCTGTATTTTGTTTGGGGTTTTTTTGTTTTTAAGTAAAAGTGCAATAACATTTTCTCACCATAAAGGTTGTCTTAATATTTTGATGGACATTTTGTTGGAAACAGGCTTCATTAACTTTTACTACTATAATGTGCTGTGAGTCTTGTAGGCGTGTTCCTTGGCTCATAATTGTCAATGATGGTGAGATTTAATGAGCAGGTCTGATGTTCTTAACACAGTACAAGGTGGGGCTGCTGAAGGTCGCAGATCTTTTGCCTGCACATCTGTTTGAGATATCAAAACATCCCAGCTGTGTGTGATGGCACAACCAAAATAATCATATGTAAATTCAGCAGCATTTGTTCAAGCTGCAAGTCTGAAAAACCTCAAACATTGAGGGTGTTTATGATAGTGTGACAACAGTGTAATATGTAGGCAGTGACCTTCAGGGGGACTTCAGTAATGATTTCTTTTGACTTGTAGCAGTAAACCTTGTATGCTCACTCACGAGTGTACAATCATCTCATAATGTGTGATCACAAAAGCAAGAAAATGGATCGTGATGATATAAAAAGTCCTATTAAGTGTTTATAACCAACAACATGCACTGGCCTTGGTCCATTTAAAGCTTAGAATTAAAGGCATTGTGTCTTTTTCTTTGCTTAGATTACTGTTGTGTAGACATGTTGTCAATACACACAAGTGACCAACCTGCTGCTCCATGCTCCATAATGAGCAGTAGCTAATCGTTTGAGATTGAGTTTCTAAATCATAGAGCAGAACCTCTGCACTTCCTGTAATTGAGTAGCAGCGCTCGGAGCGGGGCTTCTCACTCCTCCAGTAACTGAATCAAGAATGGAAATTTTCTGCTGCCAACATGTTTAGGTGCTAAAGGATAGTAGCCAACAAAGATGCTTCTCCCCTCCTGCAGCGGAGAGGCTGGAGTGCTTCGAGCTCCTGTTGTGTGATAGACACTGAAAAGATGAGTCATTCGGAGACCAACATTGTTGCCATGGCAGCCAGAAAGCCTTGAGAGCAAGCCAGGGAAATGTTTTACTTTCCAAATACAGGCCAGTTCATTTACATTGATATTTCTGTCACTGGAGGGACATTTTTAGTTGGGCGACCGTTTCTTACTACACCTGAGTGTACAGTTTGGAAGATGTTTTGTTTTTCTTTTTTTTAGCTGCAGCCCAAATACAGTGCAAACGCAGTCACAATGCCCGTCAGCGCGCTTGTTTGGATTGGTTCCCACACAGTGCAGAGAGGACATGCAGTGTCCTTGTCTCTGTGTCTTTGGCCCTCTGTAATAAAGACGTTTTTTAGTTTATTGCACGACAACTCCTACTTCCAACTTGTACTGTGTCCTCACTCGTGAACATTTTAGAACTGAACAAATCAAAGCCATCAAACACATTGTTCTTGTACCTGCCAATATTCTGTCTGAAATCCCTCGGCCAAAGACTTTTAAACTCAAAAAGAGGGTTTCATTATCATCACAAGTGGATGTTGCTTTGATTGAAGGAAAGAACTGAGATGTCTTTCGTCTTTCATTCATCAAGAGTGCTTCAAGGAGGATACCATGCAATTTTTTCGTCCGTCCCTCTCAAAAGATCAGCAATCTTGGTGATGTCTTTCATCGCCGTCTTGCTTTGCGCAGTAAAAGAAAAGGTTTGCATACTGTCGCCGCTGTCTCGCTATCAAAGATAGCCTGGGACGATAATCTCCCGACGGTGTCAGAAATTTCACATTGCTGTCTCATCACATCTCACAGTGAGACTGCTGCTACAACCTACAGCCACTTCTGGACCCACAGAGATGCAGCAGAAATAAAGCAACCATTAAAACCAGCCCCACTCCGTCTAGTTTTTTCAATGCTTTTTACATGCCACAAAAATAAGTGGACTCAGCCAGTATTTCTAGACTTGTAATGTTCAGGTTATAAACCAGTTATTCTTAGTGACATACTGCTTATCAGACACCACTAAGAAAGACGAGTAGTTCCTGAAGTCATTGTCATCCACTTATAAATTTGGTGAAATTGCACCAAACAGGCATGAAAGGTGCAGGCGGTGGAGATAAAGATCCACCCGAACCAATTTGGGTGCATTTTGCCATGTTGATCTTGTCCACATCCTTGTGTAAAAATGTGTCTCCTGCTCTTCCTGCATCGCGCTCCACTTCCAGCCCAAACATATTTTTCAGCTGTTTGGGTGTCATGCTAAACGGCGGCTAATGTAGCTGGGAGCTGTTATCTTCAGAGGTGAGCAGCAGCTACAGCAGGTTGGCAAGATCAACAAGTGTCAACAGATTTATCAGACTTCATACAGCTTTCTCTGGCGCCGCAAACCCCTTTCTACAACATGATTCACACATGGAATAATAACGACTTCAACATGTTCACACAAACTTAGAATTGTCGAATTGGAGCAGCTCATTTTTTTTGGCACCTTTTTGGCTCTTCAATCCGTTTTTAATTGCTCGTTGTAAGCAGTTGCCTCAAACGGTGCCCCCCCCCCCCCATTCCTATTTACCTTTCTGGTAGTTATTAAGAACCAGTCTTGTTCGAACCAGATAAACTGCATATATCTCCTTATGTCCTGTCTCGTTTATCGTGATCAAAAAGTATTCCGTCTATCGATTGAGCAAAAACATTTTTAGTTGCCGCCCAAACATCTCGATTGTTTTGAGTACAGCTTCCTTTGGAAGCAGTTCGTCAGCGAGCGCTCATGAAAACCATGTTCTGTATCGGTGTATTGATTCACAAGTGTGTCCCCCACACACAGGCTGTTTCCATCTGGTCTGCCAGCCAGCAGATAGCAAATCAATAAATAATTTTCTGGGAAACAAAGGCACAGATCTCTGCGTTGGACACATTGTGTGTTTTTCTCTTTTCTGTTGGTGTCATAATTGTGGCTTGTGCCAGGGTTGCCAGGTCTGATCTGTCACTTCTTTTAAACGTAAAGACTTGCTGCTTCAAGTTGAGCTTCAACTACATTGGATACTTGTTCCACTATAGTGTTTGAATCCCTCACTATTTCTTATCAATTTAATATGAAATTTAACATGAAGTCCAGAAGTGATTTGATTGACAAAAAAGCCATTTCTCATTAACTAAAAATGACCAAACCAGCCTATTAAAACAGCTGCCAAATACTCAACCAGTCATGGCAGGTAGAGCTACTCATAGCTGTCAGCAAACAGTGAATAATTATAGTTGTAAACACTTGACATCAAATCTCGCTGCATGGCTGAAGGGCTCCGTGCTGACTCCCTCTGAATCGCCACTACCGTCGTTTTTGACCTTAACCGAGTCATAAAACACGCCTCAGCACACCGAAAAAAGTGTCCCGTTTCTTTTAAGCTGTCTTCAGCTCTCCTAAAAACGTCTCCCTCTCCAGCACCTGCGATCCATCCACTTTGTGGCTGTTCTCCATTTCCTCGAAAATGAGACTATCTGCTCTGCTGGCAGCTCCAAGAGAGCAGCAGTGTGAACGCGGCCTGATGGGACCATTTGAAATTGATGAGGCAGTGACGTCCAGGCAGACCTTGACGTGTTGAAACCCAGCAGCCGGGGCAGAAATAGGGATGAACTCGACATCCGGGCCTGCGAGATCCGCCCGCTCGCTCGCTCGCTCGCTCTGCGTGCTCGGCCCTGACCTCCTTTGGCCAGATCGTCTGACGTGCATCTTTTCCCAGCAAGTGTAGCACATACTCGAGTTTCACAGTAACCCACAGAGGTAGTGAAATGCCTCTCGTAGGTTTTCTGCAACAAGCCCCAGTCCTCTTCATAATGTGAACTCAGAAATAGAAGCAGAACTTGCTTTCGTGCGCTGTTTATGTTTTATACTTTCACACTTGCGCTCATTCTTTGCACAAACAAGCGATGTGATATTTCGAATCTACGTGCAAATTTAAAGTGCTCCATTGAGAAAATAAGTGATAATTACATGTTATCCCTAAACATAATCGGAGCGAGTTCCGAGTGTTTGTTTGTACTGTTTAGCATGATTTCGGAACGCCTCTAAATTAAAGCTGAAGTCACCAATGGAGCCGGGTAAACAAACCTATTAGCCTCAGCTGTTCCTTATTAGCATTCTGCTGGTGGCGGATTGGCTGACGACCGCATTGGACTTCCTGTGTTGTCGTAATTGTCTGGCGTTCAAATGTGCCACACTTTGTGCTTTGATTGCTCTTAAGCAATCTGCCATCCGTCAAGTGTTTATCTGTGGGAAGGGCACTTGTTTATTAGAGAGCTTAGTTGTGGTTTGAGGCCTAAAACATGGTTGCTTAACACAACAAGAAGGGATTTTTAGTGTCCTGCCTGCTTTTTTCAGCTCTGTAGCTTCAGTATTTACTCGCATAGCAACAGTAAATGAGCATTCTGACATCTTAAATATTTCAATAATGTCTCAAACTTTCATTTCCAAGCAAAGATGTTTGGACTTGTACCTCCAGATACTTGACATTCAGGAAACGCGCTTCAGCTGCTTGTCATTCCTATGCAATAACCAATAACTTGCATGTAAATCATCCCAGCAAAAGCCAGCCTGACGTCGCTTTTCGAGTTGGTTGGAGTGACGGTCAGAGTTTTGTGATGGATTCAAGCTGAGTCATGTTTCCAGTGCAAATGTACACTGTGGCGCAGAGTTTATTTTAATCGGCAGTGTTTAGAGTGTCCGGCTCTGTCTTCTCTCAGTGGTGACGACTGTCAGAAATGGACTTGATCTTGTCGTCTTTTTAACTGCGTTTTACCAAACTCTCCTGTTTCAGCGTGTCACACCAGATCAAGTTTGTTTCAAGCGCCTCTCTGTGGCGTCTTCGCGTTGATTCACATCGTTTTGGCTTACATCCTGCAGCTCGCCGCTCCTGTAAAACGCTGCCTTCGCTTTGCCCCCTTCTCAGCGTTTCCTTTGGCATTTCCAGCTTGTTATTTCCATTAAAACTGTTGTCGGGATCCTTTTTATGCCGCCTCCCGGTCGCTGTGTTTTGCCAGCATTATTGTAATGTGCAGTCAAAACAAATGTGACTCTCAACTGCATTGGACATGCGGTACCAGCTTATCCAACCAGTCCAGCAGCAGTGGGACCGATGTGGCATCACTCCTGTCATGCGTTAACAGCCACATTTAGCCTGCAGTAAACTCATTCTGCAAAGTTGAGACTCATAATATATTTGCAATGCAGGAGCACCAGTGCAGAAGGGTTTACGTGTTATTTCTCTTTGTTTGTCTGCCTCGGTGATATTTTCAATTAGAAAGTACCAGCTTTGACCAATAGCTGCAACACAGAAAAACATTCTTAAGTCAATAAGCAAGTGTTGTTTTGGACCTACAGATATGTAGATTCTAAGCTTTTACTTTCATCTTCTACTTCAAACTAGTTGGCTTCCTCGAAGTTACCCCCATATATGGGACCTTTCTTGTTTGCAGGTTTCCAATGCTTCAGTATTCCTTGAAAAACTTTCAAAGTTGAACACAAAAATGGTATTCGAAGCACCACAAATTGTTGCAAAAGAGCTTGAAATGAAACAAACCCAATGTGAAGAATTTTTCTGTAAGATGCCAGAGAATGTGGAATTAGTGAGCATTTGTTGCACAGCAAAGCTTCTCAGGCTGCAAGAGACCGTGAGAGGAACTCTGATTTCTGTGAGAGGTGGAAATTTTCCAAGTAAAATTGACGCAACCATTTGAGTTATTTGAGAAATGCAAGACGATATTGAAATTGTGTGCTTTGACCGTCTGTCTTAAGCAGCGGACACTGAGCTGCTCGTCATTTAGGACTTTCAGCTGAGAGAAAATAATAGTTAGTTATTAGTTTAATTAAGATAATAATGAGCTTTGTTGCAACTATTTCCAATATAGCCAAGTTCAACCAAACTCCAAAATGTTGTGTCCCTGCAGGGCTAATCTGTCACCATGCAGAGGTCACCTGACCTGCATACTTCCCCCTCAGTTTGTTTTGGTGTGTTTCTACTTGACTGTACTTCTGTGAACTGTTGGTGGACACCACAAGGGCAGGTGTGAGGTGAGCTGTGGCTGTCTGCGGTGAGATATAAATATATTTGTTGCATATCTAAGTATTGGGTAGGACCCCCTTGCTGTTTCTACCACCATGATGAATATTGCTGCTTTTGCACGCTGCAAATATTTTCAGATCAAATGTCGTGGCTTAACTTAATTTGTTTGAGCACGTGAATGCATTCTTTTTTATTTCATTTACATTTTAGACAGGTTGTGCTGATTTTAAAGAGAGAGTCAGGAAGTGCTGCTTCTGCAGAAAAGGGCTAATAAAAATGCTAATTGAGGTCGAACGCTTGACCTCAGCTGCACAGCTTCAAACTGCCATAACTCTGATAAATATCTCAGCAGCAACGCTGCAAAGAAAAGCTCACATTCGATGATTTTATCTCCACATTCTGCCCCGCAAAACCCAGCTCTCTCAGAGCTTTGTGTCTCTTGACCATCTGAATGTTGCATTTCTGTCCTCTCACTGGAAAGCAGCGACTCGCCGCTCATCGAGGACACACCCTCAGTCACTCTTGCGTTGAAACATGCAATGCTAAAATGGAAACTGATTGTGTAACTGCAATAATCACGCAGACAGTGAAGCTTTCTGTTCCAGCATTGATTATGGCAACGCGATGACATTTACATATCCAAGAAGCTGCGCTGAATATGCTAAAGAGCATTGTGATGTTAAAATGCAGAAATCCAGCCACATACATGTTGCACTTATCTTCAAGTTATTCGTCTTCAAGTTTGAGAGTTTGTTGCTTGTGAGTGACACGATCACTCCTGTGATTCAAGCCTGAGTGCTTCCTTTTTCACATCACATCTTTTGCAGTGAATGTTAGTCTAATTTTACTCTGGTTTCATGCAGCCCCAGAGGAAACCAGACTTCATACGTTGCTGTGAGCCCTCTAGCCTGTAATTCACTGTATGCATGTAATTATGTACACTGGAGGAGCCTCTTTTTACTGGTGCAATATTCCTGTTGTTCAGCCCATTATTCACCTCAGAGCAATTTGTGCAATTTAAAAGCTCAATACTTCCTCTTTAATGTTATTTACTGCTTCAGCATCAGGGTTCTCACACGTGTCAGTAAAGCTTTGGTCTATATTTATATTCATATACTTTATTTCAAGAGGCATTTCAGCCTATTTTCATGCTTTTTATAGTATTGTACTTTTTTCTGCCAGTGAAATTAGTTCTGAAGTCATTCATTTCATTTTCACACTTGTTCAACTGTTCACTGACTGTTCCTCAAGGTTGCTTGTGTGTTTGCATGTCAAAACATGTTACCTCGCTCGGTTTGGCGCTCATTTGTGTGTGCCTAATTTAACAGTTTTTTTTTCCGTCACACCCTTTTTTGTGGCTCTCGATCCGAGATCATATTTCCTGTTTTACATTTTCTCTTTATTTTTTTCTCATACGCTGTTCATGTTGTTTCATGCTGAGGATTTGGTTTAAGTTTTGATAATATCATACCTATAATAAGGAAAATAGAGTTTTAACTGGCCAAATTTTGATTTAATATAAATGTGAAATGTTACCATGCAAATTTTCAGTCTTAAGTTCTTTATGATTTGGAAAAAAACGTCTTCTTCTCTGACTCAGCTCAGTAGTTCTCAATCAGCCACTTAATATTTTCCAGCAATATGGGCTGAGCCACAAACTGAACTTTGTTCTGAATGCAGCAGTTAGTTGAAAACGGCAACCAACATAAACTGGGGTGCAGAAAAATATCAATAATAAAGAGCTTGCTCAACGTATGGTTTCCACAGCCACAGTTGTTGACATCTGGTGTTTCTAAATCCGGCGCAGATGAGCCGCTGTATGTCTTCAGTATTGTTGTTTTGGTTTTTTTTTGTGGAATAAGCTGCAGTGAAGCATCAGTCATGTTGTTGTAGATGTGAGAACGTAGACGCTCAATGTAAATCCCGTCTTGGAGCGGTTATCTAATGGCATCTGTTCCCTAATTGCAGTGTTTGGGAGTAATCGCACTTCCTGTGCCTGTAATCCGAGGACACGCTATCATTTTTAAGATATTCCAAAGGTCACTAATGAAGAGTAAAACCTATAATCCTCAGTCCTTTTGTTCTGGAGCCACAGCGACACAGTCGTTCATGTGTAAGACACCAGATCAGCAGGCACACAGTTCAAACCATTTGTGAATTACTTCCTGATCGACTAACAGGATCCTTTGAACCATTTTCATTTAATCTTGTGCTTTCTCGGTCTCTCCTTTTGACCCCTGAGCCCCTTTCTCCCTCGTGGCTCCTTGGGATTATGAAATATCATGTTATTGCATGAAGAAGCGACAGTGATTCAGTGATCTGACAGATTACCTCTCAGGTCTCATCCTTGTTGAAGCCTCCACTTTATTGCTGTGATTCCAGTGAGAAGCAACTCTTTTGGGAGGAACACAGCTCGACTTCATGTCCGAATTATGGCGCCACTTTTTTACAAAAGTCCGCGTGCGGGAGCTTCATCTTTTGGCAGTTTGATTAATTGGGATCTTTTTATCTGATCTCTCTGATGCTTTCTTGTTCATGGCTTCTTGCCTCTAATGGAAATATTTCTCTTCCTTTGCTGAGCACCCGGAGGAATTTGTGCACTAATGCATCTGTATGCAAAAGGCAAAAATAGCTCCACACGAGGGGGGAAGCGTCTCCATGTCCGACAGTACCCAGCCATCCTTCCTCACGAGAGGATAAAGACGATTCCTTGTGATGAAATTATAATTTTCGCAACCCAAATGAAAATGTGTTGCCTCGTCTCATAATTGTCTGTTTGTTGTCAGCACACATACTGCAGGTGTGTCAAAATTAACCTGCCAGAGTCGCAGCACAAAAGAAACACCGCAACCATCCGCCCACCGACACTGTTTTTACTCACCGGTTTATATGTTTTGTCCTGTTATAGTAACACGAATGTAAAAAGGATCAATTTGTGTACCTACACATGTTCGAGTGTCTCTGTTGAGGTTGCTAGGCAACCAGCAGAGACCTCAAGATGTTACCGCACCTGGCCGAGAGATAATCAGCGCTGCTTACACTTCGGATTCTCATTAAACAAATCGATTTCAGTATGTTAATAAATGATGTTTGGAGGCGCAATTGGGTGAATTATGTTTACTTTTGGACTAAGTCGTATTGGCCGCTTCCTGTTTGTCTTCAATGCTATTGCTGCTCAGTCATTAAAGCACCTGTTAGGTGCTACGTGTCCATTCGTTTGTCTTCCATCCCACTTTGGGTCTGAAGCCTGATCCCAGTTCAGACTGGGCCGAAGACTGAGTCCCTCCAGGAAGCGTTCAGCCCATCACAGGATCAACAGACGCACACTGATACACCTGCTGACAATTTAGGCTCAGTAATTAACCTGAGAAGCAGGTCTGTGGATCATGTGACAAGGAAGAATGGGGGGATACATTTTTATCCCTGGGAAATTCTTGATCTTAAAGTGTTTGAGATTCGCTGAATATACAGACAGGCGTCTTCCTCATTCTGTCTTGGAGGCTTTCGTGTGTTCTTTTCGCTGCTCGGAAAACACTGAGGGGCCGAATGCGTCGTGGCGACCGAGGAGACGACACCAGGCGTGCACATGTCTACCACATACCACTCAGAGGGAAGAAATGTGAGCCACGCATGTGTCATGCTAGCAACAACACATCGAGGCCGCGAGGGCATCGTGGCTCTTTTATCTTCCTTCCTGCGGTTTGGTATTCGCTCTGCCCTTTCAGTGCAGAATCCTTTGAGACTCGATACTTTGGAAAATTGGCATTAAGGCAAAGAAGCGCGCTAACAAGTCGTGGTGGTACAGTTACACTCGCATATTGAGTTCACGCTGAGCAGCAGCCGGTGGTCTGACCTGCAGAGTTCAGTTGCATAAGTACTTCGTCAGCTGTCAACACCAGTGGAACATTTTCACTACGTGTGAACCTCATTGTGAATTTTTTGGCTGTGCCTAACTGAGAGCTCCCCGTGCCGCTCCATTTTGTGGGGTAATGCCTGCTCAGTTACATAATCCAGCTCAATAAGAAAGTCTGCCCCGTAACCCCCCCCACGCTCGCTGCGCTTCAGGACTGCAGAGTTCTTTACGCTGTCCGTCCCTCGGAATCTGAGGGAGTTGAGAGCAAATCTCAAACTTTTCTCATGCAGAGTGCAGCTTTTGGTCCGTTGTGTCCAAGCTGATTATGAATTCTGAGCAACTCCTCACATTTCTTGAGCAGGACTCAGAATTCACCTGATTATTCAATAGGAAAAAAATAATTAATGTTGAATTAACTCTGATTGCTCCATCAGTTAAGAACAGCTTGAGCTTTTGTGTGTCTTTCAGCACACTATGCAATCAATGCTCACTGATTATTTCCAGTTTTGTGACCTTTTTCCACGAAAACTCCTCATTCAGGCAGCTGAATTTATTGATAGCATCCTAACATATATGTTTATACATTAAAGAACAAACTTGTGCAGTTCTTACAGTTGCATTGATGAAGATATTAACAGATGCTTCAGTGTCAACACTTGTCCTGGACCGCGTCTACGTTTGCGTAACCCCAGAACCTTCCGGGGTGTCTGGTGGTGGAGCTGCTGTAAATCAGAGGAGAAGCACGGCTTCACTTGGCTGTTGCAGAAAGAGCACCGGATCAGTGGTGGCGGGCTGCTGCCTCCGCAGCCGGTGATGCTGCTGTGGCAGCTACAGTGCAACAGAACAACACTGTACAGTGTGTCGCTGCATTTCTGGACGGCTGCCACATGCTGTTTATAGCTTAGCCGGGGTCAGTTTGACAGCTCTAATAACCCTGACCGCACTCGCCGTCTAATCCATAAAAGGCTTTGCTATCAAAGCCGAGAATGACTGCGTCGCTCCGTGTGACGAACGCGTTTGGTGTATTGTGTGCATCCGTCTGTTTGATTTGCAGTTTTGTTAGATAAGTAACATTATGTAATTAAAAACCATCATTGGAGCTTGTTTGTTTGAGCCAGAATAGCTCTCAGGCCGCTTCAGTCAGGGTTTGAACTAAACATGGATGCTAGAAGTACAACTCGATTCCTGTTTTCTATTTATCCTGCAAACCTGATTCATCAAGCTGCACATAAACGCAACAGTGTCTCTGAATCAGGTTGGTTGTATCAGTGCCACAACTGAGAGAGGAGGAGAAGGGGATCCTTCAGGGACGAATCAGGGAACACTGAACAGACCAGTTGTAGTTTCACCTCTGATCTTTTTCCACAGTTGTATAAACCTTTCTTCTTCTTTTTTTTCTCTCTCGACGCTTGTTAGTGATGAATTACAGTGTGTTCCCCTCCTTTTGTGATTCCAGATGCCCCCTCCACGGAGCAGCAGGAGCTGTTCACGCAGAAGCTCCAGCAGTGCTGCATGCTCTTCGACTTCTTCGAGTCGGTCACGGACCTGAAAAGCAAGGAGATCAAGAGGGCCACGCTGAACGAGCTGGTGGACTATGTCTCCACCAACAGGGGGGTGCTGGTGGAGTCCACCTACCCAGAGATCACAAATATGGTGGGGATTTGCATCAACACGCATGCATGTTTCCTTTCGCTTCTTTTTGTCTAAACAGCTTGTTTGAATCCTGAGAAATCAACTTATACGGAGCCCAAAGCTGCACCAACATCAGCAGCAGCAGCTAATTCCCAAGTTATTTCACTGCGGTGTGGGTTCCTCTCTGTGTTGCCGTGTGGCATGCGGTGCTCTTGAGCAGGATTAAAACATGGAGGCTGATCTCGTGTCTAGACAGAGTGTCATGTCAGCAGCACGTGGGGCGCATGTTACTCTAATTCAACGAAACTCTGGGCCACACAGGATGCATGTTCAGTACAGAGGCTGCATTGTGAACACAGGAACAACCTCATGCTCTTGGACGAACTGGAGGTTTTGCCTCTGACTTCTTCCTCCAGTCCAGCAGCGACTTGATGTCCAAAAAAGTCTCCTGAAATCTGATTCTGGACACTTTTTATGTTTATTTTTGTGAGCTCCAGTAAAGATCTTGTGGGATTTAACTCTGTCCATATCTGATCTCATTCGATTAACACACATACTTCTGCAGGGTTTCTGTTACACAATTACACGTTTGACAGCGCGGTGTAAAGTATCTCAGGCGGTCATGGTATGGATCGGTGCGCGGAGCAGGTGCCCTGTGCAGCCCAGTTTCCTCCCACAGTATGATAATGACTCATGTGCAGCATTTATAACACAACAGTCAGGCCTGCAGTGATTCACTCCACACTGCAGATTATCATGATGGATCCCAGTGAGCACATCCACAGCTGAGTCAAGGAGTCCTCAGATTACTAATGGACAGGAGGCAGTAATTCATGTCCTGCCTTGTAACTATTGATTTAGGACTCAGTTTGTCTCTTGTTATTGACTTCAAGGTGTTTAATTTAATCACCCTGTTAGAGAACCTGAACTTGCACTTCTGCCAGGTGGAGGAACGCGTCCCTTGTTACTGTAGTAGGTTCATGCGCCAAGTTGCTGCAGTGTTTTTGCACCCAAAGGTGAAACTTACACAAGTGTGTCTCTTGATGGAAGCCAGGGAGGCTGTGTGCAACGTTTTTGTGTAGAAGCACAATTCAGACACTTAGTTTGACTTTTTGTGCTTCCATAATATTTACATTACAGGTACACACTCAGCACAAAAGCTTCTGCCGTGTTTTTTTCTCATTCCTCACACAATTTCATTGCGCTGCATTGTTGTAGATGGTCTGATTACAGATTTCAGACTTTTGAAGGTGGGAAAACGTGTCTCCAATCATCATCAGTGGTCTTTGTTCATAATCCGGGTTGTCTGCGCCGCGCACGATAGCGTGAAACACGAGTTAAGCCTCGGAGGAACCCCGGTTGAGAGCAAAGTGTCTGCACTACAGACAAGCTGCTGAATGAGGTTAGACAAATAGCAGCTGCACTTTCAGAAAGCTGCCTTGATAATGGCTCTCCCGGATACTCCATGCTTGGCATCACATGGTAATGAAGAGGTGAGTGTTTAAAGTGCTGCCCATTATTCTGCGGCAGTGGGTCCTGCTTTGATCACTGAGGTTGGAAGTACAAACAGTGAGGTTTCTCATCTCTGTCAATGGAGCCTTTGCCTCTTTTGCCAACATTATAATTAATGTTTACCGTCGTATGATAGAAAATCACCTTTGTTACACTACTGGTAGTGAATTCCTTCGAGTCTGTGCCAGACGCTGAGTGGATCGAGGTTTCACTTATGAGCGCGCACACAAGATAACGATGATTTCCTCTTCTTTTTTTTTATGGATTCCCACCTTTTTATTGCCATTTTTGGTACGGCTGGACTCTATGCAGGCCCCGTCTCCCTCCCTCCCTCCTTTCCCTTTCTCCCTCTGTCTTCACGCGGCGTGTTGCTAGGTGTCAGTTGCCACCGCCATCACAATGAGACGGGCCTGTCAGGAAAGCTGCAGCCTCGTATCATCAGCAAACCGTCACTTGTTGCACCTGCAGCGCCTAAACAGACCAATCGCCTTTTCTCTTGTTCTGGCTACATTTTTGATATCCGCGGGAGTTAATAAGCATCCCTGATGTTACTGAACATTCACTGCTCTGCCAAACAATAGAAGCCCACAATTGAGAGACAGTTTAGAGGTCAAAAGTTTCCTGTTGCAGCACAAAAGGTACCACACGTGACCATAGTTCAGAGATAACTTTATCGCAAGCATCTACATGTGGATTCGTTTTGAGCTTCTGACTCTGTGTGTCCTCCGACATCCCACCGTGCAGCCCGTGTTGTCCATTACCAGCTTATCATGTGCCTCACATCAGGAGGAGTCAGCAGACGTTCATTCACCTTCAGTTTATGCTCTGCAGATAATTTGAAGGCAGCATTGTGAACGAGAAGGTTGCTCAGCTGCACTTACTGACCTGTGATTTGCTGGGCAGCCGTGGCTCCGAGAGTGGACCCTCCCCCATTCGCGGGGTCGAGGGTTGGACCCCCTGTTCAGCTTGTGTGAGTGTGAAAGTGTCCACGGCCAAAACCTTGAGACCCACTTTGCTGGACAACAGTTGCCTGTTGGGGTGTGAGTGGGTCTGCATGAACATGCGTGTGAATGAAGATGACTAACAAGTGTCGAGTGCTTCGTGACTGCTGTACAACATGCCGCTTGAGTCCAAGTCCATTGATGCTTCATCAACGGACTTCTACGCTGCCAACTTCAGCGGCAGGAGAAAATTCACATGAGTTGAAAGTCCAAAAAGGAATTTACTTTGTATGAACCGGCAGGTTGTTCCTGTGAGCAGGAGATGAGATTTTGGGCGGCTGTGTATGAGTTTTGCAAAGGTTTATTATTGCCAGGTGGTGTTTTGATGAGCACAGGAACAGCTGCATTACAGTGTCAGACGACAGGAAGGACGCAAATAGGCAAATAACAGCTCATTACATTAACGGTGGTGGGCTGAAGGGCTCATTCATCCTTGAAGGGGAGGGTGGGCAACAGCAGCATGCGATGAAGCTTTCTGTCATTCCTTTCAGCTAATAGAGGTGAGACTGAAAGAGTCATGTGGTCATTTTGTAATGTGATTTTGCTGAAGCTACCTCAACATTGTTAGCGAGCGGACACAGACCCGCAAAGATGGAGCGGAACTTTTGACTCTGAATAAACTTTTGAGGGCTTTTTTTTCCCACCAATCTTCACATTGACCAAGCTGTGTAATCCAGTGGTCTTCTCAAACACAATTACCAGGCTGCTCTTCCCTTAAAGTAGGCCTGGAAACCAGTGAGTTATTGCATCCACCTGTTCCACCAGTGACTGGATGTCTGCCGTGGCAGCGAGCGAGCGCGCTTTAACGGAAAGTCTTCCCGGGGATTTCTCTACCTGTCACCATTAAAATTCCTCTGCCGCCGTCCTCCCTCCCATTAGTGTCAGTTGGATTTTCCAGCTGCCAATAGTTAATTTGATGTTGTCTTTATCACTTCAGCATGAGGCTGTGCGTCCAATCACATAATGCTTGTTTTTCCAGCTCCCTGCTGCGGTGTGTTTGTGTGTGTGTGTCACTCGAATTTGCCCTGGCTAAAAATAACAAGGTGGGATAGAGGTGGCAGTGACCTGTCTCCAATGATTGTCTTTGGTACAGAATTTAAATACAGGGTTGTGACAGATGCAGACTTGGTTAATGGTTTTACCAGCTATTTTCTCTCTGCTTTGCTTCACAGTATTAAAATCCTCGGTATAATTAAACATAGTGCACGAAAAGTGTCTTTCCACTCCATTTAGCAAACTGTCTGCGACGTTGAGGCGAGCACGCTATTACAGGGACTTTCCTGAGGTTTACAGCGAGTAGTTAAAGCACGAGGAATCTATAGCAGCTGCTGAGCTCAGAAACCTGGACGTGGAAAACGAAAAACAGTTGATTTGAGTGTCTATTTTGGTCATTTAAAGGGGTTTTTGAGAGAAATATGTACTTTTTTTCAAAGTTTCTATACATGTTTTTTTTTGGTTCCATATATTAAATGAGGGAAAGCGTGTGAAGGTTCCCAATACTGCATTTTGAGTTCATCCTATAGATTTTGAAGCGATACAGCAGGTAGTTGCTTTCATAGTGACTGCAATTAAGGCAGTAAGTCAGAATGATATTTTGCAATAATAAAGCCTTTTCTGCAGAACTATTTCTCAGTTTTTCTCCTGTCATTCTCTCCTTTCAAGTATTAATCGCTTTTGTGTTTTTAATATCTCTCTTTCTTTCCTTTCTTCAGATCAGCACCAACATTTTCCGGTCCCTGCCACCAAGTGACAATCCAGATTTTGACCCAGAGGAGGATGAACCCACTCTGGAGGCTGCGTGGCCTCACATCCAGGTCTGCAGCTTCAGCCTCTCCGTCCCCTCAAAACTGTTGCTATAAGTACTCAGATGTATTTACTGTGGTGTTCATCTTCATGTTGTTTTGTCGTCCTTTATCTTCCATGCAGCTGGTCTATGAGTTTCTGCTGCGCTTTCTGGAGAATCCAGACTTCCAGCCCAGCATTGCGAAGCGATATATCGATCAGAAGTTTGTTCTGCAGGTACGTATCGTTTGTGCGACTCCACTTATACTCTGCCACAAATTGCTCCTGTACAAAAGTAAGAAGGTCAAACTGATAGATTTGCTCCTGTTAATGTGCATCTCTTCAGGTGTCTTCAAAATAAAAGCATGGGCCTGTTTAAAGGTCTGCTTTCCCTCTCAGAAAGCATCTTATTCTTTGAATTCTGAAGTTATGAATCCAGCAGAAGTTGTGTGTTTGGAGTACATACAAGCCTGCAGTCTGCTATTTTGGATGAGTGAAACTCTTGATAAGCTCCTCGCTCGTCTCCATCTGTCGGGGCTTTGCAGCCACCTACTGTACTGCAGGAATTCCTCAGTTCCTGCGAAGCAGCAGCTAACAGGGACCACAGGGCCAGGAATGTTGGCTGGGCCACATCCGAGGTGCCTGGTCCGACTTTCCATGATGTGAGCGTGTCGTTCGGGCGAGCTTTAAATAGCTGCCTGTTGTTTACTCTTCAGGAAGAGATATTGGGAGCGCGACTGCTACAGGAAGATCGAGGTCGAGGTTTTTGATGGCGTTACTGTAGAGAAAGAAAGCCTGCCCGTCAGGTAACCTCACCTGTGGGACACGCAGGGTCAGGAGATGTCTACATGGGGAGCGGCAAGCATTTCACGTCCACGAGAGGAGGAGACTCGGCGGATTAATCGTAAACATTTTGCAAGAGGAGGGAAGTTGTTGGTCTGATCCAAACGGAGTTATAAGAGCATCTGCAGAACCACTTGAGCGAACAATCCTCAACTTTGTATTCTTCAAATGTAAGCAAATGGACGAAAAACATTGTGACGAGTCCATCGTTGTTCCTGTTCACCTTCTGAAAGTGGCGCTAACAAATCTGGGGTAAAGATACTGGCTGTCACGGGTCCAGATCATATCTGTTCTCCTGGCCAACCCATTGTTTCACAACTTTTCTTGGCTTGTGAAAGTCAAGCACTCCTCCGGTGCTCCTTGATAGCACCGCGCAGCTGCTGCAGTAAACAGCCGTCAACGTGGGAAAACAACCATATGTGGAGCTGAGAGCAGACCGTGTGGTTAGGCGAGAGATCTGAGTGTATTTCAGGACTTTCTCTGATGAAAAGTCTTGAAGTGTGTCTGGGTGTTGGCAAGTAAAATCTCTTCTGGTTATGGAGCTGCAAAAAATAGACATTTGCAAAAGGCTGTTTTTTGCCATATTTGGTCAGAACGATCATCTCGATCACGTCGTCATGGTGAAAATCTACTGAAGTTTTTGGTTCCTTGAGTCACCAAGGTGGCCATGAAACAATTGCGTAAAGGCCTCATCTGGCCTGTGCTGGAAGCTCTGCGTGACTCCTTTTTGTTTGTCAGAAACATGTGTCCAGTGTGACTTGTTTTGATTGAGTATTGACGTGACCTCGGGCGTGTCTGAATTAAACTGCGGCGGCTTTCGTTTCATAACAAACTCGGCTCCGGCGTCCCATTTGGTCGACATCGATCAAGTTCGGTGCAGCTCAAAGACAGAGAGAGAGAGAGAGAGGGAGAGAGGGGGGGGACACACAAATGATGATTAATTTTCTCCAAATCAACTAATTGTTCCGGTCCCGACTCGGACTTCGCCCTCCACCATCACTTCGTGACAACAGCGCGGACATTCGATACAGATCTTCTTGCATGATTCGCAGTTTCTAGATGCCTTGTGACAGGGGAATATTCATTACAGTACGGTAAATCTGATCAAGTGTTGGCATGCCACAAAACAGGTAGCCTCAAAACCGTACAAATCAAGTTACCTCATTACATTGATGAATAAGGCCTGGAAATCAGATATTGACCATAAAGCGGCCGTGTACGTCACATCATTGCACGCGATGTCCTGATTCTTCCTCAGAGATTATGCTCAGGCGCCTGTCACACAGAAAGGAAAACATATCGGAAAATGTAGTTTGATTTCAGTACATAAGAGATCTATTGACACAAGACTCTGAAATAAGTCTCACTTCCCCTTCAGCCATCTCAACAAACACTGAAATTGCATAAATGTCTTTAAATAAGCAGAGCAAAACCTCTCATGTATACTTGGCTCCTTCGCAGCTTTTCTCAGCAGGAAACAACAAGGCAAAGACTGAATTTGCAGATCAAACAATTCAGACGAGGCTCACTCAGTTTTAATCACTATCGATTTTAACGCGGATGCTGATTCGAGTCCAGCTTAATGCGGTCTGACAAACCGAGTAACGGCGCGTGGGAGCACTTGGAAACCGTCGGAACCCCTTCAGCTGGAGGCCCTCGAGGAAATAAAATAGTCGGTATACGAAACACACAGAGATCCGCTAGCAACGTTTCACGATATGGAGACGATGGAGTGTGATTCGTGTGCGCGGCAGTATGATGAAACCTTTTTTTCCTGAATATAAACACGGTTAAAAATAGGCCGTCAGGCCTGTCACCAAGGTGCCGGTGACATGCTCGTGGAAGATGAGTACCGTAGCCGCGAGCTGATCGGCGCCTGAAAGTACCCCTTTTGAACTCGGTGGCACCGGCTCGGCCGCCCGCATCTGGAGTGTGCCGGTGACTCATCCTGTGTGAATGCAAATAGCTGCTTAATGCCAAACATCTCAGACCCATTTACATTATGGAGCATTCATGTACTGTGTGTCTCTTTGACACGCATTTAACGCTAGTTGTAAGACGGCTTCCTGGTTCATGTTTAAACTTCAGATCATAACTTTAAAGAAAACTTGTTAAAAACTGACGTTTTTTTGAGGTTTTTGTAGATTTTTGTTTCTGTTTTGAAGGATTAATGTAGTATTTGAATCAAATCGCGGGCGGTCTTGAGTTCAGCGGGTGTTTAGTTCATCGATCGAGCTGCATGTCTCGTCTCTGTATTATTAATGACGACACCTGATTAGAGGAGATGAATCTGATATACATTTTCAGTGACCCGTCGGTCGCATCGATTGAGAGCTGCGCTTCCTCTCTCTGCAGCTGCTGGAGCTCTTCGACAGTGAGGACCCGAGGGAGAGGGACTTCCTGAAGACCATCCTCCATCGGATTTATGGGAAGTTCCTTGGGCTGCGAGCTTTCATAAGGAAGCAGATCAACAATATTTTCCTGCGGTGAGTTAATAGCTGCCAGGAAACCTGTTCGATGTCACATCGCTGGGGTTTTTTTTTTATCCTTTTTTCAAGCCACAATAGAAAAAAACCTCTGATTACAATGTTGGTTTCAAAAGCGACTTAAAGATGAGAAAAATCATATAAAATGTCCTTCGCTTTCTACAAGATGAGACTCAAGAATGGACAATCAAAAGGCAATCAGTGTGTATTGTGTGGATGAACCCTGAGTGGCCTGAGGCTTTTGTATGAGGAGTCACTGCATCCCAAGGCTTGTTTCCTCCTTTTCTTGTGATCGCTCCGTTGACTTGCCGCTTACAACCAAGCAGCAGATTGATTTTACAGAGTTGACGTTGTAAACTTGGCCCCACAACATTATCCAACCAGTGTAGCAGGATTCACCCAGAGCCGGCTTGAAGACGTTCAGTCGGAGGCGTCGCTCGCTCACGGCGGCAGCCGCAGCAGCAGCATGTCGCGCCTTCCTGGCGCCTGTTGCTGCGTGACAATGAGCTTTAGATGATTGAAACAGGGGACACTTGATGTCGTTTCCAACAGGCAAGGTGGCAAAACGGGTGCACCCACTTTGACCATCTGCCACTGAGGATAAAAATAGGGCCACAGTTGTCAGGCTCTGTCTCCACATACCAGGGCTGCACAGCGAGATGGAAACGCGTGAGCAAACAGACGGCATGACTGATGTATGGATCACTAAGTTACGTAACGCTCTTTCGGTCCTCACTTGAGTACCTTTCTTTTTGCCCCCCAGTTCGTCCTCGGTCCACTTCGAGATTTAAACTTCTGGTCAAAAGGAAACAATAAAGTAGCTTTTTAGTCTATTGACGATATCTGTGGTCTCTGTTTCATGGCTGTTAAAATGCATGTTTGTTGGATTGCAGTTACATAAAAGTTTACAGTATAAATGACTGGATGAAGTGTGTTTAAAAGTGAGCACATCAGCGAGCACAGTCTCAATCAATTGTTCTGATCAGCTGGTTCGGCTTTTGGTGTCGCAATGTGTTTCGTAATTTGGTCGATGTGCGTTTTGTTGCTGCAGGTTCATCTATGAGACCGAACACTTCAATGGAGTCGCTGAACTGCTGGAGATTCTGGGAAGGTGAGTCCCAGAGAACTGCTAACAAAAGCCATGATTGCCGACAGACCCATATGAGCCACAAAGTTCAAACTAAAGACCCCCTTCGGTCTTTTTGTGACCGTTTCTGGAACCAGTCTGTTTCAGATGTTTGGCTGAAGCTCGTCCCGGTGCTGTCGGTCTGTCTCTTTGTGACTCTGCACTTCTCTGTTGTCTCTGTGTTTACAGTATCATCAACGGGTTCGCGCTGCCTCTGAAAGCCGAGCACAAGCAGTTCCTGATGAAGGTGCTCATCCCGTTACACACCGCCAAAGGACTGGCCCTTTTCCATGCACAGGTAAGAGAAACACCAGCCTGCTTTTTAATTGTAGGTTTGGTTTGTAACCTATTGTTTGTTTTTCCTTCATTTCTCAGTATGTTGCTTGATTTTGCAGCTGTTTCTCAGTAAGATCCTGTGTATTGATCTTACTGTACTGTAGCACCTCCTAGTGGCCAGGAAAGGAAAATACTTCGCTCGATTTTTTTTTTTTTTTACAGTTTCTGTGAGAATTTTTGTTGCCATTGTGGGACTAAAGAGAATAATCACACAGACGGTTCTTTTCTAGCCTAGATACATGTTGAATGAGACCAAATCTTTCTGGTGTGAATTGTGAGGCGCCTCTTTGCTTCAGCCGTGATTTTCTGTGTTTACTTTCCGTTTTTCCTCTCTGTGCTCCTCAGCTGGCCTACTGTGTGGTCCAGTTCTTAGAGAAGGATCCTACGCTCACAGAGCCGGTACTGATTTTATCCTTCCTCCCACTCAAAGCCTTAAGCACTAAATTAGTCCACACGGCAGAGAAATTTGTAGAAACCGCCTACTCAGGCGAGCACGGCAGCGAAATTCTCACATTCTTCTGTTCTCCCCGCAGGTGATCCGTGGTTTGCTCAAGTTCTGGCCTAAAACCTGCAGCCAGAAAGAGGTGGACTATAAATACACTGACTATCTATAACTGTAAATGTCCGGGGGTTGGTTGAACAAACGTTTGATGTGCCGCCTCTCATTTTTGCGCCCCCTCGTCCGATCAGGTGATGTTCCTGGGGGAAATCGAAGAGATTCTTGATGTCATCGAACCAACGCAGTTCAAGAAGATCCAGGAGCCGCTGTTCAAGCAGATCTCCAGATGTGTGGCCAATCCACATTTTCAGGTCAGCTCAAAACAAGCAGCTGAAGACGCGATTATCCCCAAATTTTGGAGTATTTGCTTGTGATTGACTCGAGTTTGTTCCTGAATAAGTTGGAGGAATAATGTCTTTACCTTTAAGTTAATTTCAACAGATGAAGACTTTCTTCAGTCTAGTGAAAGTTTTTGAATTCTCAACAAATCTTTATATGTATATATACATATAACCTTTATATGTCTTTAACACCAGGCAGGACAGTTGTAGTTGCCGGTTTGACTTGCTGACTGCAGCGTTTGTGCTCCGTGTCTCCGTCCACTCAGGTCGCAGAGCGAGCGCTCTACTTTTGGAATAACGAGTACATTCTCAGCCTCATCGAGGAAAACATCGACAAGATCCTCCCCATCATGTTCGGCAGCCTGTACAGAATCTCCAAAGAGCACTGGAACCCGTACGTACCGCCGCCGCCACCGTCGCTCCAGCTCCGTCACGCTGCCAGTGGCGTTCCGATGATGTGCTGAATGAACCTTTTGTGTTGCAAATATGATCAGAAGAAAGCGTCGTTAAATCTGATCCGAATAGAGATTCCTGCCAAGTCTTCAGATTATTTAGAAGTTCAACAAACACTGACTTTGTTGAGAGGATGTTGACATGTACACACCACAGACAGACAAGAAGATGCCATCAAAAAACACCCGTTTTGCTTTTAGGTGCCTGTACTTTTAACTGCTCTGGAGAGAAGCTCCTTTCCTAACCTGCTCTTTATTTTAATGCTATTAACAGTGCACAATGACAGCAGGTTATAGCTTTTAAATGACTAAACAAACTGATTTTATGAAGTGAAAACAGAAGAGCCGTTGTTCTGTTGTTTTGTTTGAAAGTAAACCCCAAAATGAACAATTTAATTAGCTGCAGCTTTCCCTGTGAGTGGTATCATTAATTAGGTGTGTGTGTGTGTGTGTGTGTGTGTGTGTGTGTGTGTGTGTGTGTGTGTGTGTTTGCGCGCTGCAGGACGATCGTGGCTCTGGTCTACAATGTGCTGAAGACGCTGATGGAGATGAACTGCACGCTGTTCGACGAGCTGACCTCCTCCTATAAGGCCGACCGGCAGCGGTGAGTCACTGTGACGCTCGTCTTCCTCCCGGAGAGTTTCAGGAACTTCACCAGAAATGGTCAAGATGAGGGAGGAGAAAAAATGAAGGTATGAAGTTGTGTGTTTCTTTTTATCCCAGAGAGAAGAAGAAGGAGCAGGAGAGGGACGAACTGTGGAAGAAGCTGGACGAGTTGAGGCTCAGCAACGCCGCTCTGGTCCAGAACAACAGCCACGGGCTCCTGAATGTCCAAAACAACAACAACAACAACAACAACAATAGTAACAATAACAATGAGAGCCAGGACAGGAGCGCTGATGCTGCCGCCAGTGCTGCTGAGGCTGCTGAGGCCGCCGCCGCCGCCGTCGTCGTCGTCGCCACAGACGATAAAGATCCAGATGCGGCTGAGACAGCCAGCGAGAGCGCCACATGTGCCAAATGACAGCGGACTTCGATTTTTTATTGTGCAACGGTTCGACACCGTGTTCAGGACTGTCGGGGGAAAAATTAACGAAGACATAAGGAAAAAACAAAACAAAACACAAGTTACACCTCAACAGTATATTAAATCTACTTATAGTGACTTAGAACGCCAGCGTTTCTTTGGCAGGAAAAAATATATATATTTCAACTTAAGACTATTTTTGGATGTTACAGTGTGGCTGCAGTATATTGTCTGTTTGTCTGATCAAAGATTTATCCTTTCACATTTAGTTTCTTAACTGATTTTTTTTCTGTTGTATTCAATGTATGATACTTGGGGAGGGCAGAAAATAATGACTTGAATTCAATGTTTCCAATCGTGCTGCACTTAGAAGAGCTGAACAGCTATTTAAAGATGTCTATTTTTAATGTGCTTTTCCTCGTTGCTGCCAACACTTGAGTGCGAACCTTAAGATAGAAGGGAACGGCAGATTTTGGGAGCTTTTGTTTTTTGTTGTTGCTTTTTTGGGGGGGACCAGACCCATAATCAGGCATTTAGTGTTTTAATTAATACACAGGACTGATGAAAAGAAGCTGGAAGAGCGTCGCCTCCTGTTCGTGATGAGAGGGGCATCGCCACGACGACGAACAGGAGGAGTAGGTGGGGGGCAGGATGACTCCCACCTACCGAGCAGCTGCTCTGGAAGTGACTCTACACGAGACGATGCATTTTGAACTGATGGACTTCATATTTGAGAGACTATTTTTTGTGTTTTGGGTGTTGGTGATTTTTTTTTTCCCGACCGGGTGAAAAACATGAAGCCGTTGTAGAGATACAAATTAATTACACTAAAGTATTGTTTCATGGAGAGTTTTCACAGGGTGGGACGCGTTTCCCAATTGACTGAGTGAAGGAGAAGCTCCACCTTTTTGTAAAGCAGGAGGGCGAAGCAGCAAGCCCCGTTCTGTCCCTCGAGAGAAAATCCACTCGGCAGCACTTCAACAGACATATTCGAGGGGTTCCAATCGAGAGTTTCTTGTCCGACCGTGCTTTGGTGGCTGGATTCCCCCTCGCAGGTTTCACTCCGAGTTCCAACTCAAATTCTCCCTTGATATCGTCAGACGTTTTCCAGTGATCTCAAGAAATCTTCATGCGCTCGGGATGAGGTCAGAGGTCAGTGGAGGTGTCGTGGTTCGCACTCAGGCCTCACAGCGAGGAGGTCGTGGTTCGATTCCAGGTTTGAGGGCATCTCCTGCGTCGTTTGAATGTTCCTCTTGTGCCTGCCGAGAGTTTTTCTGTGGACAGACCCATTTTTTTCACGTGAACTTGTTTAGTTTAGTTTTCCTGAAGTTCCCGAAGGCGAATATGCGTCGTAGTGGACAGAGGAAGAACTGGTTGGAGGTTCAGTCCAGCCTTTCAGCTGCAGCACATCTGGGTCCCTTCGAGGCTCTTTTTTAGGGATCGATGATATCGCGTTCGCCGGATTGCGGCGTGTTTTCGCAGACTCGTGCATTATCGTGATCCTCCAGAATCAGGATTAGACAACTCAGGATTAGGCGGTGATCAGATGGGGGGCTGCAAAGGTGCTGCTGGGTGGATCGTGTCGGATTAGAAATGTCGGACACTTCCTTTGAAAAGCAGTCGGTCCAAAAAGACAAAACTATCTGAGACAAACAGGACTATATTTTTCCAGAGTGTTATTGAGACTTATATTTTTGGATGTTTCAGTTCGCAGACGGATTACGGTGGAATCCAGGACGTGTTTGTGCGCGTGTGTGTTCGTACCGTTTGTGTATATGTTAGTGTGGAGGCTACTTAAAGGGAAATGCCACTCAGTTTGACATTTTGTGTACAGCGTGTTGTCTCCGTGGTCCTAGGAAAGTGCAGTCAGTGGTGATAGAAACATAAATGATTCTCTCAAAGCCAAAGAGCAACGGCGTCCGCGTGTGTCCGAGCTCTTATCCAGCATTCGGTTGCTTTTTTTGTGTACCCATAAGCTCTTTTTAAGGGTTTTTTATAACCAATCACAGCTCAGTATGATGTAGAAAATAACTCCATGAACCTCCACAGGATTGCAGTCACTCTCGACCAGTTTCACTTCTACAGAGTTCATAAACGTTTGATTTTCCCTTCTATGTCGGAAGCTGATGAACACGTTTCCAGGAACTGAATCTGACTGCCATAGATCATAGGACCGACTCCTGAGAGTGCGTTTGTTTTTTCTCTTTTTTTAAGTCGAATGGCGTTCCTCGTGGACCTCACTGTCTGCTCTCTTACTTTTTAAGTTCATATTTTAGGTCCAGTCTTTCTCTGATGCCTTTTTCTGTCATTACAGCATTCCAGCCTCTGTGACGTTTAAAGAAACTATGTGGGGAACCTGTTTTGTAATCACAGATCTTATTTAGGTTTCACCATCAAATAAAGTCTACTTTATCTTTCTACCTGGAGTGTGACCAGTCTCCTTTTGTTGCTGAACTGCAGTACATCGCAGTGGCCAGCAGATGGAGTTAGAACCGGTTTTTCTCAGCGTCAAAGCGACAGAAAAAGAAGTAGTTGAGGACGTGAAGGCACGTCAACAGATACCTGAAAGTGTTTTTTCTGTAAACAAAGTTCGAGAAGTGGGTCAGGTTAACTCTTTAACTACAAGCTTAATCAAGTGGCAAAACACACCAATTTAACTCATTTCAAGTCATCGCTCCCAATTGGTAGAAGTTTGTCACCAAGTGTCAACGTGTTCGCTCACGGTTTGGTTCCAGATCTGTCCTCAAATCTGCAAGTGACAAAAAGTCATTTACTGACTGTTTCATTTACTCACCAAAATGTCCTTTTATTCATGCAATCATTCTGTAATTCACACTCACTCGTTGCTCCATTCTCTTATTTATTTATTCACTCACTCGCTCACTCGTTCCTTTATTCACCTGCTCACCCTCTCGTCACCGCCCCCCTTCCCCCTCCTCACCCCCTCTGGCTGAGTTAACCTCGCTACCTCCCATCACACCTTTCTCGGAGGCTTGCTGCCTCGCGTTGCCATGGCGACGCTCCCTCCGGCATAAAAAGAAAGTGAGCCTCAGCGCGCACATCTGCTCCCGACCGACAATAAGTCGGCATGTTTGTTACTCCAACCAGCCTTTGTTTTTATTTTTTTCCCTGTTGTTTGCATTTTTTCTTCTTCTTCTTTCTTCTATTTCTCGCAGCAGCTGGAACAACAACAACTAAATGCCTCTGAACTCCTCCGAAGACAACCGGACCTCCTCTGCCTTCACATCCAAACTCACCCCCGCTGCTGACATATGTGTGGGACTGGCCATCCTCTCCGTCGGTATGTCCGCTATAACTCCTCTCTGCGTCCTTGGTTCATCCTCCAGAGTGGCTTGTAACGTTTAGCTATCCAAAGCTATGCTCGTTTTCCTCTCAAATACATGTCTCATATAGATTATATTTCAGAGATATTTATACGAGGTTTTTTTATTTAAATTTGATAACATTTCCTCAAAATTTGCCGAGCTCTCAACTTTTTCTTTTTACACAACTGTTTCTCAGATTTAAAATGATTAACATGTAACTGGTGCGATTCAGTAATTCAAATCAACCATCACAACAATTTAATTGATTTCTTTGTCTTTCCTATTATGCTCTGCATGTCTGCCAAATATTTCTTTCACACCTGGGGTCACAGAGTAATTACAGCTGATCAGGTGTGATTATCGACAGGAATAGGCTGTTTGTGGCTGTGCTTTGCAGTGAAAACATGGGCACACACAGTGACGAACTGAAGGTTTGTCACTACACCTCTTCACTCGTGGCCGCTCTTTGACACGCTGATCTGTCACTGCCGTGATGTTCTCTGCAGAGCAACACAGTCGTCCAAACACAGGATTTCTATTCATCTTTATTGCTTGACGGAATCACACCCCAGTGTCTGCCTTCATGTGCAACCCCCCCCCCCCCCACTGCTGATGAAACGGAGCTGCGTCTCTGATGTCCCCCCCGCTGCTCCACAGTGCTGCTCTCCGTCCTGGGCAATGGGCTGGTGCTGGTTATCTGCTACCATAGGAGGAAGAAGATGGTGGACTCGGAGCTGCTGTGCGTCAACCTGGCCGTGGTGGACTTCCTGTGCTGCATCTGCTTCTACCCACTCTCCATCCTCTCCTCCTTCCACCACGCCTGGCTGGGGGAGAACGTCACGTGCATTTACTACGGCTTCGGCTGCTTCATCTTCGGCCTGTGCGGCATGTTCACCATCGCTGCCATCAGCCTCATACGATACATAAAGACCTGCTACAGCTTGACTTATGGTGGGAATGATTTTAGACTCATGCAGAGCAAAAAAAATAATTATAGAAGTGAACCTCTATAAAGACATCGGTCATTGTTGAAGAATGTCTTTAAATTTGACTCTTGAAGCATGCGGATGGATGAGACACAACCTGCAAGCTCAGTCTGTGACTCCAGATGTTGTTTCTGTCCAGCTGTGTGGCTGAGAGGAGCCAACATCCGAGTGGTGTGCGGCATCCTCTGGCTGGTCGCCACCGTGTGGTCCAGCTTCCCGCTGTTCGGCTGGGGCGAGTACGTGCCCGAGCCGTACGGGCTGTCCTGCACCGTGGCCTGGAGGGGTTACCACACCTCGGCCAAAGACGCCTTCTACGTCATCTGCTCCTTCGCCTGCTTCACGCTGGTGCCCGTCCTCCTCATCGCCGTGTCGCAGTGCCAGATCCTCTACAAGGTGTCCCGCTTCTCCTACTCGCTGTCCGCCAGAGGGACCCGGCACAACCTGCGCCATGCCGAAAAGCAGCTGTCCATGGTGAGCCACACATACGTGTGATGAGACGTGAATGGTACAAGTCTCACTTTCGATATCTAACGGTTTGTTGACACTTCCATTGGAGACTGAATGTGTGTTTGGGAGATTTATGAAATCATTCACTTCATCACATCTGAGTCATCGTCTCAACTTGTGTCGCAAGTCATGACTTTTTAATGAGGATCCTCTCTCAGGGAGACCAACTCATGTTTCTCACTTACATATATTTTCCTTACAACATGCGTCACGAATAGTGATTCACCAAGTTCTCTTTTTTTTTTCTTTATCACACTATTCCCATTCTATCTTCTGTCTTACATCCTCTTCCAGATGTTCTTCTGCATCAGTCTGGGCTTCGTGATCGCCTGGGCGCCCTACACGGTGGTGTCCTTCCTCTTCATTTTCCACAAGGGCCACTGGTACATGGCTCCCGAGGGCTTCGTCTTCCCCGCCCTGTTCGCCAAGAGCTCCCACGTCTACAACCCCTTCATCTACTTCTACTTCAACAAGACTTTCCAGCGGGAGCTGCGCTGCCTGCTGCTCTCCTCCTACCACAAGCTGGGGGGCAACAGGGTCGGGGTCCACATCACCACGGGCCACCAAGCCCCGTACCCCATCCACATCCAGCTGCAGGAGCAGGGCCAGAGGAGAAGGTTTGGCTTGTCTCAGGACAAAACTCACAGCAAGAGCAAGATCAAGGGCAAGGCACTGCACACGGGCAGCAGCCGCGTCCTCGGCAGGCAGGTGTACGCCTGCTGGGGGTCCACGTCCAAAAACGGCCCCAACATCCTCGACGCCAAGCAAGCTAAAGACTCCCTGCCTGTCTCTATATGAACTTTATGACCCAATACACAGATATGAGAAAAACAGCCTCAACATGGGATGAAACTTCTCCAGTAAACCACAATCAGGCACCCGGACTGAACTCAGCCAGGCATGATTGAGAGACACGTACAATAGAGGACTGTGAATTGAAGCTGACTCTGCTTCTGGTTAAACAAGAAAGCAACTTGAGCCGACTCCCTCTGTGTTGTGCTGTTGCTTTCACAAAGATTTTTCTGCTGTCTTTGAAAAATAACGTCGGTTTTTCTCAGCTGTTTAACAACAGATGAATCCATCGATCAATGATCTGGTGAGGACGTGTTGCAGCAGTGGTGACTGAGTTCATCCTCTGTGTTTGTGCCCCTGAGATGCAGAAATAACATCTACAGATGGGACAATATTGAGATTCTATCCTCTTGATTATCTTCTAGGTTTTGTGATGTTTCTGAATGAGAGCAGCGATCGACATGTCTATGCAGCATCTGTGTTTTTTCATATTACGCATCCACTCGTCGCTCTGTCCTCGACTTCTACAATGAACCCAGATGTGCAGCATTTGCAGTATTTAGGCACAAACGTCTATATTTTGTTCTCAAACAAAGTGTCTAATGTGGTGAACTGTCATTTTTGTGGTGAATCACATCTGTGTTTGCTCTGCTCAGTGTATTCTAAGGTTTAATGTGTGTGATTTGGTAACAGGTGATAAAAATCACCAACCTTCAGGAATGTGAAACCAGGGAAGGATGTTCTGGCGGGATAACGATCAGGCAGCCTGTCGCTCTGAGGGGAAGATTTGTCCGGGATCGCGTCCGAGTCTTTGAAGGACCCCTCCTGAGCGTGGACATAAATCCTGCTTAAAGCACCTTGAGAAGCTCCCCGAGAAAATAAATGTCAACTCGATGACGCCTCCTCCTCATAAAGCTTCAAGGTTTTTCTGTTTGAGGAAAAGTTCGAGCACTGATGAATTTTATGTCCAAGTAAATAATAAGTAAAAGCAGATTTATATTAAAGCTTTGATGGTCCAAAGAGGTTTCCTGCCATCCTATATTGTATGATGGATATTTATGACTTTTTACTGAAGAAAAGACATTTTTGAGGAACCTTTCATTCTAAAAATGTGCTTCTGCATTTACTATCCAATATTTTCTTATTTCTCATTATGTAATTCATGCATATTCATCCACATCTAATGACTGATGTTTAAAAAATCCACATAAGCTTTTGACTGACGTTCACGCCACACGATTCTAAATCCTTCGACATGGTCGCATTACGATTCAGTTCACAGTATTTTTCAGCCGCTTAAAAGAAATAAAATTTCCTCAGAGAGCAGAACTGGCTTCATCTCGTTTCTTAATTCCCTCTAAATGACCTAACAGCTGCCTGCATGTTGATTAGCAGCAGGATAGTTTCTCTGCCACTGTGATCGTTGAGGGATCTCACGGCACCTCGTGGTGACTTCAATCAGACATTTAGAGTTTATTTATGCACTCAGAGGAGAAAAAATGAGTCCCTACAAACAGAGGAGGGTCTTACTTGGGTTAATGTCAATGTTAAGTCTCCAGGTTGGGAATCACTGTGGTCCAGATCAAAATAAAAACATTCAAACTGGTGAAAAACAAGCTAAGCAAAAACAACATAACCAAAAACAAAAAAAACCCCTCAAAATGACCTTTTGAAACAAAACGAATGGTTTTGTCAAGTTAGGGCCGGATTATGCTCAGGTTTTTCTTGACCCATCCATCCACCCCTCTCTTCAGCAACCTCCCCGGATGTGACCTCTCGACACGCTGAAGGAAATTTGTTCCCATTCTTTGTGAGAACAAATCCCTACAAGGCGAACAGAGCTGACAAGCAGCTGCTGAACACAAAAGAAATGTCTCGTAAAACATTCACAAGTTTGACGTCCTGAGTCTGCTGCAACAAAAAGAGCAACCGTTTGCTGACAATGACGTGTCAAAGTTGCTGTTTTTTGCTGTTTGTTTTGGATTGTTACTTCACTGGAGTGAAAAAAATGAGTGACAGCAGGAAAGATAATGGAATTTTATTGACGAAACCAGCAGGTAATTTTGAAGGCGTGGGGTGTAAATGCCAGACATGAGCAGTTTGCAGTCTGCCTCATCAAGCCGGGGCGTCGTCCAGGATGCACGAACACCTCTGGGAAATTTCTCCGGGTTAACTCCTGCAGCCTGCCGCTGAATCAGAGCCCAACCCAGCAGCAGAATGACCCGAATCCCCAAGTTGAACATGACAAAGAGAGTGACATTTCAATTACCAGTCACCAGAGCACCACATTAAACTGAGGGTTAGGGACACTTATCAGCCCGTTTCCACGAAAGGTCTGCGAAGATGAGCGGCAAGATGTTTGCCCAAGCTTTGTGTGTCTGCCCCCTGATTGCGTAACCTCGTCACAATGGGCCGCATTGATGGGGGCAGCCACAAAGCAGTGCCGCGTTTCCTGCGTCATCCAAATCGCTGGCAAAACCTAATTGCTTTTTCCTGGATGAACTGGTCAGAGGGCTTCGACAGCAGTTCCACCGTGGTGACTGAACGCTCACAAAAATCAAGAAAAGAACAGAAATAGCTGCACAACTGATAAAGAGACACAGAATAAAAAGTAAAATGAGTGCAGATGAGCCCAGTGAAGGCATGTTTTTGTAGATTTCTTCAGACAACCTGCATGTCTGACGTATCGTTTCGACACTCCTGATTCCAATCACTGTTTCATCCTGATGCTTCACAGAAAGACTGATAACGAGCGGCTCCTTATGTTCAGGTGTGTGGCAGTTTGGGCCCAATCTCTCTCCACGTCCAACAGCTCACAGCCGGTTGTTCTCACAGACGGCATTTTAAATGCTTGTGTTTGTCTGTGCAACAGATGCACCTTGATAAAAAAGGCAAAGTAAAACCGCGATGAGAGACCCACCGGGGGGTTGATTATGACCTGGATAAACTGCAGCGGTGACCATCGCCGAGCAGATAAGTGAAGTCTATCTCTGCAAACAGACGGTCAGAATCAAACGATGATAAAAAGCCGAGTCCTCCTCTGAATTGGCTTCATGCTGAGCTTTGAAAACAGCCATTAACTTTTCCAAACAAGACAAACAGGCATCCTCTTTTTATTCTGGACAAATACAAAAGTGTTAAACAAAAGACGAAAATCGCATTTGTTTGTCTGATTGCCTGTTGAACAGTCAGTGCAGGAGTTTTAACACATTTATTTCAACTAAATGCTGCTCAGGTAAAATAAAGCCCCTTAAATTCTTTGATTTGCAACAGAAACATCAAAGATCAGGCAGAAAGGAGGCAAAAACATCACAACAACACAAGTCATCGCACTATTTCATCTATTAATACCTTCAAAATCAATCTCCGCTCTGTGGGAAAGTTGTTTCCTGAGCACCTTTCACATCGCATGGATTCAATTGGAGATCTATTATTAATCTAAAAACAGTCAGTGTGGCAGCTTTATGGTTTCTGTCTGTCATTGGCTAAAAGAAGTCTGAAGAAAAGAAATGACAGAAGAGGAATGAATCGTTTCCAACTAGAAAAAAATCACTGTACTGGAGTGAAGTTTTGATATAGATTGTTATAGAAATCGGGCTGTTTATTTATACACAAGTTGCCCACACAGACAATGAGGCAGGTCAGTGTAACAAAGGGGCGAGAGGTGTGTCTTCAGCTGAGCTGTGATTGGCTGCTGAGTCATGAATCCAGAGCATCGTGCCTCTTCTTTACAGTTGCCAACATGCGAGTTGTTTGTGCTTCACATAACTTGTTTGGAACATTTAGGTTCAAAACAAAAGTAAAAGCAAAGTGAATGAAACAGTTTTCTGTCAAAAAAGTTTGAACTCCAGTTTTCACAGGTGTAACTTGATCAGTCGTCGTCTGCTCCCCATAGATAACGAGGGGGCCGCTCCACGGTGAGACCCTCCTGTCACGGCACCTCACCCTCGTTAGGCTGGAAATGGGGACGCGGCGGCGAGCCCCGAAGGGACGCACGGCGACCGCATTATGGGATGCCCCACTGGAGCGTAACAGGACAGGCTGTGATGGTGGGCTGCAGGGAGGAGGTAATGTCTGGGGGTGGTTTGTGATGGCACTGCAGGTCCAGCCACCCCCCCCCCCACCCCCACACACACAAAAAGCCCTCTTTTGTGCATCAGCCAGGCCTCCATTGTTCAGACCCTCATTAGCAACAGTTAGAGGATGTTTGTGTGCAGGACAGGATGCGTCATTCTGCTGCCTCTCCTTCGGCTCAGTCACAGCAGAGCTTTCACACCGGCTGCAAAAAGCTGCCTCTCCTCCTCTTCCTCCACCTTGCAAATCAGACCCCGCTCAAGGACGAGGCGCAGATTCCCAGGGCTGGACAGCGGGGGGCCCGGGCCCACTCACAGAAGCCAGCATGGACAGTCCGAACGGTGGATTCGCAGCGATGAGGAGAGGAAGCTACGATGATGCTGCAGCTTCCCTGCGCCCTGTGAGTATCGATCTCGGGGCCACGAGCGGCAGGGGGGCTGCGGGGCGACGTCCGCTGGGTGTTGTTGACTGGCAATTGTTTAAGGCTCATGAATCTGACACCTGCGGCTGCACGCTGCTGCAGCACACGGGTTTTCTGTGTTGGTGTGAAGACTCTGTTACATAAAGTGGGTGAGGTGTCACTGAATTGTGATTAAACTCTCTTCCTGTCACTGAACTGTGACGATGACGATGTGAGAGGCTGAAGGGTCAATCAACACATAAGATCTTTTTCTCAATCCTGTGCCACTTTTGAATGAACCAAGCATGGGAATATAGAAAAGAGCAAAACAGATGTAGCACTTCAGAGTCATCAGCTGACCTGATATGCATTTTTTTTCGTCTGAGGGACGACACCGAAGCGAATGAAACATGAAAAAGTAGAAAAGGCAACCTAGACATACACCAGAGTGCTGCACACTCCTCCAATATTGACCTCAAACTTTGTTTCCGGTTTGATGATCTCCCGAACAAGTGAAGCTTCAAAACAAACAGATCCTATGACTGAGAACGAGCTGCCGCATCAAGACTGGATGTGACTGACACAATCTCTGTGGAACCAGGATGCAATGAAATGCTCGGTGACACGTTCGTCTGTGAGCACCCGAGAGCTTCTCCACCACTGTGCAGCCTTATTCAGAAGATGAACCAGTTTTTCTCTCTTTCCCTAATTTTCCTGCTTCTTTACAAGCGTGGGCTTTCAAAGCTATCGTTCGCTCGGTGTGGCGAGTGGAGCGTGAGCCATTCATCCCTCACGACTGGAAAGATCACGCCGTCCCCTGGTTTCTCACGAAGGTCATTGAGTCTTGTGGCATTCCATGTGAAGGCTTTTTAGATTTTTTTCACGCACCTGACGGATTCAACAGAAGGTAAAACCTTCAGACAGGAAATGGAGAAAAATGCTCGGTGATGAAAGTGGACGACAGCAATAGTTTGCGAGGAAACTTGGACAAAGGCTGTGTGCTTCTATCGGAGCAATAACTCAGAAATCTATACGTGCACAACGGCGAGAGAGAGAGAGAGATTGTGTCCAGTGTTTCAGCCTTTTTTTTGTAACCTTTCTCTTCTCATCTTAAATCCCACTTAACCCACTTTTCTCCTGTTTGTGCTGCAATCAGAGGACAACAACAAAGTGATGTGAAGCCTGTTTGTTTTTCTTTTCTCGCAAATAATTGTTGCGTGAACAGGAACCTGAGTGCGAAACAGACATTCTGGTTCTTGTCAGAGTCTAAATTTTACAGGAGGTCTACATGTCGACCATCAGCAGACACCGAGTTTTACTTTCCTGCATTTTCACACTCGAACTGTCACCTGCGCTCTGTGTCCCTGCAGCACCTCAGACATCTGGCCCAGCGAAGACGCTCGGCACCGTCACTCGTCTTCGGGAAGGCGCTGGGGATGCCGTGGTCTCCCATAAGGTGAGCCCGAGGGTCCAAACTTTTTTATCTCTGCCAGAACTCCAAACACAGACAACACGTACACCAAACAATCCGTCGTTGATTCTTACATAATGGACTATTCAAGCAGTGAAGATAATGATGGATTTGTGTGTTTGAAGTGGAGATCGTTTGTCTCAGTGTGTTTTCAGATAACTGCATTTTTTCACGGATGAGAATTTGAGCTAATAAGTGCCGGGCCAAAAGATAAATCCAAACCCAGCATGAGTGAAATGAATGGTTTTATCTTTTTTGTCTTCAGGTTTGTTCAAAGCCTCTCAAAGTAGAACTCCAGCTGATGAATGAATTGGAAAAACACAGAATCCCGTGTGATGTTTTCTGATACATTTGCAGATTTATCAGGAGGGATTCCTTTCAGTTTGAGCAGGTAAAGATGATTAAAAAGAAAAGTTTCGTCTCGGAAACCACAAAACACAGGTTTGATTTAGAGGTTCCACTTAAATCTGTCCACGAGAAAAATAACTTGTATTATGTATATAACATTATCACATGCAGGCCATTTCAGCCTCCAGCCTGTAGATGGCAGCACATCAGAGTGAGAGCTTGGTATCTCTCCTCAAACCCTCAGTCTCCTCCTCCTCGTTCGCACACGTTTTTTACTGATGTGTGTCAGGTCAGGACGTCACCTCGTTGTCACCCTGCACGCCACAAACACAGATGCCACTGTGGGGATTTACACTGTGTTGAAACTGGCACCACAAACGGGACGGCCAGGCGTGTCCTGCGGTTCACGTTAATGTCGAAAAGTTTTCTTGTTCAAATCGTTCAAACTTCAAATGTACCTCATTTGTAAAGCTGACGTACAAAGAGTGTATTGATTCTACGCGTATCTGTACTTTGTACTTCTTACAGCCTCAGATCTTACTCGTTAGTTTTTTCAACCTCCTCTGATGACGACAAGACAAACCCGCAACAGTGCAGAGGGAGGTTAACCGCGTGGAGGCGTGGCGTGAGGGCAGAGTAAACACCGGGGCAGCGAAAAGGACAGGGGAGGCCAACCGTAGCGCGTTGCCGTGGGCGACGGATACTTTTCTTCATCCACTGGCCTTATTTAGGGAACTTTTAGACGTTGTTAGCTTGAGAAACAATGTTTTTCCATCTGCTCTGTACCAGCAGCTGTGAAGGTGAGAGAAGGCAGTGTGTCTCATTAAAGTTGAAAAACTTGTTGTTTCAAACTTTTACTTGAAGTTCTCCCCCACAGCTGGACTTTTTCACTTTTTTTGAGTCAGAGGTGGATATAAACTTTTTCTTTTCCCAAAGTGTCGGCGCTTTTGCTGAGGGACTGACTGCGAGTACTTTTGCTGTCTGTAATCATTACAGTCTTATCAAAGCTCTGACTCACCGCGGGGCTCTTTTGTCCTTCAAAAAAACCACAGTGATTGCTCTCAAACTCGCCAACTGAAGATAATAGACACTTGGGCAGGAAAAGAGATTAACCGTTTCAGTTTGTCCCTCAGCCGTCTGCTTTGATGCTCCAGCTCCGAAGCCTCAGTCACGTCACAACACACCTCCAGTGTGTGTTTAGCGTCAAGTATGTGAGTGGGCCGCCAATCACCTCCGCCTACGAATCCGTCATTTAACCTTTTCGGGGTGTCAGTGCTGTTGCGCGAAGACCACCGGGGCACGCACCGGGGGCAGGTCCTTCAGAGTCGAGACGACAAATGTCACACACGTCCCACTCTCGCTCACCCACCCCTTCACTTCTCACACATCATGTCCTTGAGTGGGAGGGGGGCTCGGTGGCCCCCGTGGATGTTGTTTTCTGATCAAAGGGAATGCCGCGAACGTCGCGCTGAGAAACAAACCGATCCGCCAACTCAAGATTTTGGAAAGGGGTCAAAATGTAACTCTGAAGCCTTTTGTGTCAAAGGAGTCGATACACACAAACTGAAATCTCTTTTTCACGAAATCACTTTTTTTCCTGTGATGCGACCGGAGAGTTTTGTATCCAAGAAGACAAACGAGTTTACAAGAAATACACGAAAACTCCATCAATAATGAGTGATGTCTGAAACACCTGGTGGTATGTATACACACAGTACTTCTCGTGCCGGTGCTTTATGTGTCACTTTTAACAGACCTCAAGAGGAGTCACGGGGAAAGTACCTCTGCTGGGGCGATTTGAATTTCTGCCCCCGGGTCCTGAACCAGTGGGAGGAGCTGGTTTCATAATCACTGCGAACAAAACAACTTCTGGTTAGCATGTTTGACACACAGCAGGCCATCAAGAGTGTCACCTGAAGAAAACGCAACAAATGATTTAGTTGTTTTGTTGAATGTCACCTGATATGGGAAGTAATCCTTCTAATAATGCAGAAAAGACCCGCAAAGCCACTGAATATTTCCTGTCAGCCACGAGTTATGAGGTCTGAGCTGTCAGAGGAGTAAACTCCTGTTCCCCTGCGTTCATCAGAGCTGGAAAAGTAACCAGGCTTAATTCAATGATATGATACATGCTGCTCTATAATGAAGTGAGATCACAGTATTGAGCTGATATTGATCTGCGTGTGGAGGAGACGGCATCACAACATGTCTGGCATTCTTCAAATTAAAGCTTCATTTCTTTCGCCGAGTGACATTTATGAAGAGGAGCGTTGATTCTAGTAACCTAATCTGTTTGTTTTGTGGAAGAAGTGGCTGTTTTGTTTGTTTATCCCTCTCTGATCACTGTGAAGTCTCTTTGATATTGCTGTTGGCTTAAGAGGTATTTAGACAAGTGAAGGTAACGCTGACGGACAACCGCTGACTTTTATCAAATGAATTTGGGGGATCGTGTGGGGTAATGGCGACGATAACCAACGGTTTCCTGTAAATGTGGTCAGAAAACAGCGAGGAGCTGAAAGGACACTTGTCTCATCGGTGATGACCAGTTTTAAAGTGACTGCCGGGCAGGTTCTGGAATAGCAATTTGGGTCTTTACTCATCAGCTTTCGTAATCCTCTCATTAAAAACTTATGCAATGTCTTACATGTGTGTGTTTGACGTTTCAGAGAAGAAATTTTCTCAGAAAACGCTTCATATTCGTGTTTAAGTGAAAGGAAAAAACCTGATGGTTACATATGTAATCCAAGATGCTCCATCTAACAAACGTTTTATCACCCATTGAAGACGCAGCTCTGCTTCGACTTATATTATTAGACTTCATCTTTTATGTTGTATGATTGCTGCAAGAGAAGATTTGTACGATATAGACAGAAAGCATCGATTGGTCTTCTTGTCGACATGAATTTGTTCAAAAGTTTGATTCTTCTACTGGAGTTTCTACATCATTCCTGTTTGGAAAGTTGCTTTAACTTATTATAAACTTAGTTTTTTATGAGAAATTTTTCCCTCTCAGCAAAGTTCCTGTTATAAACTCATTTTTGAGAAGGGGTAAATGGTTTTCTTCTCAGAAGGTGAAGCTGAAGAACATGTTTAAAGGGGAATCTCGGCAGCTCATGAAACTCGTGCATCATTTTTGGGCTGGTCCTCCTGTGGGTTGTCCCCGTCCCGTCACCCACTCCCTTTTTTTTCTCTCCTGGTGTGTCCTTTCTGTCTCAGGGAGGAGGTTCCCTGCTGTGTGTCTGTGGAGCAGAGTCCATTTGTCCTCGGCCTGACCAGCGAGAACGGGGAGCTGCTGCTGGACGAGTGCGTGCGGGTCACCGAGGGCTCCAAGACCCGGGAGAGACACCTGTTCCTCTTCAGGGACGTCCTCGTCTTCACCAAACTCAGGTAGGACAAATGGATGTATATTAATGTATTATTACTTCAATACAGATGTATTAAGTGCTCATTGTTCGTAAAAAGTTCATAAAATGTACAGAAAATACTGATCTGATGAAAGTAAAAAGAGGGAAATATATTCCGAATGCTATAAAAGCATTTAAATAAAAATAAAGACACTGAAAATAGTCCCTCTCTGTGCAGCTTGAGTCGGAGAGTGAAAGAGGAAGCAAAACACAAAATGAGTGTGTGTGGAGAGTACACAGGGACTGCTGGGGAATCTCCCAGCAGCGCCGCTGTAGAGTCACTCTGACTTAAAATAACAGAAGAGAGCCGGGTGCTTCCCTCTGGGCGAGGTCCTTTGTTGGGAAACTTTTATAAAAGATAAACAGATGAAATATAAATTGGACCGAAGTTGTTTCGACTTTAAAATGAGGGGAAGTCCGCTGAATAAATCCTCTCGCCAGTGACAGCTTTTTAAACCCTTTTCTCACGTGTACACAAACTCTTTTCGTCCTTGTTTCTGTCACTGATCCGAGTCTCTCGGCGTGGAGTAAAACTGTAAGTGATCAGTGGAAGCTGGCTGCGTGGATGAGTCAGAGCTGCTGCGTTCGGCAGCGTCGATGGAGGTTTGGCGGCTCCTGAGTGGGAGTCGAGTCAGACTCATCTTGGTACTGTGGTACTGTAGTCTGCCCACTGTTCCTGTTGCTGCACCGCACAGCTGGGACGGCAGCATGAGACAGTAAACAGAGCGCTCGTCTCCCACTCTCTCATCTTCCTCTCACTCTTCTGCTCGGCCTACAGAGTTCGTGTGGGGCTTGAGGGCTCAAACTGGGTGGTTTCTGATCCAGTGATTGAAGCTGTGAGAAACTGTCAAAAGTTCACACGAGACATCAGAAGGAACGAAAGGAAGAAAAGACTCGTGAGACATATAAAAGAGAAACATTTTTAGAGGTGATTTGTGATGTTTAAGTTGTTTACTTTATGGTCTCGGGGCCTAAATTGTTACCAGTATTGTCGGACTTTCTTTGGACGTTAAACATCCAATAACTGTGGGTTTTTTTTGCCCTTTTTCTTTCTCTCTTTGTAGTGTACCTTACATTGTTTTCAACGTTTCCCACACAAACTTTCTTTGTCATGAAACGACTCATAAT
>JASSRZ010000020.1:7631277-7706020 GCA_032164315.1 Malacoctenus gilli
GTGTGTGTGTGTGTGTGTGTGTGTGTGTGTGTGTGTGTGTGTGTGTGTGTGTGTGTGTGTGTGCGCGCGCGCCTGTGAGTGTGTACATAGCTCTGGTTTTGTGTTCACGTCCTGAGGTTCAGGGATGCGTGCGCACATCTCAGCGAGTCGCTCGTCGACTGTCCTCAAATGTCACTCTGTAATTTTGACCCACACATGTTAAATCGTCGTGTTCAGCCTAAATGTACAGTTAGAGTTGTAGGATTGTACTCCCATCGAGTACAACTGCAGTACGTTCACACACTGTTCTGGTGAGAAAGCTCTTTTCTCAGTGAGAAAAGTGAATTTTTAAACTGGATTTATTCATTTAAAAAATTATTTTATGTCTTCAAAGATATGAAAGGTTGATATTAATACACTACAATCGTGTCACACAGCAGTGCTTAAAAAAAACAATCGCACTGTGAATCGAGTGACTTCGTGAACTCGGAGCAACCCTCCTCCGGGGCTTCGTCCCCCCTCGGCACATTCGTGTGTCACATATCGTACAACTTATACCCACATTTTCCGGCACAGCCTGGAAATGAAGAAGCCAGAGGAAGTTTCTATGCATTCGCACTCTCCAACGCATCACACAATACGCTCCAACAGGAGCTGCAAATTTTCCGAAAAAGGAGCGGCGAGTGAGTCTCCCGGCTGCAAAGGTTACTCACAATTGAAGGTTAAGAGCTTAATTATTGCCTGTAGAGCAAATTTCTACATACTGACCTTTGCTTTTCATTTGCTTGCGACCACATTTTCATAACAAGAGTATTTATTCATTAAGGCTCCTCTTTTTTAGCTGCTGAAGGCAATTCCATGTGCATTTCTGCCACTGCAACAAGAAAATTCCACCCCAAACTTTATTAATAGTTTGATCTGGTCGACCACCCGCAGAAAGTGAGAGATTTCGTTCACTTGCAACAAGTTCCAGCAACAAGTGATGCAATTTATAGCGGATTTGCAGGCGCTGCTCCCTGAATGCGGGGCTGCTGGGACAATTCAAAGCCTCCGGCGAGGCTTGAAGTGAAGTGGAGGGGGCTTGAACTCGGGCCCGAGCCTTGATTTATAAATAATACATCGGGGAAGAGCAGCAGTAGATGTGCTTAAAGAATTCATCAGCTGACAGTTATAAGCACACACTTCCCATGAGATTTACTGTAGGTCCTTGTAAATCTGTCATGCATTATTCAGCCAACATGGCACGATCCTCGGCACAAAATATTGAAAGCTTCTGTCCGTTCAGACGCATCCGTCACCGGCTACCTGTCAGCCGGGATTTACAGCCGAGCCCGCGCGCCCGCGGCCCTCTGTTGGCTATTGTTGTTGTCCTGAAATAATGAGCACCTTTCAAAGCTTTTGATGTACACACGCCCACATTTAGGACATAAAATAGTGTCGCTGCCCACTGGCGCTGCATATGTGCTAACTTTCAATCACTGCATTCGATGCAATCACAGCAAGCGCAGGTGAAAGTGCGAGACTTTCCTGCTTGCCAGGCTTGAAAATAGTCTGTTTTTATTCGTCACAGTTGCAAAGGTCCATAAACATCTGAGCTATAGCTTTAAAAACACATTATATCACTCGCCGGTTGGTCTAAAAATAGACTCTCTTTTTTCACGCCTCCAGCACATCAGCTTTTCAGGAACATAATGTGGGAGTGAACGCTGGTGCTGGAAGCACGTTGTCGAAACTTGTGTGAGTTTCACTCGTCCTGATGATGCTGTGAATGTGCTGAGGCGGCACGGGATGTTTGAAAACGTGCAGATCCTGTTATGTAATCGTGTGTTTTGTGATGATAAATGTGATCCAGAAAGTTTAACTTCACCACGTTGGACGTTCTGGCACCAGAAAGAGAAATGCTGCCTCGTGTTCTTTGATTTTGTGGTCCAGCAACAATTAAGACATCAGATGAGATGGAAGCTATTTTTAGAGGGGAAGTCCTGGTCAGAAAACCGCAGGAAACAGATCTTAGATGTTGCGGCGGTGATAAACGGCAGTGTGTCTCTGCTCGTACACGAGGCGTCACGATCTCTGTCTGCAGCTGCGAACCTGCGGCCTGCCAGCTCTGCTCAGCAGCAACATGGAGCCTTGTCACCACCATATATCAGCCGCACACAGCTCGTTTGCTTGTTCCAAGGAGGACACGTTTTAACCCCCTGTAGTCGATTCTTTGTCACTTTTAATTGACACACTAGAAATGAACTAAAATGTTGATTTAAAGGCGAACACGAGAGTTAAATTCAAGAATAACTTCATGTATTTCACACTGTGGATGAAATGAGCCTCATGGAATGCTAATTAATCAACAGACACTTTATTCAAAACAGATCTTGTAGCTGGCTGTAACAAGACAATGTTTAAATAACACAATCAATCAGAGAAGCTGTCCCTCATTACTCTAATTAATCTAAACAACCACCACTGATACGCCTGATTTGTGGTGATAACATCTTATTAATACGTGTCCGGACGGACTCGAGGAGTCTCTTCTCTTGTCTGGTCAGAGATCGTGACACGCAGTGAGACGTTTCACCTGCTGGAACCTCCAGCAGCAGAAAAAAACCCCCTCAAACTTTACCATTTTAATTGTTTGCATCCATCAGTGTTGTAGCGTCTGAATCCACACTGTTCCCCACTCTGAGAGGCATTTATCATCCAGCCACACGTATTCCTGAAGGCCCACTGGGGTCCTCATGTGTGGATGATCTCAAAATTGCATCCCGGGGAATTTTCTGTGCCATCGATCTGTTGGGGTCAAACCAGCAAACGGCAAAACAATACGCGGGCTTTTTTTAATCGCGGCGGGTCTAATGAGGGTCAGCCTGTCATGTTTACTGTAGATCTATGCGAAGAAAAGCTGCTGACAGGGTGAGTAATCATATCTGAAAGACTCAACCGAAGAGACAAGTGTTATGCAAGCGCACAACAGACATGTGACAGGTTTCATTAGAGTCGACGCTGATAATGCAGGACGGACGCTGGAGACAAACGGTGGGATGACGGGACGATGTCCGCGCCAACGTGGACGCTGTGAAACACGTGATGAGTCGCAGCGGCGGCGGCGGCGGCGGCGGCGGCAGCGGCTGACGGAAAACAAATGAGCAGCGACTCACACAATCGTGTATTGATGCAGGATTTATTGTGGGTAAACTTTGTATCGCACGCTTGTGTGGTATGAAAAGTGCTTCTCAAACTCACTGGCAAATTATATAACCTTTTAAATAACAGGGCAGAGAAATTCAGCTGAAAAGAAGCGATTTTGATGTTGGTTACCACGCAGGAAAATGACAAATGTAGAGAGAAAAACTCAGCAAATTGTGACAACGTGACACTCTTTGTCACACAAGATTAAACTGCAACATGCAAATCTTCATTTCTCTGTAATAATGTGGACGTCGTGTTGGTAGAACGTGCTGCTGAATTCTCTGCTCCTGAGACGGCTCAGAAAACGCCATTTCAGCCGTTTCCATTAAAGCAATCAAATTTGGAATTAGCTCATTTAATGCATAATTAGTTTAGGTCTGGACCCCCGCAACCCCCCCACCCCTGCTTGTCTCATGGTCTGCTGATGCTGCTCCGAAGAACCCAATATTTCTAAAGGTCTCAGGTCGCCGGTGAGGACACATCCAGTCTTTGAGTTTGCTGCTCGTTTCGAGTCCTGATTATTTACACCGGCGTCACTCACTCGTCATCGCTGCGTCCCCGCCGAGACGCTCAGGTGCGTGTCGCTCGCCGGGGTGCCAACGCTGATAAACAGTTACACCTCTAATTGGAAAGATGCTCACGATAATTAGCCAATGACAGCGGGGGGGGCGGGGGCGGCGGCGGAGTCATGAAGTCAGAGCAAATGATGGGAAAATGAAAGAGTCTAATTGAATGTCAGCAGGACGCTGCGGGCCACGTTGAACCTCGTGTAATGAGATGGAGGCGGCTGAAGGGCGCCCCTCGCAGGATGTTTAGAGGGTGGGGAGGAGGAGGTGGGGGGGTCAGCGGGGGGGGGGGGCTGCTCCTGTCTTCCTGGCATGGCCTTAATGATGTCCTTATATCATGACATTATGTAATCTGTTCCCCAGTAAAGTTTAGTCAGCTTCATACACCCTGTTCCCTTCTAACGGGGGACAGACGTGTGTGTGTGCGTGTGCTCGTGCGTGTGTTGACGTTCATGTATGTTAGTGATGCAGCTGGACTTATTTCTGCCTGGATGAGCTCAGGATCAATGTGCGTTATTTCTTCGGAAGATATAGATTTTTTCTTTCTTTTACCCTCCAGTTTTTTTCTCTTCAGTCTGCAGCGATTGAAGAAAAAAGCTTTCAGTCGACCGGAAGAGGGAAAAAAGTGTCATTTTTCCCCTCAAGTTCTTTAATACATGTGATAATTGTTACAAAAATGCAGATCTGTGAGAAAAAGTTACTTGAATGAATTTGAAACAAAGCTTTCTACTGTTCAAAAAATGTCAGTTTTCAGATTTTTCTGTTATTTTCAGGCCTCATTGGACTATTGCTGTCCGAGTTTGACTCGCCTATAGTTGATATTTCTGACAGCTATCTGGCAGACTTGTCTTTCTGGACCATATAAAGGTTCTCTGTGAAACTCTCGGGCCTGAAAGCTGGAAATTCACCGAGTCAAAGATGCCGCCGTGTTTTGCCCCGAGGCGGTAAAGAGGCGAAATCCAGCTGTCATGGATCGGCTGCTGCTGATCAGTTTATTTTGACGACTCAGTCTTCGTCCTTCTACCTGTTTGGCGTCAATATTCTGGGATTCCTCTAGCGAGGAGTCAAACTTTTCTGAAGTCAAATTGGCGTTCACTAACTTTCCCTCAAGGTCAGAGCTGGAGTCGAGCGCGGCGCCGGATGACCTCCCTGCGTCCATTGTTTCCCCCTTTCCGAATCTTCCGCTCGGTGCTTCGAGATCACCTGAGTGTCTCCGCACATCACAGAGGACACTCTTCAGAGCGGATGTCCTCAGACCGAAGGCCTGTTGGAGTACGGTGGCGGTGACGCGCCGGTAAATCAGCGTCTGCGAACGCAGACGGGCTTTTTAGATCAGCTGGGCTTTTCTCTCTCTCTTCACTTTCGCTCGCTGTTTTTGTGAACGGCTCTTAAGTGCGTCACAGGCTTTACGGCGTGCAGGCTGGAGGTTCCCTCAAGAGATGAGTCACTCCGAAAGGATGTTCTCCTTCCGAAGCAACCGAGAGAGTCTGAAAAATCCAGCGATTGGTGAAACTTGCAAGTGAAGAGCATTCTTTGAAGGTTTCCGTGACCTCTTGAGAGTGAAAGGAAATCAAATTTTAGCTTCAGCGTGGTCTTCGCGGCCCCTCCAAAATCGCAGTAATGAGCACTCGGGCCTTTTTTTCCCGTTTTTTTTTTCCTTCTTCCTCAGACGGCCCGAAGTCACATCCTGCCAGCGGGAGGTTTTTGCGTGATGGGCCAGTGGCTGCAGGAAGTGCTCGGACTCGTGAGGATGCATTAGTGAATGCGCAGTGGAGGGACACGCAGACCACTGGCGGGCCTGCAGCTGAAGCCCTTCAGGTCTGCAGGACTCTGCAGCTTGTGTTAGATAACAAAAATTCAGTGTCCAAACTGACTCCAATCCTTTTAAATGAAATGAGATCTGAAAGACAAAGATACAGAAACACCTGGAAGTGAAAATATGGCTTGCAAAAAATCCGTATTCAAAATCTAATTTTACATTTCAAGGAGGGTTTTTGATCGCGGGTGAATTGACGTATTGATCGGCGGAGGATTGCAGCCCCTCGGTCTGCGAGCGGAGGATTTATGCAGGCTCAGTCACGGTTGACTTGACTGACCTGTTTATTGAAGCCAGAGTTATTTTTGGCGAGGCTCACAGTGTGGAACAGAAGATTGGCCGGGATCTATCAGTCAATGATAGAGGCAGTGAGGTGCGCTGCAGATGTCACGCTCCGCCAAAGGTCGACGGCGACGTGGCCGCAGATTCATTCGGGACGCTCGGGAGGGCTTCACGTGTGCGTGGCGATAACTGAATGGAGGCTCATTGAAAAATGAACAGCTGAGCTCGATAATAATTGATTTTCATGATATGAAATGACACATTTTCAACATCTGATCGTCCACAGAAGAGGTTAAGCAGCAGTAAAGTGGCAGAAAATCGACTGTACACAACATTTTTGTGGAGAAATTGGCAATTAATCGATTATAAAAGCTTCTTCCGCCTCCTCCTGATTTACAACCCATCAGGGAATTTTTCACTGGAAACCAGCGACTCTCAGGTCATCATTTTTGGCCCGGGCTGTACTTTCACTTGACATTTCATCTCTTTGCGTCATCATCATCGCAATTACTTCTTTTTTCCCCCCCGCCTAAACACACACTGAATTTACTTCTCATACACCTCTGATAGCGGAGATGTACATGAGAGTAAACACACACGCAGTATTTTAACAAAGCCGGAAAGTTTTATTTGAGGTTTGTTTTCCCTCAAGTTGAGAAAGACGCTGCCCGTTTCTGCTTCGCCATGCCGGGGAAAGACGAGGTCAGAGAGCAGACATCTGACTTTCCCTCCGAGCCAAAATAACAGCTGGATTCTGTGTCAATTTTGGAGTGAGTCATGTCGAATGCATCAGTGGTGGAGGAGAAGTATCCTTTCAGATGCAGCGCGCGACCCTCTCGCAGCTCACAGCAGCCACCGTGGCTTCTTTGCCCTCAGCTGCTTTGCTGAAGTAGGTCAGTGGTCACTAAAACAAAGCTGCTGTAGTTTGTGTTGTCTCGCAGGAATTCAAATGACTTCCTCCAAAGAGGAAACCTTTGGATGCTACATGAGCACCCGCATGTGCGTGTGTGTGTATTCGTGTGCTATAACTTCCTTCAGTTTGAGGCTGAGCTCTTTTGCTTCTTTTTTTTATTGGCAAAAAAACACAAAACTTCATCAGTTTCTCAAATTGCAATCACATCAAGTTAAAGCCTTGAAATATTAAACCTTCTTCACAGAAAAACAGGAAATCCCACTTTGTATATTTGACTTAATTCAATTCAAAACTATCTTGCTTAAAGTAAAACAAACTGACCATGAAAAAAGCAGGGAAATGTTCACGCTCAGGGTGAATTTGTCTGTTTTTGTGAACTGAAACATTTTGACTTGGTGAGATTTTTTTTGCAGTGCAGTGATCCCACATTTGCCTGAAGTTTTGGTCGGATTTCCATCAAGGGCAGCTTTGCACATCTCGCCGGATAGAAACCGGAGTTCACATGCAGATTAGTTTCGCCGACATCGCGGACAATTTCTAAATGCCACGAATAGAGGCGGACATTTGGGGGTGTTGCTGTGTGGAAAGGGGGAGGATTCCTGTGGTGGGCGAGGGAGGGAGGGGGCGAGGGGGCGGTGGTGCTGAATGAACAGCTCCTCATCTCATAAAGTAATCAGAGAGCTCCTCTGCTCCGTCAGAGCAGCACAGCCATGAGCCAGCCGAGCTCCCCGTCCTCCAGACCCGCGCTCGCTCTCCTCCCGCGCCCCTAGCACGCACACCGCGACCACCATGAAGAGGCAAAACGTGAGGACCCTCGCCCTCATCATCTGCACCTTCACCTACCTGATCGTCGGCGCCGCGATCTTCGACGCGCTGGAGTCCCAGAAGGAGACGACCCAGCGGCGGGAGCTGGACCTGCGCAAAGTGGAGCTGCTCAAGACCTTCAACTTGTCGGCGGAGAACTTCGACGAGCTGGAGCGGGTGGTCCTGCAGCTGAAGCCGCACAAAGCCGGCGTGCAGTGGAAATTCGCCGGCTCCTTTTACTTCGCCATCACTGTGATCACGACCATCGGTAAGAGAGCTGCTCCCAGATCAGCCACCTCTGTTTTGTTTCCATCCAGACGGAAAGTTATCGACATTGTCATCCACCGTCTCACCAGCAACACGAGGCATTTTGGGCGCTCAAATTTCGAAGCACAATTATTCGAGTTACAGGCATAAATTGCAAGCAACTAAAATATTTACTTTCCTCAGTGGCAGGAGTGTTTTTACTGGCTGCTATTTATCACTACTGAGGACATAAACATGCAAGTCGTGCTGCTGTGACTGATGATTGTGCAGCTGCTGGAAAACCGACGGAAAAATGTCCTTTTAAGAAAGTATTAAGTGCAACAGGTGCCGAAGAAATCCTGCAATTCATGGCAGAATTACTGCTCTGATGCAAGAACCTTGTTCCAAATAAAAGGCTTCCCGTCAAAGCCAAAAAACACTTTTTAGAAGACTATGTTCAGATTTTATGCAACCTCAACTTTCATGGCAGTATCGTAACTTATTCTTGAAACAGTACTGAAGATCACAAGCATAAAGCTCCTTGTCTGAGCAGACGAAGTGGCATCAGATCATCACACATTCATGCTTTTTGTCCCTGGATTTGTTTCTGCTCAGCATCAGTTTTGCAGCTGTCAAGTCAGACTCACCTCAGGACAAGTGCCCCCCCCCCCCTAATGTGAGACTCAGTCGCTCATAACTGAAGGTTGTTATTAAAGTCGACGCTGCAGGAAAGAGGAGTTATGAGAGGTCCACTTGCCTCTTCTCTCTCTCGTGCTGCCTCTCATTACTCCTGCTGTTGGAGGCCCCACAACACCACGAGCCTGCGAGCTCTTCTTCTTCTCAGCCGCGACTCGGCTTTATGACTCAGCGATTAAACTCTGACTCCGCGATGAATTTGTCAGCACTAGAAATGTGCTGAAATGGAAAGGTAGCATTGTAATACCAACAATCAGAGGGCCTCATTTACTTTGTGACATTAACATGCAAAATAACAACATGGAAACAATTGACAGAGTAAAAATTGAGTGCTGGTGTCAACTTTCGCAAGATTTGAATTTAATCTGCACATTAACACTCTTTAATTGAGTGATTAGGTTTGTATGACCAGCAGAAGTTTGAAGAGTTTGCTTGGATCCAAAGTAAAAAGAAAAACGGGGCTAAACTTGTATTTGTTGGACATCTTAAAGTAAATTAAGAAAACCATCTCAGTGTAGCGACATTACGTCAAACTTAGAAGGTTAACGAAGTGAATTCTTTCTGCTCAGTCTCACAGGAGTCACCGTGACCTCAGCAGAGGACGTGAACGCATTACCTTCTCTTATGTTTCATGTAAAAGTCACTGGAATCACATCTGACTTCCTGTGAAACGGAGGGAAGTGGAGCTATAAAGTCAATGAAATCCATTTGCGCAGCGTTTGTCAAAAGTTTGCTCTCACATATGAATCATTCGGCCCATTAAGTGCTGGCATCTTTCCATGTGTTTCTCCCCTCAAAATATAAATTCAGCTATAAAGTTTCATTCTGTGATGTTTACATTTTGAATTATTAACGAATAAATCGGAGAAACGTCAAATCAGGAAGACGTTCCTGCGCAGAATAACAAGCGACTACAGAAACCAGACAACTGCTGCAGTGAAGTTAAGGCATTATTTGCATTTATTTCCACTTGTAGAAGAAGGATTTCGTTGCCCCACGGTGTTGTTTGGCAGTGATGTTGTGATGTGACCACACGCCATGCTTATCGCCCCCCCCCCCCCCCGGAGCCTCCCCTCCTGTATTTAGTGACCGGGGCAGTTGTCAGTGGTGACCTGTGACTTGTAACCCTATCAGATGCAGGCAGCTAATTGCACACTAACCCAACCCTGGGTGTCTGTAACCGCATTCTGTAATTGTGAGCCTTCAGGCTGCTACAAACACAGTGATTGGCGTTTCAGCCTGTCATTAAGCATTAATGACAACACCAGAGCCTCAGTGTTCCACTGGACTTCTGGCTTACAAGATTAACACGGCAGATAGTGTCCAACCGGCGACACAATATCACGCAGCCATGGCTTGTACATTTCAGCCCGCATGCGAGGGCGAAGCCGCCAATTGGTGAAGCTCGGACATAAAAATAGACATGAAAGTGTTATTTCCTGACATATTCTTTGAAATTCTAATTAAAGTCGTTTTCAAAATGAGGCCTCGGGACATTCAGTTCCAACACAGGACACCCCAAAGGACCAGACAGCTCGCCTGATGTGAGAGTCGAAAAAAAGGGGAGGAAATGAGTCAGTCTGAGTGTGACTACTTTGAAATTCATATTCTGCATGACACACAGGCTGTTTATTTTATAAAAATAAATAGTATCCTGGAAAGCAATGAATAAATATACACTTCTGTTGCTCCGCCGAGAAGGCGCTAGAGGGGAGAACGGCCAGCACATGACGAGATCTGCCCCTGGCTCGCGCTACTAATTATTTAACATAAGTGAAGATGGGAGGAGAAGCTGCAATCAGTAATCAGTCATCACTTTCCACAGAGGAAAGGGGAGGCGGAGGGCTGGGTGTCCGTTTACCCGCCAACTGCGGGGGGAAAGATTGAAGTGCTGCGAGATCCATCACAGGCGGAAAAGAAATTAACTCAAAGTAGGGAAGTTGTCCTTAAAAAGGAGAAGCTGGATGTGATGAGAGCCGGGGGGGGGGCTCGGAGGGAGCTGAAACAGCCACCCTCCCCGCTGCCCCTCGCCCACCTCCGGGTGGGCGGGCGGGGCGGGAGAACATCTTGTCCTCGCCATCAGTCTGTGTGTGTGTGACCGCGGCACTGAATGTGCTGCAGTTCAAGGTCGTTCGGACCTCTCAGAGGTCAAGTGCGTAAGATTAAAACACTCCTCCGGGAATAAGTTATGACTCATATCCTCTGTTTGTGTTATCTGATGTGCTGCTGGACTTCTGATGAGGACGCGCCATCAGGGGACGTCGTGTTAATGAGCAGATGGTTGTGGGCTTTTGTTTGAACACATGTTGACATATAAAGAAGTAGTAGTGGTGGAAAAAGCCGTATTACATCACGATATGTTTGAGTTAAAAGGTCAGACTTGGGAAGGCTGCACTTTTCTACTGTTTTGTGTTGGATTGTGTCGAAAAAGGTTTGAGTTTCTTCAGCCAAGTTTTTCACATCAGTGGAAATGAAAGCTATGACACGATAAACGAGCTACGATTTGACACAATCAGCTGGATTCAGAACCGACGTTGACAGATTCTTTGAGAAGCAGCAACATTTCTCTCCCTGTCTTTGTTTTTCAGTTTTTGTGGCGACACAAATTCACTTTGTTCGTCCGAGTTTAGCTTCAAAGCAGTGCAGGTGTTGACTTACTGTATCACTTTTCCTCTTTGGATAAAAAACATCAACGGCCTGCAACAAAGTGTGGAAATACAAATGTGCTCGACACAGCCGCCGCTCTGCCGAGGTGCTTTGAGGATTTGCTCAGACGACAGTCGTGGCTGTGTTTGTTTGCCTGTGGTTATTACTCCTGATACCTGCTGCCTGCACGACTCGGAGGCACGAAGAGAAAAAACACAGACACTGTTTGGTTACACAACATTTAACACCTGTTTCATTACTGCTCCTTTGGTTATAATTAAAACAAACACAAGCTGGAAGAATCGTGAAGCGTTTTCGTGGAAGCACACGTGTTGCGTCAACATAATGGTTCTTTTAGGTTACAAAAGCACCACGTTTGTTCAATTTATGAGGTCAATGCAGTTAATATTTTCAATTATCATTTTGTGAAACACCGGAAAGATTTGTGAACAGCAAAGGTTCAGAGATGAGTTTTGATGGAGTCTGTTTTAAATGAGGTTTTGTATTTGTTGGCCCGAAAACCAAAGCAAAAACTTTGGAAAATGACGTCTTTGTAGCACGTTACAGGCCTGCTGTTCGTGCTGCAGTGCTCTCAGTGGTTTCGTGTGAACGGACGGACGCGTTTCCTGAAACAGCGGCGCGTTTACGGGAACCTTTTTGAAAACGGATACGTTTCGCCTGCGCTTGGACGAAACCCCGGATAATTCATCTTGAACAATAATGTATCCCTGTAATATCTGATCCCTGAAGTAATTTACTTCCCTTTCAAGCTCATAAACACATTTTCTTCTGGAATATGACTCTTTCAAGCTGACATGTGGTTGCACTTAGAAAAGCATTCCTTCAAAGGAAGCACGCTATACTTGGATGTTTATCCTCGTGAATCACCTCTTGTTAAATAGTTTTTTTCTTCTTCTGCAGAATAACTTGGCCGTGAGCCTCGTGTTGATTCAGCAGACGTTAGGTCATGGTCCTCGATAGGCGAGCTCATCGTCTGCGGGAGAGAAACCCAACACAAACGCCTGCATGACATCCAGCGCCGAATACCGCTGCGAGTCGCTCGGATCGGCGGAGTGCCGAGACGACCGCGCTGCTGCGCTCGCGGGCGACACTCTCCCGTCACATTAGGAGAGCGTCTTGGATGGCGGCGCGCGAGCCCTCCCAGCTCTGGTGGAGCTGCTCTGTCACCACCAGCACGTCAGCCGTCGAGGCGGCGGACAGCTTCCAACTGTGCGAGCGCATTCGTGGTGCGAACGCGACGTGGGCTGCCGCTGAAAAAAGGAGCAGGAGAGCTCAGCGGATCCTCTCTGGGTCAGATATTCTGCGATTTCCACGTGCGGACGCACGAGAAAAGCTCCAACGTCCGATTGTTCCTCTCTTGCCACCGCCGTCGTCCTCAGCAGGCGTGAGTCCGTTTTCAGCCGTTGCATAATAACATACGAGGGCACATCCTGAATTATTAATGGTAATTACTTACATTAGTATCATCATTATTATTCAGTCAGCTGAAGAGGGAGATGTTAGTGCAATAAGTGGTTGAGTGCACAAAGAATACACCTCTCAGCCGCTATCCCACACGGCCACCTTTCATTATCTGACTGATGGAGACCTTTACGTCAGCCCCTCTCTCAGGAGAGCAGCGAGGGTCTCTATTCGAAAGGACGCATGAATAAAGATACAAACACAGACGACAGAAAATCCTCTGAAGTCTCCGGTGATTTACTGACACCAGCAGTGAGAACTTGCACTCGTTTTGTCTTCCTATGCAGTGAAACAGCTCATTTGTTGTGGTGGAAAAAAGCAAAACGCAACAAAGACGTAACTGCTGCTTGTTTGTGTTGTTGCACCATTTGTTGTACACGTTGTTGAGACTCCTTTTGTTTACTTTTGGTTTCAGATTCGGACAAATAAACCACTTTGTCGAGTGCAAGGAAAGATCCTTGTTTTTGTGAAATGTAGCTAAAGTAAACTTATCCTCTCTCATGCTTCTGGTCTCTGTGAACTTCATCAATATTTAACCGAGGCCACGATCTGCCCTTAACTTCAAGTACTGCGTGTCTAAACAAACATAAGAAGAAGGAAGGGCTGATGTTTAAAAGGGCAAAACAAAAGCACGAAGTGAATTAATTTTGCGCTGCGGACGACACATGAAAAATAGCGTCTATTTTTAAGCTCCGCTCGAAAAGCTCCATAAGGTCTGTTTGCGATGAATCGATGGAAAAAGCACGATTACGATCAACCGGTTTCGGTTTACAGTTTAATTGAATTTAGGGAGACGCTGCGCGAGAGCTGCTGCTGAGCCGCTGCTGTTTCAAGTGATTCGGAGAAAAAGATCGCTGTTGATTTCACAGGTGCTGCCTTAAAAGGTCCCCGCAAGTTAGCATAAACCTTTGCACCGCTCAGCATGTATTTCCAATGTAAAGCATGAAGAACTAAAGTTCCAGCAATTATTTGCAGTATTTTATAGCAGAGTGAATGTAAACTTCAGCACATTTTGGTCACAGCTGCCACTGAAGTCTTCACTTGGATGATGAAGTGAACTTCGCTCAATTTGCTCGCGCTTCAGGCTTCTGCGGTCAGAAGTTTACCGCGAACCAGAAGCAGCTGAAAGTGGCGAGTCAACTGGGACACGGTGGTCTGAGCGGAGCAAGCGGGGGGCCACACAGAGAGGAGGCAACACCGAAGCAGAAGGAAGAACGCCCTCTTATTAAGGCATAAGTGGAGTTTGACACTCTTCACATTGAATTTAAAGCTGCTCTCAGCAGGTCTTGCTGCCCGGGACAATGTTTCCCAGCGCTCCGGCCTGGCGACCCTTCAGACTGAGACAAAGGCAGCATTCAGCACTTTCCAACCTCTTGGTGTTTGTACTTTGAGCACTTTACGACGAGGCAGAGATGTATTTTACCTGCGCAGCTACTGAACTCTGCGTGAACTCCCGCGGCAGCCTTTGCTCTCTGCTTACATTTGAATATTTTCATTGTAGAGTTGAACAACTAGACTAGTCTCTCCCGACTCTTTCTGTAAAGCGAAATGTTAATTTAGTGTCTGATTGTGGAAATAACAATTGATCACAAAAGATTTTATGTTTGTTTTTTGCTGTTTCCTACACAGATATATATACAATATCTGTCTTCTCGTCGCGTTCAGCTGGAAGTGAACAACTGGCCAAATTCCCAGACGTTGTTTGTTCAATTTTTCTATCCAAAGCCGCATATTATGAGGACAGAAGGCTTTTAAAAGCCCCATTGGCGGGCTGGCATGTGCATCACTCTCCACTCAAACGCTTCTCTGTGTTCTTTGTTTTATTTGTCGACATCCTCAAATTGAAAATTCATTTTGCGTAGAAAGTTTATTATGTTCGGATCCCCAATGTCCAGAAATATGACTCAAACAAAACTGTTCAAACTGAGGAGCAAAGACATCGTATCTGGGAGAAATCTTGGTAAACATGCTGGTGCCAATAGAGAAGATTAAAGACCAAGTGTAGAAACAGTGAGACGAGATCGCAGAGGGAAAAGAGACGAATCGAGACGCAGGTGTAAACAATTAAGGTAAATGAGCAGGTTCAGCTCACCTACTTTCGCTCCAGTGTCCTGCTGAGACACGACTGGAGCTGCTGATTCAGGTTAGCTCAGGATAAACGCACACAGGTAAGAAAACCATCTGTAAACGATGATACGAAAACGAGCACTGACGACAACCTGACGGGCAACTTTCAGTGCATGAACGGGTGTGATGAGCAGCGTGTGTTGCTGTCTGTTTTCCTGCTTCCTTGCTTATCCCCGATGTGGTCACATGTGGTTTATGTGCGCCTGTGATGCATTTCTGGCATTTCTGTAAATCAGCTGCAAGCTACTTGCTCGCAAACTGATTTGGGAGCCACGGCGGACCTTCTGCTTGCTGTTTGTGTCGTACAATCGGTCTGACAGATTTGTTTTCGAACGCAGCGAGAACATGATTCCTTTTTGTTGTTCTCATCCAGGAAACTTTCTCGCAGGTGTCGAGAGTTCGCCGACGTTTGCGTGTTGACTGAGTGGACCTGCATGAGCAACAAGCTTCGATGCAGACGGCCGCGGCTCGCCAGTGAATTCAAATAGGTTCTTTGTTTGTTTTCCCAGTTATTGCTTTGGAGTTATTGAGCAGAGCAAATATTGCAGAGCCACAAGGGAGGCTGCAAACTCAACTCTGCAGCTCAACAGTGTAAATAATTATGGATACAAAGCAAACATCTCCGTATCTCGGAGGGCTTTAATGGATTTTGAATGTATTTCCGAGGACCGCGAGAAGTAAACGCGCATTTTTGTGCATTAATGGTTACTTTTCTGCATCGGGGACTCGAATGAGACGCTTACGCTGAGCTGTAGAAACAAACTGAGCTTGCGGAGAGAAGCGTCGAACCACCCGCGGCTATTATTGGCTGAGAGAGCTTGTTGGTGGCCTGAGTCTGCAGGAGCAGCGTCTGAGAAAGTTGATAGAAGTGACTCCCATTGCTGCTCCTGCCTCGTTCACATGACCAGTCAATGTTTACCTATTGTGCGTCTGCTTTATGCTCCGCTGGCTCAATGGAAAGTTGAACGCTTGCCTGACTCACTAAACAAAACATGACGTTGTATTTATTAGACTTCATCATCCAGAGAGGGGGGACTGGAGTTTAACCAAATAAAATAGTACACAGTAGTGAGCGCTGAATCCCGGGGGACGAAGTTTCTCATCTGGAGTATAAATATACACAGAATAACATGTAAAAACCACGGTGGGATGGCGCAAAATGACATGATCGAGGTTTATTGGGCCAGATTTATGAATCTCTGTCCGTTCTTTTCCTTCTGAATGGAGGAATCTCTGTAATCTCGCGTCCTGCGATATTGAATTATGTGTCCCTTTCACAACCCAGAGCTTTTAGCGAGGGCCGGCCGCCACCGCTGCCGCCGCAGCCGCCGCCGCTCGATTAATGTCCTAATCCTTCCAGTGGAAATTTCAGATTAACTGAGATGAATTCCAGCACTTCAGACACTGAATATGTGTCATAACTTCATCACACACTGTCGCTGTGAAAAAGTACCGGGAACGTTTCGGTGAGAAATCCTTTTCGGAGCATTGTTCCTCTCTTGTTCGAGCCGCCTCATCAGCCGCAGCCGCAGGTGAATTAATCATTTGATGGCGACTAAAGCACACATTTATCTGTCTGCCATCCATCATCTTCAATCTGAGGTCACGGAGAGTTGGAGTTCATCTCGTGTTCATTAGTGTGAAAGTCAGGCTGTGCTGAGTTACTTCTTAGAGACAGACAATTACCCCCCACGCACTTTCAGTCCAGTGAGCAATTTGGAGACGCGAACGGAGCTAAAAGGCTTTTTTTGGAAGTGGGAAGAAGTTGAAGGAGACGAGGACGCATGCAGAAATCCTACCGACATGAGGAGAGAACATGCAGACCGCTTGGTAAAGAGCCTCTTTGGCTTGGTGGGTTTGAACTCGGCTGCTTCATGTCATGTGGCATCAGTGCTATCTGCTGTTCGCGGTGCCGCCAGGGAAACTCGCAGAGTGGGTCCGAAGCCACGACTCGGATCAACACAGCATCCATCAAGAGAAATATCACCCAGTGGAACGTATAAGTTCACAGATCAGGAGTAAATAGTGTTTGGACATGGCCCAATCAAGCTGACGGTATTTATTTGGCCAATCCTGAAAGTCGAGGGGGTTTTTTTTGCTTTAAAGTCTTTATTCTGGATGTAAAGATGCTGAAAGGGGTAAAAGCTTCGCCACAGGACAGTCTGCAGAGAAGACGAGCGCCATGTTGCGTTTCTCTTCCTGTGACCTGAAAAGGAAAGGTATTGGAGACTGGTGCAGACAGTTGGGATGTGACTCCAGGAAGAATCCTCCTGTGAAGGCTGCGAATATTGTGACTCATCGCCTTCCTAATTGAGCCTGACGTGGAGAGACACTGCTGGGAAGTCTTTATTCTATTGAGCTTGTATTTCAAAGTTAAACATAACGACTTTCCATTTAATTTCCTGCAACTCGATATACACAATCGAGGCCCATTAAGCACTAGTTAGGAAGGATTTATATACATGCATCATAAGAATACCTGTGTAGCTTTTGTGCTTTCTTTAATGAAGCAACTCCAAAAATTAAGTGAATTTTACTTTAGCTGCAAACCACCCAACAGCCCGACATTAGATTCTTCAAAGTATCTTTAACTTTTCTCAAAGAAATTCTCATTTTCATGCAAAAAAATGTGAAAACTTTCGGAATTTTTTAAACCACTTCAGCAGCAACAACATGATTTGCATTCAGCAGTATAAATTCCCTCTGATTTTATCCCTCAGACGTAATAAAGCAGTTGTAGTTCACTGGGTGCAGCAGGATGAGAAACAGCCTGAAAAGACTCGCTTTGTGTTCAGTGAATTATGCGAAGAAAGACGGGGAAATGTGGACGATGGTGATGACAAAAGCAACCAGACAGATTCTTTCAACGCTGCCTGAGAATCACGATCTCACAGCTCGCGCTCTGCAGCGAATTGTGCTTCATTTCTTTGAAAAACTGTCTGAATACAGATGGACAATTTTCCACTGGAAAAAAGCTCATTATGGACGTATTGGTATGTGGTGCATCTGTGAAATCTGCATCACATTTGCCAAACGGAATTGTTGCTTTACAGCAGCACAACCAGATGCAGTTTATACAGCAAAGAACCAAACAATCAACAGGTTGATGCAACGTCTTAAAAACTGTTCCTGTGTAAAAATGATTTAACCAAACAGTTTGCTCATGTTCACTGCTCCTGAATCTAAATCATCGCTCGAAACATGGCGATTGGCTGCTATAAAATTCATATACATGCGTTGTAACACAGCCACACAAGAGGAAGTCTCCCTGAGGAGCACGCAGTGTCATAAAACGCACTCTTCACACAGATTTCTCCCTGAAAGAGGGTTTTTATTTTTTTCCTCGCCAGCCGGCTGAGTTGATGATGAGCCCAGAGCTCTGAGCTGTCTTCTCCAGCACCCAGAAGACGGCGGCGCCTCGGTAGCCTCCGCGTTTCTGCCTCGACACGAACACGTGCCAGCAAAAGAGGGGGGGGGGGGGGATCTTTCCACATCACGCAGAGTCGGATTCCCGCCAGTGTGCGCGGCGTCCAGTCCAAACAGGGAGGTGAGAGGTGAGGAGTTAATACTCTGTGTTTATGCTTCACAGAAGAAACGAGCGCTCGCTTTGTTGAACACGATGCGACAAAAAGAAGAGATTTTGTCACAACTGGCTGGCTCCCGATGGTTTCGAGTGCTTCGGTAACCCGAAGCGTTGTGTCAATTTTTTGCGGGGAGATGCGGTCCAGCAGCGCCAAGCGAGCCGGCCTCACCTCACTTCTGTTCGTTCTCCAGGGGGAATTTGTTTTCCAATTTATTTCCAGCATCTGTTTAATCTCTCAGCGAGCCAACCTGGATGAAGCGCGCCGTCACACGCCGGGGCGTAATGATAATAACAATAACCGTGATAGGTGAGTCATGTTTACCCCCGAGGACCGTGATCAGAGCGCCGGCTTATGACCGCGCTTTTAATATCTACTGGAAAAAAGGAGCATCTTGAAGGGAACCTACGGCTAAAACAGCAGACTGCTCGCAACAATCTGAGCAGCAAATCCGTCGGAGGTAATGTGTATGCTGAGGTGTGATGGTGGAGAATAGTGTCAGTATTTAAACTTCAGGTCAATTAACAATTTTGACTCGTGAAGCGTTCCTATTGGTCACAAGCAAGCCCCCCCCCCCCCCCCACTGATTCGAGGAGCTCTTGAGCTCCTTTTTTGGTGCTCGGCACCTCCGAGAACAAATCTACTCCGGCCGGTCGGTCACCCCGCAAACGATCATTGCAACATTAAAAAGTAATGGTGGGAGACATTTATGGTGTTCAGTTACTAAGCTCTCTGTCACCCATCAACAGGGAGACATTTGGGGAGCGTTTAGTCTCGTTGAGGGAACACGAGACACCGATCAGCGTTCCCAGACGGCGTTTATATCCAGATTTCAGTCAGGAGGTGACAAACCCTTTTTATAGCATCAGCCAATAGCAGTTTGTGGTGTCTGCAGTCACGTTTGGTTTTTGAAATCACCTGTCACAACTTTTTAAAGAGTCAAGGTTCCTTCCTTTGGCAGGCAGTTTAGCAGACAAGTTTAGTCTAGTGTGGTTTAGCCGACATAAGATCTTGTTCCAATCGCTGACTTGGAAATGCAATATCTCTTTGAGAAAGATGAGCTTGGAAGGGAGTAAAAACCAGCCAGATCTTGACAGAAAGTTGTGGAAAAGCAGAAAACACTTCTGCGTCTCAGTACAAAGAACTGCGTTAAGCCAGAGTGATTCTATTCGGATGTATTTGTCCTGGTTGAGACGATTTGTGTGGCAATAAAACAAAACCAGAGGGAAGTCCAGCAACCACGACCAAATCGTTAATCCTCATCACTCCAGTTCTCCAAGTGGGTTCGGGACAAACTCCGCGCATGGATTTGCAGACGCTGTGTGATGCAGGTCTGCTGAGGTGAAGCTGCAGATTGAGCGGAGGTGGAGCTGCCTGTCTGTCTGCTGCAGCCATATGGACAGCCCGGGGCAGCCGTTACCTCACCAAGGTGACACGGACGCCTGTCAGTGAAAACTCGGCGGCCACTCCGAGACGGCGTTCGCAAAAGTTGTCAGAAGACGTGTCATGTGACGAGGGACAAACCTGCATGCATTATGTCAGTTCTTCATGCTTTTGAGCAACACTCACAGGGGAAGCAGTCAAGGTTTTGGGGTCGTTTTGAATGGAGGTCATCAAACCTTTCTCCATAAAATCATTGAGGTTCAGCGGTGCGGCAGCTGAAAAGCCAAATCGTCCAGTTCTTTTGTTATGTTCAGGCTTATTTGCCAGTTGTACAGAAGATCCGAACATTTTGTCTGCGCCCACGAGAATCTGCAGCTGCAGGTGATGCAGTTTGGGGTTCATGTAACACCTAATAAGATCCATTACTTGATTTAATTGCCTGTGGTCATTAGGCCAGGTGCTTGCATTAGTCTCCAGCATCACATGACATGACATACGATAGCTTTACAGTGTTGCAGGGAGCCTGGTCAGACGGCTCAGCCGACATGTTGATGGCCACTTCTGTGTTTAGCGGTGAGCCATTGTCGGGGGAACACACACACACTCAGGTCTGTGTGAAGGGAGCTGGTGCGTCGTAAAGCACCCACGTTTGCTGTTACGAGCTCGTGTTTGGTAATATCGTCTCTACGTGCGAACGGCGGGGACGCACAAGGTCAATTTTTAGTGCTCAATTTCACTCGTTTCTCTAACGTTTTACATCAGACTTTTTGTCTCAGTTCAGCTTGTCTCTTTCAGCTTTAATTTTGAAATTGTCTCCAGGAAGGAAATAGTGAAAAGCATTGAATTTAAACGAAGCATTTATCGGTAAAAAAAAATCCCTATTTCAATTCTACGTGATATGAAAACATGGATTCAGTTATCATCCAAACAATGCACAGAAAAGAAGTGGATTAATGTATGTTTCCATCCACTGGCATTATGCTAATGTGGAACACGTTTATAAAAGCAGGTTGCATTAATTCTCCAGCGGAGTGCCATTAAATTACTGCAGATGAAGAGAGTGCAGAATGATGATGTAACTGTAGGACGTTCGTTCCTGCCTCGAACGAATGAGTAACGGTGGAGAAGTGCGACCTTTAAGTCTGTTCATGCTACAGACTGACCATCAGGTCTGATGTTCGGCCGTTTTACCAACACGGGCTTCGCTGCGAGTTTCGGCCAGCTGCTTAATCATGTAACGAATGATTTTTGCGTCGAGGAGCAACGCAAACGCGGCCCACATCGGTCAAGAGCCGCGACGTTTCCCGTGTGCTTTTCGTCGATACGGTGACTGATTGTGTGCTTTCATAACTGCGGGCGCTAAATGAGGCACATTAAATCCAGAGCTACAGCAAAGAGATCAGCGCCGTCAGCGGCCCGACACGTGTGTCGCCTCCATGCGAAAACACATCGCGGAGAAGTATTTACTACGATGTCGTTTTAACGCCAGAAACCGGTCATTCATTCGACGCTTTGCGCAAAGTGAAGTTGTGTTTCCAGGCCCGTAAGAAATATGCAGAGTGGCGGGCAGCCACGGTGCCTGTGTGGGCACAGCGCTCAGTCTTTGGCAGTCTGGCTCTGTCTTGTGTTCGGCTCGTCCGGGCCATAACAAACAACGGAGGTCCACATGGGAGCCGCGGATAAATCAACATTTCGATTCAGGAAATCATAATAAGCCGGGCTCTGCTGGCGGCGAGGCCTGACGTCAGTGACGGAGGACCAGTTTGAGAGAGAGAGAGCGAATCGCAGCAGGCCAACGTCTTCAAGGTGAAGACAGTCACTGAGCAGCAGCAGATAGAGGAGACGGCGAGGCCAGCGAGAGAAGGCAAAAAATACACCAGCTGCCTTCAAAAAGTCACTGTAACGCACTGATCAGTGACGAGCAGCTCCTCAGTCTGGCTCAACACAAGTGGAACATGTGAAGAGCGCCGGCAGGGCAGCATCTAGGTTATGAAGTGGGTCAAGTGTGAATGAGGAGACGGCCGCTGAATCTCACACATTATTAACAACTTTGCAAATGGTGTTTTTGTGTTTGTCGCCTGTGACGGCGACGCAGCGGCGGGACCGTTGAACATAAATAAAACCGATCGGCTGTTATCGTACACAAGGTGAGAAAATGCATGTGGCATCAGCTGGGGGGCCATTAAAACAGAAAATGCGTGAAGCTGGAGACGTTGTTCGCTTCCTCACCTCACAGGAGAAACGCCCGGGTTCGTTGGGAGGCCGCCGCAGTTTGGTTTGGTCCGTCAATCCAAAGACACATCTGTGAGATGAACTGTTGACTCTAAATAGGCTGTAAAGGATAAAAAAAGCTGCGTGTTTCTCCGCTCTCTCGTTTGTTTGACTTTTCTCTCACGTTTGGTTTATTTGCATCTCTCGCTTGTGTTTTTTTTTCTGACTCGGCAGCCATTAATTCAAAGAGCCGCATTGGCGGTGTGGCCTGTACCTGCCTGTGTCACCTGATGCCACTGATGTATGCGTGCACTCTCTGTGCCCGGTTCAGCTCGTTCAGCTGCTCTCAGGGAGCAGATGCTGTCCTGAACTGACGCGAGCTGGCACCGAGTTGGGGAGGAAGAAAAGGGAGAGCGGGGCACCGCAGTCTGGCACGTAGGACGCAAAGATCAGTTTACATGGCGAAAAAAAAGGGGGGAAAAAAACCAACATGGAAAAACCCTGGATTAAAGACGGGAACAGAGGAGCACACGGACGCGATATGGAAAGAGCCTGGTTACACAACAGGTTTTAACTGGCCAATATGGCCGGTGTACATTCAGCAAATAACAACACGTCCCACACAGGCCAAAAGTTCAATGAAGGAAGAGAAATCTTTGAATTGTTGGTGTTTGTTTTTCTATTTGTGTCTTCTGGGAACTCTCTTTACTGATTCTCAATTATATTTTGTTTACAGCTTATCGAATGATAGCAGATGATCGGTGGAGTGTTTGAGTTACAGAATCATGAATGAAACAGCGAACAGTTCGTCTGCTGTAAAACACGATGTGTGTGAACTGAAAACACTCAGTTTGTATATTTTTGTGCATTTTCAACTTCCTGATGCACGTTTGCAGTTTTGTTTTTTGGTCTCAGAGTTCTTTGATGAATTCATGTCAAATTCTCTCAGTTTAGATTCATTTCCGCTGCGACTCACCGTCTCTATAAACCAAATGGTTGAACCCGTCGCTTTTAAGCCTTTCTCTGCTAAGCTGGAGTCGCTCCCAGCATCGATGATCAGGTACATTATATTTGACAATCCAGCCACGTGTTTGCTGCAAAAAAAAATCGCATTCATTCCCCGAGGAAACTGTTTCACATTCCTGAATCGTATCCCACCACACGTCCTGGTTTTTCCCCCCGCTGCTGCCCACACAGGCTCCCATCCAGCGCAGAGAGCCCAAATGGAGCTCTTGAAACGGATAGGTCTGTCATTTGAGTTGACCTCCTAAAAGCCTGGAAAGAAATCCCAACTCAGGCTTCGTACATTAGCAATGGCTACAAACTAATGACTTCCCCCGACACAAATTTGGTTCCGAAGCCTAAAATGTGTTTCTTTCGGAGCGCCACTTCCTGTAAATTCACCACGGCGCAACTGGACATGAGTTATGTCCTTAAAGCCCACTCTGTCCTTTGGTCACCCCTCGTGCCCTTGCTTCATTTCCTCCTATATTTTTATCCTCTCCTCCCCCTCTTTCTTCTGCAACTCATACATTATTGGACTATGTGAACCCCGTCTTAGGCCAGCTGTGTTGTGGGTGTATCAGCTGTGTATCAGGTACATAAATCATGTGATTTATTTAATTAGCCAACCCTCCCGAAGATCTCACACTCTGCCTGGAATGCTTTGCTGACTGACCTCATGGAAAACAGTGGCCTGCCAAGGTTCCCTCTCATATCCCCTAAAAAGGAACATAAGGAGTACGTTTAGAAATAGTCGCTGATAGTTTTTTTCCTTTTTTTTTTCTACAGTGAAGAAAAACACGAGATGGTTGGAGACACGCAGGCTTTAAGAGGTGCTTGAACAGGCATCAATGTTGTCGGTGTTTTGCCCAGTGAGGGGAAGCGTTTTTACTGCGTGACGGGTAGATTTGGGACTCTGGCAGCCGAGTTGCAGCCCTGACATCTAACGCCTGGTCGCGTTGGTCTGAAGGCTTGTGACGCTCCAGTGTTTGGGTCTCAGCTGTGTGCTGCAGAAGAGCACATGCTCCCAGGCCCGATTTGGAGCCCGCGCAGGGGTAACCGAGTTAGAGTGAACCCAGACAGACGCTCTGCCAATGTTCTGTCTCCCCTGGCGTTGCATCAGATTGCTCGTGACGAATACATCCTGCATCGCCCAGTTTGTCGTCTCACCATACCCCCCCCCCCCCCATACTGGCTGGAACACCTCATTTATTCGAAATGCAGCGAGTTTGATTTGAGAAGGTTAACGGTCAAAGAGACTTGTGTAGAAACCGACCAGTCGGACTTAAGTACATTTAAGCGTGACCAAGTATTACATCCAATTACTGTTTTTCACAACCTTCAATCACCCTACAAGTGAAATTTAAACATCTCCAACTAATGTAAAAGTGTTAACACACCAACGAGTCAACCAACCAACAAACAACCACAAAAGGCACAAAACACAAGCTCCCTCGTGGAGGTTATGCAGTATTTTCCTCCAAGCTTCATTCACGTCTTCACAGGAGTGTTTGTTTCACTGCAGCTGTCAGCAGGAGTCTTTAGGTCAGGAGCTGGACATGTTAAAGGGGGGAGGTGGGAGAACCAGAGCTGCATTAGAGTGCCTGAATAAACAACTATGGGGTCATCTGGAGTTTGAGGTGTCTGTGGAGAGGGATTGATGGGGGTCTGCAGGGCCACGTTTTGAGATAGTGAGGGGCGGGGGGGGGGGGGTGTAACACGTGAGAAAACCCACCACCGCAGCTCGTCTTGTAAGGTATCCTATTTGGATCTCCTCCAGTGGAAACGTTTGATGCCGAGAAGCAGGGAGGAGTTACAGTTGGTCGGGTGGCGTGATGATATCTTTGGCCAGGCACAGCTGGAGATGAGAATGAGTCGCGGCGAAGGCATGCCGGGAAGCGGAGTGGGCAGCTGCTCAAAGACCACCTGTACCAAGACGGCGATATGATGGGTGTTTATTTACCGAGTTATACAGAACATTCCCAGACCGGCGCTGCGTTTTTGGGGATGACGTCAATGCAGGCGGGAGTGACGTCACGCCGGGCAGACCCCCGGAGCCACCTGAATATCGGGGGAAACTAGGCCGACCATATACGGCTGAATATCACGATTGTGCGAAACACCTCCGAGCACATTTCAGCTGTGCAGAAGGAATCTGTTTACAGACCACTAAAGTGGTACAGACGGTCTCGTCCTCTCAGTGGAGTTATAACTTATCACAGCTACTCCACAGTGGCTCCATCTCAGTCTGCGTCTCTATTAAAAATCAGTTTCTTCCTGTACCTGCTGTTAAAGTTCTGATCTTATCAAACCTTTAACTGAATATGGACAAAAGCGCAATTAAAACTCTTGTACCATTCAATTGTTCAAAATAATATCTTCAATAAATCATCATCTGAAAAACGTTTGTGGAACAAGTTCAAATGCAGAGCGTGCAAACGTTGCTTCTGGGATGATTGGCTGAATTATTTGTTGGCACTCATCCTCGAGCGGTAGTTTTGTGACGTCTTTCACTGTATTGAAACAGAACAGTGAAGCAGCTGCTCCAGAACAACGCTCTGAAAAAAAGGCTGAATTGTTGCATAAATCTGTGCAGAACTGGAGACACAGGTGGTGAATTACAGGCACATTTTGGAAACGACGAGATTTGCACATTGGACAATGTTTGCTACTTTCCTTTCTGCTGTAAAACACACATTCAGATAGAAACTCTGAACAAATTTAGGAATGCATCTATTTAGAGGAAATGCATTATGTTCAACAGGATGATTACAGAGGTCATTAAACCATTTTTATTGCAACAATGAAGAGCAGTTCGGACCCTCGAACATGGACCCTTCTTTGTTTTCTCAGATTTATTCCGCGATAAAATAACCACAAAAGAGATTTTTTAATGCAAGAACAATAAAAATCCAGCTGGCTGCTGTTTTTACCTTTTGCCTCAGTGAAACGCAAACACACACACACACACACACACACACACACACATTGATGGGCATATTATAGAGCGTGACACTGCCTGGTCTCCGGGGTGCAGATGTCTGAGGACATTATCAGTCAACCCCAGAGTGCAGCGCTGCCACCAGCATTTCTGTTTCACAGGCTGCATCCAGAGCGCCACCGCGGAGGCTTTCCATCTTGTTGCATACACGTGCCATTTCTAACTTCGCATTGATCACCTCTGCATTGTGTTAGGTATTCCTCCTTTGCCCCGAGCTTGTAATGCAGAGGACTCTCCTCCTCCCTCCTCTTCCGTGTGCACAGCCTTTTCTCCTCTCTTTTTTTTCAAATTACTGATAAATTAGCGCCTGATAAATGCGCCGACCCTTTGAGAATCCTTCCTCATTACGTGTGCTGGTGTGCTTGATGAATAGGTTGTGCTCTTTGCCGTGTCGGTGAGAACAAATTGTGCCGGGTAATCAATGAAAATTTAATTGAGTGACAGAAAAACTGGATCCTTCACAGCGACATTATGCCTCTTTTTGATGTATTTTCTAAGCCTGTTTTTCATCCGCTGCCTAATTAATCACTCTAATGATGGCTTTAGATGAGGTGTGTGTGATGTAGATGAAGTTTGGTTTTGGGGGTGGACACTGAGGAGGTATAAAGATGATGCTGTCATCTCTGAGTACAGACCACTGGGCTTCACCACAATTGACTGAAAGAAACACTTGATCAATTTTGAGAAGGCTGAATATAGAAAGAAAGTGAAAAAATATGCAGAACATCTGCTGAAGTGAATCTTTGAAGGATTGAGAATGTGTAAAAATGAACTAAAGGGCAAAAACATGTCTCTCGGGACGTGATTGAGGTCCTGAAATTAAAATCTTCAATTTGCAAAAACGTTGGCCGTGTTTCAGGATGGCAGAGCCAACGCGGGGGGAATATTTTTCCACCCTATAAAATGATTCGGAGCATCTAAATTAGCACCAGCTTGTTGCTAGAGGCATTAGCCTAAACGATTGCCAGTAAATTCTGATTTTGTAATGAGAAGCAGTGGAGAGGAGAAGATGAGTTTTAAGTACGGTGCACCTGTGCGCTGCCAACACTTCCAAGCTTCCCCGCATGTTTGTTTTCCCCTAATAAGTCTTTTCGGGGCTCTTATGGCCTTTCGGTGTTATGCAATGTTCATATTTTCCTTGGAATGATAATTACAGAAGCGAGGTTATAAGACACTCGGCTTCAGGTTGCAGCGAAAGACTTTGATACTGGTTCTCTGGTCTGTGACAATCCGCCTGCCAATTGAGAATGGGAGCTAATTTTAGAGGGAATCACTATTTCCTTGGGAAGAAGAAGGACTGATAGCCTGTAATTTCCCAGATGTCTGCTCTCTGTTTTCCCTCATCTATCCATGAAATATGTGCAAATAGTCGCAGCCGTTCCGTCGTAATGTCGCAGCTCATTTGAAGCCAAACATATTCTGCAGCTTCAGGCAGCAGGTGAAAGAGTCTGTCAGACTTCTTTTGGTTTATTGTTTTCAGGGTGGATTTGTACCTTTCCTCAGCCTGTGTGACTGTAATCTGTCCAAGCAGGGCGAATCCCCCCTCCCCCGGCGTCCCCCGCGTGCCACGGCGAGTGGCGGAGACACACTGTCTCATGATAACTTTGTCACCGCTCGGAGAGCGGCGCAGACTCCGGCTGGACGAGCTTGTCGTGCAGGCCTCTTCGCTCCCCTCGCAGGGCGCTGGGACGAGTGGCCCTGTCGCTCCCAGCTCCCGCGTCTGCACATGACGAGCGCCGCTGTCACTCAGGTCGTCCCGGCGCCGTGATGCGCCGCTCCCTGCTGCTGACAGCTGCTGACAGGCGGGCAGCTCGGTCTCGGCGCTCACCTGAACACATTGTCCTGCCTGTGCCACAGAGAATGGCTGAGAAGCGTGCAGGACCTTTTTTTTACTTCCAGGTGTGGACAGATGCCGACAACACAGTTACGTCATTTTTTTTCTTTAAAATATACAACTCACGATACAAAATATCTTATTCTTGACCCTGCAACTTGCATTCATTCATATGACTCCAGGCACGAAGAGCAAATTTTGATTCTTCTCAGTCCTCGCTTCTCTCTGTCGATGCAAATACAATTTAGGCTTATATTGTTTTTTTTATGGTGTGCTAGAGGAGAGCGATAAATCATTCAAAACATATATATAAGAAGTTTCAAGTCCACCTTCCCAACTCTGAGTATTCATGCAATTTTGTTCCTTTTTATAAGTGTAATTCTAATATATATTCATAGAAGTGAACCGTTCATTAGACTGACCGTCCGCTCTGATAAATTGGTGACCAGCAGCTTCCCAGTAAAAAAGTATTTTGCTTTAGTTGTGATGGACTAAGAAGGTCCCAGACTGTTTACGTTGTCACGGCTGAATATTCAGAGCAGCTGCTACCTTGAGGCTTCCCCGGGAGGAAGAGCAGCAAGGAGGGCACGGCAAGGTTGTGGAATAACTCAAAGAATCATCAAATATATATATATAAAAATAGGGATAATTAAAAGTTCATCTTCACTCTGACAGCACTGTAACCCCTGTTGGCACACGCTGAGTCTGTTTTGCTTTAAGTTTCCTGCAGAGGAAACAGAGACGAAAGTAAATTGCAGATTGTCCAAGTGTTGAGTGAAGGTTGGAGTGATGCCATAAGTTATGGAGTGGTCAAGCAAAAAAATACACAAGTGACATTGAGATATTAATGGATACTTAAGGTCTGACTGATCTGTGAAGGCTAATGTGGAAAGCACCAATCTGTAGGTCATTATTATGGTCATCAGTTGGTTTAGAGAAAAAAGGAAAAGGACCTGAGTCATTATCTGTGCCTTCGTCATTGGAAAATGGTGTTAATGTCTTTGTCGGGATGAGATTAAAAAAGGCGAAGCTGCTCAGCACCTCGGTGTCCCGTGCGTCCTCTGCGCTCGGCGCACAGGTCAGGTTTTTCCCTCCGCTGGAGAGATACATCAGTTGTAATGACTCTCGTTCTGGCCGCACAACTGAGAAAAGCTTTAAACAGATTTGGCACCAGACTGACAGATGGCTCAGCGGCACAGATCAGCGCGACAATAAAAACCAGAGCCCCAAGAATTAAATCAACCTGCCGGTAATTACATTCAAACTGTTGGTCCACCTATTCCACTCGCCGATGCCATCTTTAAGGGGGGACGTCATCGCTCGGCTCTCGTGTGCAACAGGTCATCATGTGAGGGACACGCTGAGCAGAGATACGGAGGTGAAATGACGTTAAGGGTGACTCTTAATCTGAAAATCCAGCCTGAAATTTCTGACCTTGTGTGAGCCTGAATAAGCTTCTCTCGTAAAACTCGCGTGTAGAAGGCGGCGTGCTCATAAAGAGTCGTTTATGGACTGAACGTACGTCAGTTTCCCGTAACAACATATAAATTTAGATTTGTGGGTTTGATAAACTTTTACTGAATCTATCTTTAATTTGTTGTTGCTTTTTTTAGTTTTTGGTGTTTGCATCCAATCCATTATGTTCACTTAATTTACTATAATTGTCATATATATGCCAAGTTTTATGTCTTCTCTGACGCAAAGTAACTCTTATTTTGAAGTGTGTCGTGTTTCGCAGCAGCTGTGTGAATTTGATAGACGATAAACCTGAAGTGACGTGCCGTCTGGAAACTGCTGCAAACATTGATTGGTGCGAGGTTGCTTTCTTTTCAATAATTCAAAGAGCAGCATATCGTGCATATACTGTTTCAGCAATAGTAAAGATTAAAGTGCTATTATGTTTTCTGTTCGGAGAGAGCGATACTCTCGTTTAAAAATATATGAATAAGAGTGTTTTTCTTCCTGCTGCTTTGCTTGTATTTGCAGGTTTTTTATTTTGTTTTTTTGGCCTCGTCGCTGCTTTGTAAAGCACAGCCAACATCCAATTTTCTACTGCAGGTTGTTGTAATTTGTGGATCCAAAAAGCAGCCAGCGAACTTGCAGTTTCAATCCTCTATATAAATAAGGAGCCATATTTACAACCTGTTCATTGGATCTAAAAGCGTATCGAGCGCTTAATAATCCGCAAATGTTCTCATTAGCCGGAGCCACTCCGCGGAGACCAATCGGCGATAAATTATTCAAGTTCTCTCTCCTGTACATGACATCAATACTTGGTCACTGCTGCCACACTGCTGTGCATCCTCATCTCCAATTGCATTCAGTCGCAGCGAAATGAAGAGTCTTTTGAATTTATCAGACGAGCCGCTCGGAGAATACAAATCGTCCATATCGGAGCGGGCCAGGTTCAACTCTCAGCCTGCAGCTTTCTCTTCGCAGACTGTCCTCTCTGCACTGTAGATTTAATTAGTTCTGCCCCAGTAACCCTGCGCCTTTCTTCCTTGCCTCCCTCAGGATACGGCCATGCAGCCCCCAGCACAGATGGAGGGAAGGTGTTCTGCATGCTCTACGCGCTCCTGGGCATCCCTCTCACTCTGGTCATGTTCCAGAGCGTGGGCGAGCGGATCAACACCTTCGTCAGGTACCTGCTCCACCGCCTGAAGAAGTGCCTTGGAATGAGGCGCACCGAGGTGTCCATGGTCAACATGGTGACCATCGGCTTCATCTCCTGCATGAGCACGCTCTGCGTGGGAGCGCTGGCCTTCTCGCACTTCGAGGGCTGGACCTTCTTTCACGCCTACTACTACTGCTTCATCACGCTCACCACCATCGGCTTCGGGGACTACGTGGCGCTGCAGAGCGAGCAGGCCCTGCAGACCAAGCCCAAGTACGTGGCCTTCAGCTTCATCTACATCCTGACCGGCCTGGCCGTCATCGGCGCCTTCCTCAACTTGGCGGTGCTGCGCTTCATGACCATGAACGCCGAGGACGAGAAGAGGGACGCCGAGCAGAGGGCGCTCCTCGCGCACAACGGTCAGGCCGGCGGACACGTCAACTGCGCCGTGGACCCGGCCTCCACCTCGTCCACGCCGTCGGGCTGCGGCGGCGGGAGCGCGGTGGGCGGGAGCGGAGGGGGAGCGGCGAGCCGCGGCCTTCGAAACGTTTACGCGGAGGTGCTCCACTTCCAGTCCATGTGCTCCTGTCTGTGGTACAAGAGCAGAGAGAAGCTGCAGTACTCCATCCCCATGATCATCCCGCGCGACCTCTCCACCTCAGACACCTACATGGAGCAGGGGGAGGCCTTCTCCAACCCCCTCCACTCCAACGGCTGCGTGTGCAGCCTGCAACGCCACTCCGGCATCAGTTCGGTGTCCACCGGTTTGCACAGCATCAACACCTACAGGAGACTCAATAAACGCAGGAGCTCCATTTAAAAAATTCCAGGGGGGGACTTCGTGTTTTAAGGTCGAGTCTCAGAGAGCGAGGGAAGCCCCTCCGACTGGAGGATGAACTGTGGACCTCCCAGAGAAGCCGCCGCACGGCGATTGCCTGTCGTTGGCTTCCGGAGCCCGGCCGACTCGAGGCGTTTATGTGACTCACCTCGGCTCTGCACAAACATTCAGCACTGACGTCACTGCAGATTTCACCGAGAAATGAGGCTGAAAGTGGTTTTGGAGGATTCCCCACACAAACTGTTGCTGTGCAAAGACGGAGACACAAATCCTGCACCTCTGACTGATAAATACCTGAACACGGAAGACGAAGATAAACCAGTTTTCTCTGTTCAAGAGACAGAATTTCATGTTCTGCTGCAGAGAGGAATTAAACACACTGTGAGACCTGCTTTCAAGATGGATTAAAGTGTGATATCAAATAATTATTTTATCAATAATGATGTAAAGTCACTTTTTTCAATGACACTTTCCAAAAACTGTTATCGGGTTGTAAGTAGAGGATTCACTCAATGAAAACGTGTGTATATATATATTTGGAGACCTCGACAGTTGGAGAAAACATATTTTTGCAGTCAAAGTTTTTAAAATGGAAAAAAAAACAAAGCCGTGATGATTCACAACAGTTCAGGTGTGAGAGAGACTTTCTGATCCACATATTTTACTCCTTCAGTGAGATAGATCCCGTGACAGGCGCATGAATGACCGTTCTGACAGAGAATGATGGAGCAGGTTCGCTGACGAACAGGATGTGCTGGACGCCGCCACACTGCCGGCGTCTCCAACCACTGCTTTCAAACGCCAGCTATGAAAGTCTTCTTCCTAGTTTCTTTGTGTGCATCGACTATTTCATGTGCGTTGCTCATTACATGTTTTCGTACAGCACAACTATATTCTGATAGTTTGAATCCGAGCATGTTGGCTCACTTGTGTACAGTCGGACGTCGTATCTTATTCACTGCTGCACCTTAAAGGACTGCTGTACATGTTTCACCAGACATCGGACGCCAGTCCACCCTTTTATTTCTTTTTCACAAGATCACGTTGAGTTTTTGTCATGTAAATTATACGCTTGAATTACTTCTTTATTCTGTTACCAGTCTGAGTTGTTTGCCTCAATACTCTGTGTTGTGTCTGGTTGAGAATAATCGCAGTGCACCTCACTAATAAACGGCCTCAGAGTTTGCACCAAGGGGGGCTTTACTCCGAAACACACTTGACTCAGTTACTTTAGGTCTTTATGCGTTGTTTTATCCATATTTGTATTCTTACATGATATGTGTCTTATTTAATGTTTGTTTTACTCAGTGTCTCATTTCTATAATTTCAGTTGTGTGTTTTTTTTCTACTGGAATGTTCTTATTAACTGCAATATGCCTGTTAACACTGTTCAACATCTCTCATTAACTGATGAGTGTGTATCTATATATTGACAATAAGTTCTTTATTTCTTTGACCATAATAAAAGTATAATTTTAAGTTAAAACTCATGCGTTTGAGTGTTCTGCTTCACTATTTTCTAACACGTTTCAACAACACCAGAGCGACTATGAGCAAATTCGGTGTCCACGCAGACAGAGCAGACCAGACTCATCGCATCCCAATCGTTTGTTCAGTCGTGTTGGACGGAGCTTAAAATGTACAGTTGCCATGTGACTGATTGTTGCCGTAACTTTCTAAATCTGCACTCGACTGTGTCACCGCTGCTTTCTCCAAGGGTAACTCTTTAGTCAGGCCTCAATGACGAGTTATGTAACCAAAGTTTGAACGAGGTGACTCGAGGTTTATTCACCCCCGTTATGATATCCATTATGTAACCGTCACTGTCGCACCTTTGTCGCTGCAAACCATAAACTCTTCCGCTCCACTTCCAGGGCAAAAGTGTCCAGATGATCAGTGGAGCTCCAGTCTTGGTCATCTTTTACTCATGAGGAACCGACCTGCGGTGGGACGGCGTACTCGCACACTTCTTCTCACCCGTCAATCCGATTCATACAGCTACCAGATGTCACTGATGGCACAGCAGTGAAAACAGTCTGACAGATAAGTTTTGGGATGAAACTTTGAAGACCGCGTCCGAATCAATCGTGTTGAACTTGAGTAATGATTCACTTTTAGCTTCTTAATGTCAAAAGATCAGTTTCTATGCAGACGACCAACGACTGTATGTTTTACCTTCTTCAACCATCTCTACATCTAAATAAAAAACACTGAAGCATAATGAGTGAGTCAATCAAAACAAGTACATTTTTTATTAAATAATGTAAAAGCAGAATAAACAGTCTTATGTTGACATGATTATAAAAAATGTATTTTCAGCATTACACAATGTTGCACGTGTTCGGGGGCCGATGTGGCGCTGTCAACATGTTCTGTTGTTTATTTAGAGGGATTCAATTATTACTGAGCTGTAGGACTGTAGCAGCTGTCTGAACTTTGCTGCTTGACCAACAAATGTTAGGTTTGATCTAAATTTTGTTATTTTTCCATACAATCAAAATCGATAAAATCTCACACGTGAGCTCTCCCAAAGCATTTATGGATCCATGACTTGAGGGACACAGATGACAGCTGACAGGCTGCCGTTCTTAATGCTTCGATGGTTGAGCACGGTGGCGTGAAGTAAAGAAAAAGCCAACCTGAAGTGACGCTCACGTCGAACGGTCTCTGCTGCAGGTTTTGGTCACATAAGCACCGAGATAAAGGTGTGTTTTCTTTCAAGAAGCTTCACCTGATGCCACCTCAGATAAAACAAAATAAAACAGTTGTTTCCTTTATACTTTATCAGTAGATTTTGTGCAACTCCAACAATCCAGTTGACTAAAATTAACTTTGAAAGAAACATTGTGTTTCCTCTTGAATACTATAAAAGTTCAAACATTTAAATGAAGTTGACAACACTATTGTGAATGGCTTCCAAGGTTTCATGATGTGCAGGCGCTGATGAACCACCTGCTGTGATTAATCTTGTAAACAGTAAAAATCAAACACTTGTAATCAGCCACAGCCGCCTCCTGGTGATCGTCAGTTTCTGTTGTGAGATCCGTTTATACAGCTTTCGTAATCCCATTTTCACGTTACCTCATCAGTGAAGAAGCATGGACTTTTAATTTGAAGGCAGGTTTCTCGAACCATATTTCCCTTTTTCTTCCGGCAACCAGGACGTCTGGTCGAGTGGACCCAATTTGCGCCACGGGAGCATTTTTTCGACGAAAGGTTCCTGCTTTTTGTAGGGGGGGGGGGTCCCTTTGTGCTTTGGAAATTATGCTCTGTTAGTTTTGAACCTGTTTAATTTTCGTCCTGGAGTCGTTGTACAACTGTGAGTTATTGTTAAAAAAGACGCTACGTTAATTTGTCCGCTCTTGTCCCGCCCGTTAGTTTTTATTGTCTCGCTCGTCGTTTGAGCGTCGCTTTTAAGGTGGACCGGCCACCTTATTGATTTAAGGTGGACCGTGATGCTCTCTGCCTCACCTTCATCAGCTGTAGTTGGAACAAACATTCAGCTGTGTCTGTTTAGTTTAGCATCTATTTAAATTTGTGTGAATCATAGATATTGTACAATTAATAATTTAATACCATTGTTTTTATGTACATTTTTTACATGAAGTTATGTACGCCATTTCCAAACGTTTACATCAAAAAAACACATAGGGCACAACATAAATTTTAAGCCACTTCATGACCTCTTTAACAGCAGTGATATCAATGAATATTGGCATTTTAATTCAGATATTTTTCATCACAAATGAATCTTTTAGTTTCATATTTCTAAAATGTTGACCAAACAAATTGCAAACTGGGAGGCTGAAGTGTTGTTTTTTTAAGGATGAAATTGGCAAGTCTATTCTCCGTGGGGATAATTGCTGACATTCAAATAGGAAGACTTTACAAAGATTGACAGCGTTTGCGTCTCCCCCGCCAAGCACCTGGAGCTTTTCTGTCTCTGTAAGCTGAGGAGACGGCGGGCTGCTCGTCATTATGTCAACTGCAATAAGTAAACAACTCTCACTTCTTCAGTCTCGCTGCACCGTTGCATGTTCGGCTCTGATTCTCAGATGGCTTTCTCTGGTTTTTTTCTTCCATAAATCAATCAAAAATAGGCCGGAACCTGCACGTCACGACCTGACATACTCTGATGATTGCGTGTCAAAATCAATCTTATATACTGGGAACAGATACACTCTTAAGTCAAATATTTATTGTGAAGTCGGTGTATATTCCCCGTTTCATGTTCATTTCCCACTTGAATCAACTGGTAATTGTCTCAGATGGCCTCTTATGTAGTTTCACTGACGTAAAGGGAAAATGGCAGCAGCAACAGGGAGGCTGGGGAGGGTCTCATCTTATGTGAAGGTCTGACATTAGTGTTGTTACATAAGCGTGACCTCCGGCTCTGCTGCCGTTGACTCTGGTATACAGTCAGCCCCACCCCCAGCCCATCCCCACACCCACTCCCCCCAACCTCCCCATCTCTGTAATCATTCTGCTCGCATGGCTTCAGACATGAGCCCGGCTTTGTGGTCGAACAAGCTGTTGGCACTTGCTGTGATGTTCTCCTGATCAGTTGATGCCGACAGCGGAGAAGGCAACAAGAAGGCGCACAAGGCCGAGCATGTGGACGCAGGCTGAGAGCTCTTATTTCACTGGAAACACTCTGAATAAAGTCAGACTGGGAGAACTGTGACATCCGCGCACAGCCAAGAGAAAGTAGCCGATGACAAAGTCGTAAATCCAGAGCTGTCAACACAAAAGTCCCACAAATGAAACAAGATTAGTCGAAACGACCCAAAAAATCAGCATGAATCTTGTGAATGAGTTCACAAACAGTCTGTTGCAACTCCTTTGTGTCAGCATTGGTTCGAGTGTAGAAATCCTTTGATTGTAATTTCAGTATATTTGTTCTTTAATTTGTTGTGAGTTTTGGATGCACCCCAGAACAAATGTCACTCAGTGGCTGTTTATGTCATCCCACAGTGTTTGTGAAGCTGTTCTTTGCATGTAATTGGATGTATCTCTTATGTATCTCCCAGTAAATACATGGATTCACAGCTTGTCAAACTCTGGAGCTGCAGTTCTGGCCCCTCTTTCTCTCTGCCCCTCTGCTTCCCCCCCTCCCTTGTTCAGTAATCTTTTATTTATACTAAAACGTGTTGTTTCTCTTTCTGTAAATGTGCCGTGCTCCGTCTCGGCCAAGTAGGGCACTGTTCTGTCTCATCACGACAAATATGGTGAAGAAGAGCTCGGTTAAAAGTAGAATAAAGGCGCGTCCCACGTGGGACTTCTGGGTGTCTGTTGAGTCGTTCTGTGTGAAGTCAGAAGTAATCGGCGACTAATGAGGAGGTTTGCCAGGATGATTTCATCGAGCGGCCCTGCAAAGAGACGATCAAAGGAGTTATTTTCCGGCATGTTACATGAGAGAAACATGCAGGACTTGCATCAGATCAGGCGAGAAAGAAAGTGGGAGGAAGCAGAACGCCAGACGTTTATACAATTTAATTAGTCTTTCACTTGAGACTATCATTTGATATTTAACACGTAGGGGGGAAATAACTCCAAAAAGATCTCAAACATTCACGATATCTAATATTTGTTCTCTTTTATTCATTTTGTATGAGCTCAGATCATTTTGCGTCAATTGTTGCCATGAAACTGTTTTATAGTGTCTTCTTTCGTCCCATTTCGTCTGATTGTTGCTCTTTATTGCTGCTTTCTTTGCTATGTCTCTCTCTCCATTGTTGCAGAGCGTCGTGTTCAGGTCTAAAAAAAAAAAAAAGTCTCAGCCTGTTGTACAGCAGTAGACAGAGCTGCAGGGGGTCTCTGTCATATGTCAACCTTGGAACCTCAACTCCGCTTTGACAGCCAAAAAAATAGTTCACCGAGGGTTTGCGTGTGGGCGCGCATGCATGTGTGCGCGTGCACGCTCGTGTGTGTGTTTGACATCATTTCCACATGTCATCACTACTATAATGTGCGATTTCATTGAGGTGATGCGGAGATTCAGGTGGGAAAACAACGTGCCCCTCGGTGGCTCAGCGCTGCAGCGCACAATGTGCCTGCACGTCCTTCAAGGACGACAAAACCTGACATCCAATGTCAAGTAGAGCAGCACTTGACGGAGTGACAGGCAGAACCTGCACACCGAAAGGATGCCCCAAGCTCTGCTCTCTGACAGATCTCAAAGCTACAGTATTTGTGAGGCACAGCCCCCCCCCCCCCCCCCCATCCTATTCGTCGCCTTAGGTGTGCATAAATGACTGAAATAGGTATCACGTCTCGGCTTTCATGGCACAGTTTCAATTGTGCCCTTTCATCTTGGGGGGGAAAAAACTGCTGAGAGCCTTGGAAATGTTTCTGACTTCAGCATGGATTAGCATCAAGTTTGCTGGGCTGCGACTGTGTCACTTGTGATTAGGTGTCCTCCACCAGGATCTGCGGGAATTTTTCTTTTTTTGCCGGGCCCCGGCGTTCACCGCACACCACCGGGCCATGTCGCGGAGCTCCTTAATGGTTGGATAATCAGCTCAGACATGAGCTGGAGTCATTATGAAATCCAGACACTCTCCTCACGTGAGACCAGCAACAGGCAATACGGCAGAGAGCGGTTCCGCACTCTGGGTAGTGACGCCATCACGGCAACCACACGTCCCGCTTATTAATGAAGGTCTGTTGATGTGTATGCCGGGAGCTGGTGTCTGGTTTAGGGGGATGTGACCCCCCCCCCCCGGTCAAGTTGTCTCTTTTCTGCTGATTTATCGTCTCCAGACAGTTTTTTTCACGCTTGTCCTGAACTCACTTTGAATATTTAGTTTGCCTTTTCTTCTTGCCTGCAACTGTTGGACCTGTTACAGTTTGTTCTACCTGTGCTCAATGACTTTGTGACTTATTCCTTCATATATTTCTGTTTTTTATGAGAAAAACAAACAATTTATTTCATGTGCCAGTTACTGTTCTTTCCCTTTTTTCTAACTCTGCGTATCAACTGCATTTCCTGAAACTTTCTGAGGGCCTTTGATGCTCATGAGTATCTCCGCAGCTTTGTTTGATGAGAGGCCTCTTCAAGTCACTCACCAGAGCACCGGTTCCCGCTACCGGCTCACTGTGCAGTGCTGGAGAGCGATTGCATAAGCGATGACAGCCCTCAGCGGCTGACGCGCGATCACGACAACTGTCCGGCTGTGCTGCTGATACAGTGGATGCTCGAGAAAGGACAAGTGGATCACGGGCCTCGCATGTCTGCGTCAGATATGGTGTCAGGATCTCAAATCTACAGTTTTCGAAACCATTTTGCAAAGCCGACTGTAAAGTTGCTGGAAAAGCTCAAATTTAAGATAGAGAGAAATACGATCAAGCCTGATTTTGGCTTTGATTTGCTTTCTCGTCCCCAGGGTCAAGGTTAAGCCCCTCATGTAATGATTTGAGCTTGAGAGATTTGGTGTTTTTATTATTCTGTTAACCATTTTTGTGGTTTTGTGTTGGTCACATAAGTCAAAAATATTGTTATCATCCAGAACTTGCTCTTAAATCACTTTTTTTTTGTGTGGACTGAGTTTCGTCTCGGCTTATTTACGACAAAGCACATTCACAACAAGGCTGCCGTTGCTGTACCCAAATATGGACATGACTCTCATCTCTCTTGAGTTAAAGAGAGCTCTGCTCTGTTGTGGAAGAATTATAAATAATGTCTCTGTCAATGTCATTGCACTTCTCCCCGAAATGAGGGTAGATTTGCTGCATATTTACAACTCTTGTTTGATCTTCTGTTCCTGAATTTGCTCAACTTTCCTTTTTGAGCAGAGCGATATATAAGGAAGCATCACTTTCTGGAAGTGTCTGCAGAGTTCCTGGTGTTCATTGTTTGTTTTGTTTGGTAAAAAAAAAAAAAAGCCCCTTGCAATAAATTTCACTCCAGTTTGTTGAAACAGTTCCAGTAACTGGGAGGTCAGGCGTTCAAGTGGAAAAGGATATTTCACAGACGCAAGCGGAGATTTAGCTCCTCTTTTCACAACAAACTTCACTCTGAAACTCCAAGCAGTCGAAAGTCATTTGTGTGAAAGGGCAAAAATGACCAAACAATCGAGAAAATTTCGAGGAACTCGTGTTTACGGTTGTTTTTGTCTTTGCCTCAGTGTTGACTCAGGAACAAATCGAAAGCCGTTGAGTTGTGATGCGAAGTGACGCAGCTTTTTCCGTACTGCACATTTTCAGCATTTCAGCAACTCAAAGGGCCTCAAAGGTCTGTCGGTTTCTGCCAAACTGTGCCAGTAATAACACCGACTCGCAGCTCGCTTCACAGTGACAGTTTACTGAAGCCTGCACTCGCTTTCATGTGTGAAAACAGAGAAAGAGCTTTGACCTTTCCACTAAGTGCCACACAGCAACCAATGATAGTGATGGAGGCCACATTTCCATGCTGCATTCTTCTTCGAAAACATCATCAAATGGCATCAGCAGGATGATGTCCAGCTGATGCTCTTTCCAGCACTACATGAGTGCCTCACATCCAGGCAGGAGGAAGATGTCCTGGGAATATGCTGATGCTCAGTGTTGGGGAAAATAAAAGGCGACACTGTTATCGTTTATAATGATTCACAGTTATGGACGTTGTGTTTTGCAAAAGGTCAAGAAGAGTCGTCAGTGCCGCCGCGTCCTGCACCTCTTCAGCTGCACGCTGTGACGCGTTCGCACGGGCTCGTGTTTATAGTTTGTCCTCGTAGGTGAGCTTTGTTTGAAGGCAGCGAATGAATTCCAGGGAAGGCAGAATACATCCAGCCCAGCGACGAGGTTTGAAGCTCTCTGCTTTCTCTGGAGGCTTCCGGCACTCCGGAGCATCTTGAGGTGCTTCCAGCAGCTGCTTCCTGAATAAGCTGAACTGATCTGAAGTTTGGTCACGATCCCGAGAGAAATGTGCTTGTTTTCCGAGCCATTTCAGAAGTCATGCAGACCTATTTTCATATTGCTGTCATTTATTACATAATGAGGAATTACTGGCCATTACTGTGACATGAAATCATTACATAAACCATACGTTCATTTTTCACTTTTAACCTTTACTTTCTTGAAACAACCAGCGTATCTGTGATATTTACCGTCTGATTTACAGTGTTTTCTGTCTGTCCGGGTTTTATGAACAAGGGCACAAGATGTTCAGGTTGGCCTGACAGTTGAGCATCTGTCACATTCAATTCAATGATTTTCTGAGGTGGAAATGTCATGAAACTGCCTCAGGCTCAATGGGGTTAAATGAGATGGCAGCGAACATCACAACATGTCCTCGTAGAGTTTCCCTAAAAACACAAAACACACCTGATACAGTCAGATTCAAATACACTAATAATTTCTGCACCAATATGTATTTACATCATTTAAAATGAGAAATGGCCCGAATATCTCTCTCCTGTCAAGATTTCTTTATAAGTGGGATCTATTTTTTTTTCATCTGACTGAGTTTAGATTAAGATTAGTCTGAATATCAGTTATGTTGTGAGTTCCTCCCATCAAACTGTCGTGACAGCCTCTTCTGTGATCTGTGCCAGTTCCTAAATTTAAGATAATTTTGACCCTGTATTTATGATTCTTAGAAGTCAATGATTGACGTAATAAGGAACCACATCCTCATGGAAAGTGGGATGCTTGGTCTAATTTTAAGAAATGCCAGTCCACAGAGGAGGGGATTCACTGTGGCCCCACATTCCGACCCCAAGGGTCCGTCTGGTCTCTCACGCCACCTGCTGGTCGACCACGAGCCACGTAAAGAGACGTTCAAGGTCTTAAAAACTGATCAAATTCTCCATAAGCAGCGAGAAACAATTAGAAAAATGAGATATTATTGAAAATAGTTTTTTAAAAATCAGAACTCGGTTTTTCACAAAGAAATACTCCATATTTCTTCATTCTAATCCCGGATGCTTTCATTGCAGCGTACTTTCAAAATTAAGTCACAGCAAAGCAATTTTTTCTGAGAAAGGGAATCAAATTAAATCATTTGTCTCTCTCACCGCCTCTGATCAAAAGTATGCAATCAACATGTTAAGGACTGACTCTGCTCCTGCAGTCCAGTTTACCTTCCATTTCTCTTGACGACTGTTATTTCCGAGCAGACATGAATGCAGCATGAGCAGTCAGCTGACTCCACGGAGAATCACGTGTTCACAGGCAGCGAGGTGAACCAGCAGATCTGGGCTCCTCGATCAACAACCGGGGGGACCTTTTGGAACAACAGAGCCCAGCCCGGTGACGGTGGTCTGCTGTCGACTCTTCCAGGATGGCTTGGACCAAATACCAGCTGTTCCTTGCGGGACTCATGCTCACAACGGGCTCCATCAACACACTGTCGGCCAAGTAAGTCAATTAAATTGGGTTTCTCTTTCGTCTTATGTGGTTGTAAGGCACGTAAACCAAACCAGAGCTCGATCACACAAACAGCGAGCTGAAACACTATGAAATGAATGACTTTGTGCGTATAAATGAAACTGGATGGTTTATTATGTGTTAATTATGGAGTATAAGCATGTAGCGCTGATGTACATGTAGTTAACCCGTAATAGCAGCTGCTTAGTGTCACTGAAGGCATGTCAGGACAAGGAGAGTCGCTTAAAAACACGGTGTACAGTCGCACGCTGTTTTCGTTATCTTGTTTGTCTTTGAGAGCTGCTTTGTGTGTATTTTAAACCACGAAGGACTTCTGGTCATTCATTTGAAGTAAACTATGACCAAAACAATCCATCCTAAATGTATGACGTCAATATTTCGAGCTTTTTGTGCTGTGTGAAGCTCCTCGATCAAGTGAGCCAGACTCAAGTTAAGTAATTGTCCTGTTATACTGCCGATGGTAATTTGACACCAGCAGCTCAGCCGTTTTTGTGCCTTAAAAATGATCACATCAAAAATCTCAGACATCTGCTATGAATATTTTTGCATCTTTAGAAAAAGAAACAGGTTCAGTTTTATTTCTACTGATGCGTTTATTGTTGTCGACAGGATTAAGGCTAAACAACAGGGTAGCAAGCCCCTAGTAAAGGCCTCACTTTGTATTCTTAGATTTGCAGAAATAAATCAAACATCCTGTTTCACGCTGTGGAAATGAGAGGTGCTCTGTGTCAGAGAAGCAAACCTGACTGGAACTGAAAGCTGCTCCTTTCGGCCCGCTGTGTGCTGCTGTGTGACTTTAATCACAGTCAAAGTTGATCAGATTTGATTACACAGAAATGCAGACTGGGACGTGTTGCGTCAGTGGCTTCATTGTGTCTGCTGACCTGATCAAAACCTCATCAATTATTCAATAAATAAACCCCTTGTTGTAAAGACATGATAAGGTGTTGCTCGGCGTTTGTACTCGATCTTGATTTTTTGATCATTTCAGAATAAAAGCTGTCTTTTTAAGCTACAACAGGAAGAGGTTTGTCGTCGGAGTGAAACAAGTAATTCAGCATTTCTGCTTCTTCAATAATCTGTGAGGTCAGCTCTCTGTGGCCTGACGCACTTCTCTATCCTGATGGCGGCGTTTAGCAGTGTTGTAACACGCCGGGCACAACATGCTTGGTCATGTCACTTGTACTGAAACACAACAGGTAAAGTTTCTCAGCGGTCACCTGAAACCGGCTCCGCCGCGCTGCCTTCAGAGCTCAGTTACGGCTCTTTGGCTGAAACTTTTGGTGCAGATTCCACCTGAAAAACTTCCAATAGAGGTTTACAGGCCAAAGGGTAGAAATGATTAGATGTCGGGACCAATCAGCGCTTTCTTGAAGCTTTATTGATTGCATAAGTTGGGTGTAAGCGTTTTTTGGGTGAGGTGATGTGTCATCACCTTTGAGGACCACATCGCTTTGTCTGGCGCGAGGGCTCGGTCACATGCTTCCTGTGACTGTCTGACTGTAAAAGTCAAGGACTTGTGCCGACATAAGCACTCTTCAGCACTGCCACTGAAGAGCAGCATCATCCACTCACATGTTCTGACTGTGCACAGCTTTCTGTCACTCTGATGAATCAGTTGTTTCACTCAGCGCAGACTAGGTTTCTGGTTTTTTGAATCATTTGAGTTCGTTCAAGCAAAAGTAATCACAATATCAAAATAAACTTATCCCGGGAAGTTTATGTTGATCAAATGTCTTTTTCTCTGACAGGTGGGCCGACATGTTCTCTGCACAGGGCTGCAACGGTGACGCTGAACACAAATTCTCCCACCCGTTTGTTCAGGTCTGGTAGAAACTTTCATCAACATCAAGCTTCTGTTTTTGAGTTTTCAGCAACCAGTTTCAGAGAAGCAACGATTATTCAAGGCCCATTTAACCAGCGACCTTTCCTGCCCCTGCCCCCCCCCCCCCCCCTTTCTCTCTCTCTAGGCTGTGGGGATGTTTCTGGGCGAGTTCAGCTGCCTTGCAGTCTTTTACATCCTAGTCTGCCATGACAGACGCCGCCCAGAACCCAAAATGAACCCGGGCCAGAGCTTCAACCCTCTGCTCTTCTTCCCTCCTGCCATGTGTGACATGACGGCCACCTCCGTCATGTATGTTGGTGAGTGAACTTGGTCTTTCGTGATACAGCTACTAAGACAAACCAGCGTAAGGTCCACAGAACTGAGCTTTCATGGCCCTTTCCCAGCCCTCAACATGACGAGCGCCTCCAGCTTCCAGATGCTCCGAGGGTCCGTCATCATCTTCACCGGCCTGCTCTCGGTGGCTTTTCTGGGGCGCCGCCTCCAGCCGAGTCAGTGGCTCGGCATCGTCGTCACCATCCTTGGCCTGGTGATCGTCGGCCTCGCCGACTTCGTGAGCGGGAACCGAGATGACGGCCACAAGCTCAGTGAAGTGATCACGGGTGAGATGGAAAAGCCAGAGTGGCGCCGAACACGAGAAAGTCACCTGTTGCGACCTTAGAGAAAAATACACTGACAACTTTTTGCTCTGCAGGAGATCTTCTCATCATCATGGCTCAGATCATCGTCTCAGTGCAGATGGTCCTGGAGGAAAAGTTTGTCTACAAACACGACGTCCATCCGCTTCGAGCTGTTGGCACTGAAGGTGCACGAACATTTGGCAGTCCAGTAGAAAAGGTAGAGAATAAAACAGCATTTCATGGAGTGTTTCACTGAATTTTCATGGTTTTGTTTCCAGGTTTCTTTGGCTTCTGCGTGCTGTCGCTGCTTCTCATCCCCATGTACTTCATCCACGTCGGCAGCTTCAGCGACACGCCGCGGCAGGTCCTGGAGGACGCGCTGGACGCCTTCTGCCAGATCGGCCACAAGCCCCTCATCCTGCTCGCCCTGCTGGGCAACACGGTCAGCATCGCCTTCTTCAACTTCGCCGGGATCAGCGTCACCAAGGAGATCAGCGCCACCACCCGCATGGTGCTGGACAGCCTGCGCACGCTGGTCATCTGGGTGGTCAGCCTGGCCTTGGGCTGGGAGCACTTCCACGGCCTGCAGGTCCTGGGCTTCATCGTGCTGCTGGCGGGCACGGCGCTCTACAACGGGCTGCACCGCCCCCTGCTGGCCAGGATACCGTGCTGCGCCCGCCTGGTTGACGTCGAGGAGGAGAGTAGCCCGGAGGAAAACGAGAGGCTGCTGGGAAACAGCAGCGTGCAGGCTGACCGAGACAGCTAGAACTGCGAGGCAGCGGAGTGAACTGACCGTCAGGGACACGGCGTCTTTTAGGAAGAGTTTTATTGACCTGTCGTTTAGTTTTTCACACTTTTTAGCATTTTATGTTTCCTAAACATCATCTCAAGAAGAAAAAAAACAGAACAAGCCTGAAAGTAAGACTTGTGAAAAAAACAGCAACTCTGGCCCAAAAAAATCTGCCAAACTACAAATGTTTAATAATCACTGCCAAAAAGACACAATCTGTTCTTCATGCACTTTATTATTTTGGTGTCAACCAAGCGGTACATTTTGTGTCATGACAACTTTCGTGGTGATGGTCAGTAGATGTTGCCCTCTCTGTAAATCTCACCATTTTAGTGCTTCGCTCGTTGAACCAGCTGATACCTGCTGATACATATTTGCTGCACAGACATGAGAGAATTTCCAGTCTTTTTTAAAGCTTGTGAAAAGCTTTTTTTATCGCAAATGTTGAACTATTTAGTCAGGAGTTTTACATCGCTGCACGTTTTTTTAAGGATTTCCTTCGATTTTTAGGATTTTAGGAACCAAGAGAAAAACAGTACAGAGACGGCATTGCTGACTGATCAGCCAACTCAAACAGGATTAATAGAAAAAACTGACACATTAGTTTTGTTGTTTCGAGCTGAATCACAGGACGGATTCAGAAAAACTAAACAAACCCCAGTTTTTCAGTGTGATGGACCGTTGTCAACTTGTTTTCAATACTGATTTAAATATTCTTTCCGTGGCACGTTTGAGTAATTTTGATGTCTGAAGCTCGAGAGGTTTTATCTTCAGTGGTTTTCTATTCTAACGTTGCCAACTGTTTGATTCATTGTGCCACTGTTTTTTGTTTTTTTTTCATGCCCCTGCGGCAGGATTTAGTTCCACAAATCTCTCGTGATCAGACTGTTTCCCCGTCGTGTTGACAGTAGAGGAACAGTTTCAGAATGAGAAGCAGCATTCAGAGAGCCTCACCGACTCCTGCTGTTGTTTGTATAGTCAGAGCTCCTCACCAAGTGACTTTCACTGACTGCTTCTTCTTTGTATATTCAAACTGTCAGCTGTAATGCACTATACAACAAAAGGGAACTGTCATTAAAAAAAACACGGTGTGCTGGGTTTTTTTTTTTACTCCTGGGTGTACAGAACTCCAGCCTGTATATCTGTTAACTTACAGCGAAAAATTTGCTTAAAATACATCGAATAAAAAAATGGTTTATTTAAAAAAAAGTTATCTTCTACGTTGTTGGACAAAGAAATTCACATATTTATGACCTAAAGAATATTGAATTTATTGTAAATGTTTTTTTTTCAGTTGCATTTAAGAACAGAAAATAAGCAAATTAAATTGATGGTGTCGAGTGATGAATGTACCAAAAAAAACCTCACTTTAAGTCCTACAAATTGTGGTTTTTCTTTTTACATGCTCAGAAAAACCACACACACGTTCTTGTTTAGATGATTTTTTTTCCTAAGTAAAGTCTGATAATTAGGTGAGTAAAAACATGTCAGTAAAAGGGTCCAATGTCACCAACAGCTGACACCTGCTTTCACTTCCTGACTCAGACTTGTATCCCCCCTCAGGACCGTTTTCAGCCTGTGATGGAGGTCAAATGTCAAATCCAGGACCCTCCAGAGACCCTGGTGCACATGACCTCTTCAGCTCTGCAATGAATGTTCCAACATACTAACCCAGCAATTTCAGATAATTAACCAATTGATTACAATCATTAGATGAGGAACATCAATGATTGACCAGGATTGAATGTTACAAAGAGTTTCTGACACAGTTTCTGTTCTCAATTACGATCAATCATGCACCACTTTTCTGACAATTATCTTCCCTGATCCTAGATCAGTGTGGCAAATAGAATATCACCACTTAAAGACAGGAACAGAAATGACTTAATAGGCATGTCAGTATCACAGTTGAACTACAAGTTTCTGCGAGCCTGAAAAAATCGTTCTCTGTCAAAGAGGAACAGTTAGGATTTTCTGATTCTGACTTCCGGTGAAGCAGCAGGTAAAATCCGGTAGGAAAATCATTTTATATGGAAACAAAATGGCTGTTTTTTGTTTGTTTGTTATTCCAAATATGTTTTTGCATAATAGATAATTACTTTCAATATGTTCAATTCTGCCATTTATGGTGAATTTGATTTGGATAAACGAATCGGTTTTGATTCCGTCGACTGCAAAACACGTCACGACCAAACGACTCGCCTGACGGTGGGTTGATTCTCCACAGGTGTGCCAAAGCTTCAGACTGCGGTGAGTCACTTTTGAATTCTGTTTGCTCGGATGGTCGCTAAAATGTTCCTTTTTGAGAGAGAAAATGCTGCAAGTCACTGGCTTGAATGTGACATTCACGTCGCAGTTGTTTGTGTCCGCTAGATGGCAGTTTATCGCTAAGAATACAGCGCGGCTCTCTGCTGTGTGTGTGGCGGCTTTCTGGTTCTGGCCTGTTGTCTTGTGAACGTCCTGACAGGAATGGCTTTACATGATGCTGTCCGCACAACAGTAACACACAGATCATTAAACACAAACACATAAAACCAAACTGCTGTTGTAGCTCAGGTCAGACTGGTTCATTCAGCCGGGGCTTAAATTCGTGTCGATTCTCATCAGCACAAAATATTCCTTAAAATAACACTGCAATTAATATAGTACAGGTTTACTTTTCTGTCCTTTCCGTAAAGAAACCCAACAGACATAAGTTGGGTTTTAAGCAAATATATACAAATGCTATTTTAAGCTCTATAATAACATAAAGAATGATATTTGCTGTTTAACATTGGACTATGCAGCTAAGCCCCTTAATAAATTAAAGAAAAAAAAAGAGGCGGCTCCTGGGACCGATTAAAAAACATTTCCAGTAGCTGGTATTTGGACAAATTTGTCCCAGCGCCAACTGTGTGTGTCCTCCTCCCGGGAGACAAACTGTCCCACAGCAAACGCGTCACCATCATTTTTCCGTGTGTCAATGAGACTTAGAATGTGAATTTCTGTTGTTTTCAATTTAATTTTGTGCCAAAAGAGTCCAATATCGCTGCTGTCGTGACTCTGTTGTTGCATTGTGTGTTGTTGGCGGGCAGGGACTCGTGCTGCTGTCTTGTAGTTTGCCTGCTTGATGAATCGTGTTTTTCCATCGCACGGTCAACCAGCGGCCGTCATGTGAAGGCCTATCAGAGCTCTGCTTTGCGTCAAGCTGCCCGTGTGCGCTCGGTGCGTCTGAAGGGGTCGCGCACCACCTGGGTGAACCGATCCTGCAGGCGCAAAAAGACTGTGCGCGCTCATATTTTAGCGTTAACAAACCAGGTGTTAAATGCATCAGAAATGACTGATATTTTAAAAGTTAACTTTAATTGTACTCCTCTTTGAAACGCTCACAATTTCCATTCTGTGATAAAAACTATTATTTCTACCTTTTTATCAAGCGGAAAACACACATTTTTATTCGCTCTGTTTTGTTTTGATGCATTTCTGTAGCGTTTTCTGCTCTTTCACTTCCCTCTCTGCAGTTGAGGTCCGAATGGCTTCTCGTTATGACCCCTTGTGTAGTTTCCATTAGTTTCCTCTCCTGCAGTCTGAAGCTGCGCTGTGCTGAGCGGCGTTTTGTCCATTTGCGCGCAGTAACTGCAGAAGGCCCCGAACCTCCGCGCAAGAGGCGACTTTAATCTGTTTCAGTATAAACACGTGGCTTCGCAAGAAGGCACCGAGTCAGCGTCGCATTTAAAAGCTTCCATTAGAGCGGCCCCCTTCGGGTGTTTACAGCAGGGGGCAGCCTGCGGTGAGTGTGATTAGTCTGCCACTCCACTGTCCTGCTAATGACCACTTAAACGTTTTCATGTCTGACTGAGCGGAGCTGAGAGTGAAACTCCTGCTACCACAAAAGGAAACATCGGGCTTTAATGGGACCTGCGCACCTCAGCCAGTCCCCCCCGATCACCCACAAACCGCCGCGTTCATCCAGTTCGTCTTATCAATTATTTTTTTTTATCGCGATTTATTTTCTGATATGCACTGAAAGCCGAGAGACAACATTATTTTTTGGGGGGGTTGTCTGTAATAGAAATATTTTGCAAATACGAATACATTGAATTCTCAGGTTTTTCTTTACTCTTTTATTTTAATTTCCCAACATTTCGGTCATTTATGCCGTTCTCTATTTGTGCATTTTATAATTTTAAAAATGGAGTCTTATTTATTTATTCTTTGTTGAGATGAAGTTGCCATAATTCATTGCTACAAATATGTCTCACTTCCAGTTTTCATAAATGCTTACGAAATTCAGTCAAGTGCAATATCAATGTTTCTTTGACCAGTTACCATCAGGAACTATAAAAAAAGACAAGCAATAGAAAAAAAGAGTAAAAAAGATTTTTTTTATCCCAAAAACAGAAACAGCAATGAAGGATGCTGGATTTTTTTCTTTTTTAAAAAAACAACTTAGTTTGTAAACAAACAAGGAGTGAAGAAATTAAAAAAGAACAAACAAAACTAACAGTGCTCTTACCACTCATTCGTTAGGGAGCTGTTAATGTGTTATCATTTACATTTAACAGGTTATCTTTGGAAACAATCAGTGAGATGCTGAGCTGATCACATCATTGGACACAGAAGTGAGCGAATCACATTGGTATAAGAGCTTCACTGAAGGGACAGACTGTGTCTTCATTTTCGTGAATACATCAGTGTGAAAATGCTCCTTGAAAGTGATTTTTGCTGAAGGAATCAGGATTGTATCTTCAAAACCTCCGTTGTGTTGATACATATTGAAAACGGACGACTTGTTCCACTTTCTCCTGCTTCACTTGAACAGATGTTTGTCGCGTGATTTAAGACCGTTTTATTTAAAGAAAGAAAATAGTCGTTCATGTCTCATAGAAAACAAATGCACCACATCACAGGAGCAGGAAGCCGAGCTTCCCCGCTCTGACATTTGACCTCTGACGTGCGGATTAAAAATCTTGTGAGTTCACGTCGACCTCGGACTCGGAGTTCAGTGTCTGAAATATGCTGGATGTGTTCAGGGTCACATAAGCGGGACGGTGTTGTTTTGAACCGACTCCAGAGGTATCCCTCAGTTCTTTTCTTTCTCTGCGCTCTCTGTGGAAATGATGGCAGCGTGCCATACAGAAGGCTGTGTACAATGGCCCAGGTCCCATTAAATCTGCGAAAGTTCCTTCCTGAGGCAAACATTGCCAGAAATAGTAATCTTGGCCGGAGCGGGAGCCTTCTGAGAGGGGGGCAATAATTCTCGGTGTAATAATGGAAATCATTTAATTCTGTCCAGCAGCATGTGATCCAGCGGAGGCTTCGGTCCGAGGTGCTCATTCAGTTTTCCTCCGTCTGATAAGACTTCCTGAAAAACACACAGCCAGCAATCAGGCCACAACAATGGGCCCCCGTCAGATGCTTTAAACTTCAGCTGGTCACACAGTGCACAGTCGCAGGCCTTTGTTTTCGTCCGCTGTGATCATGTGACTCATAAAAGCAGCAGCCTTTTTGTTTTCATGGTGTTTGTTTGCACTCTGATTATCTCCAAGTGCAGGGAAGCTCTTATTTTCTTTGGGCTATTTAAACTTGCATCGATTACTTTTTAGCAAATAACTTGTGGAAAAGTAGTGAGCACTTTTCTCCTCATAGACTCACATTTTTAACAGGGAATATTTTGATATTTTCTCAAGGTTTAGAGAGTCTTTTTGCATCTGCAGAAAATGAATGACTCCTGTTTGTTAAAGGAAATACATTTAAAAAAAAAAGTACAGTTTTATTCAAGAGATGTGTATGCAGGTCTGGATTTTAGTTAAAGCCTTTGGTGCGGATTTTGTGGGTCAAACCCAGTGATGCTGAAACTGATCACATTTTTGTCTCCTCATGCGTCTGTGATAATATTTTGTGTGTCGATAGTTTGCGAGAAAGAGTCTCATTTATCAGACTGACAGACGCTGTGAATGTCCCTGTTGTTCGGGACAGGTTGGAGTCCTCACTGACCCTCAGTCAGAGACAGGAGTTGCTGGCACTGGCAGTAATTCCACCTGCCATCATTCAAACGGCTCCGACGAGGACTGGCCCGGGAAAAAGGGAAATAAAGGTGAATAATGGCATCCCGCAGAGCTCTGGCAGAAGGAGAGATTTTTCAGTTTTTACAGGTGATTTATGGAATGAATTTACTTTTCGAGAATAAAGGTTTTTTTCCTTTTACAAGTGGACTTTTAATTGTCTGTAGATAGGAAGCCAAAATCAACTCCAAGATCCATTCTGACTTGTGTTTTTACCTGACAGATTAATGCTTGGTCCATGTGTGTAATTCAGAAGACCTTTACATTAAATGGTCCATTCAATATTTTTTTACACAGGCCTGATGTCTTACTCTTGTTATTCTCCAATGGGCCCTTGAACGCACCACGGCCCACAGTCCAGCCTTTAAAGTGTAAATAAAGGACCTCAGTCCTCACTGAGGCTCAGTGTTTTCCCGGCTGTTTCCAGCTTCTCCCTTCGTGTCCCACTTTCTCGCAGCGACGGCTGATCTCAGGCCTGTTTTCTTCCCACTGAGAAGCTCATCAGCACCTGAAATAGCTCGAGGCGTGCTGCGTCTGTCACATCCTCTTCCCTGGATTGTTTTGACTGCGTGATGGAGGGCAAACGTTGAATGTCATTTCTAATTTTAACCCGGAAAAGTGTCACTCGAAAACATCATGATAGCAGGCACTCAGGGTCATCGGCCCTTCCGCTCGCATGAATCAAGACTTTTACATGAATGCGGGCTTCAGAAGCCATTGTTTCGGCACATGCAAGAGAAACATGCGATCTGGGAGTCGAGTGAGGGGGGCTGAGGGGGCCGAGGGGGGTGGACAACGGGCTCGCGACGGTTGAAGAAAGTCACCGAGTTCATTTGAAATTCGCACCAAATTACAACTTCGCTTTTCAAACGACACCAACGAAGCTGCCGCGACTATTTACGGACACCAAGCGTGTCTTTTCAGGTCAGCAGAGCGTCGTCTGCCCCTGCAGGAAAACGTTATAATAAGGGCTATTTGCGTCCTTGATTGTAACGTCTTATTGGCCGCGGCCCAACGTGTGAATCTTGAGGGGCCTTGCGGATGAGGTATCGCCTCTGAAGTTAATTGTGTTTTCGTTTAAGAGGGGAATAGATTTCCTCTGTTTATTATGAGCATGGGGACGGATTTGCGTCACCGTGCAACTTGCAGGTTGAGATAAAGTTGCACAAATATTGAAAAAGGGAAGTTCTAACAGTCATTATAAAGTTTCCCCCCTCCTGCTCCGGAAGAAATAAGGATTTCTGCTGTATCCTAAAATACTAAAACGGGGTCTATTTTAGGGGCAAATCTAGCAGGCGTATCCGCTCATTTAACACGAATCACAGCCCATCAAAAACAGGATGAGCCGCAGCTAATACACACTCTCCTGGGCCCCCGCTTACACGACTGGACGGCGACTTCTTCTTTTTACATTCAGCGTATTTCACGTTTTGCGTTGTTTCTTTAATGTAATCATCAGTTTTCATGGGACTTGATAACCAGCTTCAGGCTGGCAAAGCCAACGAGTTAAAAAACTTAATGAGCAGTCCTGTTTGTGATGAGTGTCGGAACTGAGTCGAGGGTCGCTGCTTGTTTGCGCGCTGATTTGGGTGAGGAGAAGGCTCTCTCGAAGTGATCAATCCATCATCCGTGGATTAAAATCGCTCCAAAGTGTCCCCCGGTCATGTGAGTGTGTGTTCCGAGAGTGTGTGTTACACTTCATCCCCGCGTTTCGCGAGGGCGTGATGTGAGCAAACGCGGAGCTGCCATTGGCTCGGACGTCGACCAATCACCGAGGGCGGAGGAACTTCAGAGTGGAGCAGCAGGGTTTGGATTTCAGAGTTGGGAGAGCGATTTTGGCACTGACACAAAGAGGACGGTCATCTATCCTCCTTAAACGCTCCGCGTGCTTTTTTACATGTCTGTCCCGTCACGCGCTCTTCTCAGAGTCCACACGACGCGCTAGAGGCTCCGGGATGTACACGGCCGGGCTCAACCCGTTTTACGCGTCAAACTTCAGCCTGTGGTCCGCGTACTGCGCGGGGGGCTTCGCTGTGGATACCATGAAGAAGCCCTCGTTTTGCATCGCAGACATCCTGCAAGCTGGAGATGCGGAGAACATCCCGGGGTCGTCGGCGCTCATGGTGCACATGGGACACCACCACCACCACCACCGCGCGCAGCAGGCGCACTCCGGCGGCTCCCCGCTGCGCCCCTCTCCCGTGGCGCCGGAGCCGTCGGTGTACGGTGCCAGGCTGAGCCCGGCGTCCGCCTACCACAGACACGGACTACAACTGACCTCAGTGTCCAGAACCGCGTTTCACTCCCAGCAAGCGCCGCCGCCTTCGAGCAAAGACCTCAAATTTGGAATTGATCGGATATTGTCAACGGACTTCGATCCAAAGTGCAGAGAAAAGTCTTCATTAAGAGGTGAGTGGAGAGATTTTCTGACATTCAACTTTCCAGAGAGATGAGGATTTATAGGGAATATACAAACGGAGGTCTTCCTTCTTTGTAGACTTTTTTGTACTTTTAGCGAGCGTTTAGAAAAGACATGTTAAAGTAAAGAAGCTGAAAGCAGCCTTACATGTGCACTCAGTTACCTGCTCCAGTTTATAACAGAGCCAGACTTGTTCACAGAGCAGTTAGAGCGCAAATAGCCTCCTATTAAGGAGTCCTGTGGGGAAATCCTCTCCTCTCTTGCCCCCTAACAAGAGGTCAAAGGTCAGAACCGGCTGCAAACAGCTGGAAGTTTGTTTTGAAGTGAAAACCCAGGCTGTGTTTTACAAAACAAGGCTTCCTCTCAGTAAACTTGAGCCCACCTCAGACCCCCACACGGAGTGCAGGCAGTGCTAGTCAGTCTCTATGCAGGTTGCCTGGTTGTGTGTCACTGCGATAACTCTGTGCTGACTGAAGCCTCTCGCTCTGTGACAGATCTCACATCCATCGTTAGCTCGAACCGTCAGTCAGGCCTCCACCTCCCCGTTCAGCCTCCGGCCAGCCAGTACTTCTCCTCCATAGACCCCGGGATGAGCGACCCGTCCTCCGTGATGAGTTCGCTAGGCAACAGCAGCAGACAATCAGGCCAGCATCAGTTTCAGGACACCTTCCCAGGTAGAGACCTCGCGCAGGAGCCCGGTAGCAGACCGCAGGCCTGTCCAGTCGTAATCAGCTGTGAGACACCTGCAGTCAACTGTCCTCTGTGCTTTAACCTCATTCACCCTCCCCTCCTGTCTTCTAGGTCCATACGCCGTCCTCACCAAAGACACAATGCCTCAGACATACAAGAGGAAAAGGTCATGGTCGAGGGCAGTGTTTTCAAATCTGCAGAGGAAAGGACTGGAGAAGAGGTTCGAGATCCAGAAGTATGTCACCAAACCCGACAGAAAGCAGCTGGCTGCCATGCTGGGCCTGACAGACGCTCAGGTGAGACGCACAGCTGGAGCGGAGGGCGACCTGGTTGGTCTGTCATCTGTACTCTGGAAGTTCACAAAAAATTGAAACAAAAAAAAAAAATTCAGTGCACCAATCATTTAATTATAAAAAATATAATTTAGTCTCTGCTGAGTACTGATTTTTTTTCTAAATTTCAAATTATCTTTGTCTTTGCATAAATTAATTAAAACAATATTGCATTCATATTTTTTACATGCAATTTTTTGATGTAATCTATGAGGTGTGTGTTCTCAGTTTGGACTCGCGCTGATTTTCCCACACACCAATAAAAATACAAATAAATTTAAAGGGTCTTGATGAATGCTTCAAACATAATCACTTTTTAAGCGACTTTAACACCTTTTTATTTTCAAAACAATTTTTGAAAGAAGTTAATCACAATTAAAAAGATTTTAAGGGTTTAACCACAAGATGATGTGTTCACTGCTCAGAAAATTAATTTAGCTGCCCATTATTCTCTTTTTTAATGGTTATTGTACAGTGGGTCCCAAATCCAACCCTCTAATTTCTAACAATTTATGAGAAACATGTCTACTTTTATCACCCCCAAATTTCTTAATCGAACAGTTTGGGACATTTTTCCTCTGGTGTTCATCTGTTTCCTGCACAGATTTTCCAAACCAAATACTGTAAAAAGCTAAATTGTGAAACAAATGACTGGGTGATGAGAGCCTGTGAGCCAGGCCTTCATGTTGTTCTCAGGCTTCCCACTGTGCAGCTAATTTGTCATTATCTTTCGCAGCATCTCACCACTTGTTTACATTTTACCAGACTTGTGAGCCTACAGATGTCAGAGCTCTTTTATCTTACTGAGCAGCACTGACACAATGCTGCTAATGCTGAACATAGCAGATGCACCACAGCTCCTGATCACTTATGATCTCACAAAGTGTCAGATATTTCTCTGAATGGTTCCTCTTTATGCTTTTGGCAAAAAAAATAATTATAGAAAATTTTTTAAAAAAAAAGAAACGAAGTTTTGATTTGCAAAAGCAACGCAAGAAAATTATGGAAATTATGACGAATGCAATTAGTCTTTTTTTGCTCAAGGAAATGTTTGCACTGGTTTATGAAATGTGTGACTTGTTTCAGACTGGATTAATTGGAAGTTTTAATTAAATGGGATTAAAAAAAAAGGTGGAAAAATATTTGGAAATGTTCTATTTTTGGACATCAGTTCCTGCAAATAAAGCTTCAGATTCCTGTTACTGAATTACTCTTTTTTTATATGATAGTATTATCATTTAGCATCTATTGGTTGCGTGTTCGCAGGTGAAAGTTTGGTTCCAGAACCGACGCATGAAGTGGAGACACTCCAAAGAGGCCCAGGCTCAGAAAGACAAGGAGAAGGACGAGAAGCCGGACAAAAGCCTGTCGGAGGCGGGCAGCAGGGACCCCAAAGAGCCGGTGGAGTCCGAGTGCGAGAGCGAGGCCGGCAGCGAGTGTGAGTCGGACGAGGCGGAGGAGGGGGAGGAGAGCGGCGCGGACGGACACTTGGACATTTTGGAGCACAACAAGACGAGCGTGATCATGAGCGGGAGCGCGCCGGCCGGGGGCGCGGAGGTAGCGGCGGCGGCGGCGGCGGGGGCGGCCACAGTCACGGACACAGCGAGCGCCCAGGTGCTAATATGAAGGCTCAAGCCCACGAACAATGAATACGGCGGGTTTTATTGTTTCTGGCGGACGGACAACACGTCCAGTCACCAAGAGACGCGGTGTCGGTTCACTGGGGGGAAACTTCCACCAGGTCTGGAGGTCACGGGAGCAAGACGGCAGTTTGCACGTCTGTTTAGGCCGTAACGCTTTATTTTGAAATGAAACACCGATGAAGTTGTGAATTTTTCAAGGCTGTGTGAATAAAACTCACCGGATATTTAATTGAAGACGTCGCGGCCTCCTCCTGCGCCTCCTGACCGCCGTTTCCCTCTGAAGAGCTTCTGTGTGCATTGTTGTTTGTTTCCTCCTCGGAAGGAGACACACGGTTGTGAATTTTATTGTCTAGGTTATGAACCACTCGTTTCACCTGATAAATGAAATATCAGAACATCACGGCAGTGTTCATGTACTTTTTTTGTTTTGATATGTAGTTGTGCCATTTTCTTAAAAAATAATTTGCACTGAAAATATTGTAAATAAAATGTTTTCTTACTTTCAGAATGGTATTATTATTATTATTATTATTATTATTATTATTATTATTATTATTATTATTATCGATAATAATAATAATTGCACTTTCGTTTCAGAATAAAAATATCACGTGAAACTTAAACCTACAAGATAGTTTCTTCAACAAAAAAAAATCCAACTTTAAAATATTATATCAAAATAGGTTCGCGTGACCGTAATTTGAAGAAAATCTGTTATTACGAATAAAACCACGATACAAAATCCCAACGTTCCGGATTTTTTTCGGCGTTTAATTTCAAACAAGATAAGCTAAATATCTTATGACCTATGCGTTATCGTAATGATGCTCCAAAATGTGGACGATTTCCTCCCTTCACAATAAGAGTCCTTCAGCCTCCTCCATCGTGCGCAGTGAAGCGTCTCAGTTCACCAAGTTTCTCCTGTGAGAAGTCTCGGCGCTGCTCCGGCTGAAGAGGGTAATTTATAGTTTGTATACATTTGCTGGCTCCAGATAGCAGCAACGACCCGGATGAGTATATTTTATGCATCCAGACACAGATAGGATCAACATCTCCCCCGTTTATGGAGCAGCTCCTAACCTCCCACTGCAGCCACTTTCCAGCCCAACTATTCAGCAGCAGATCTTCTTTTGGAGCTGCAGGACAGGCAGGCAAATTCTGCCACTCATGCACTTTAATCAGATTATGAAGTGTTGAAATAGACTTTCTCTATCAGCTCTATAACATGACTGTTCCGAAAGATTAAAGAGATCCTCTTAAGCAATTCAGGCCAATTCACACTTCATCTGTGAAAAGACGTGATGTCTTACACTTTCTCTCCTTTAACACGTCGGACTTATCTGTAAGAGACTTCAAAAGGGAGGGGGGGAAAACCCTCCTGAAAATCCCAGTTCTCCTCAAAGACTTGGATTGGTGATCATAACAGTCTTATTTGTGTCTCAACAACTTTTAATAGTCATTACTCACCACAGAATCACGTTGCATTTGGTGCAAAATTGATGACTTATCCAGAAAATTCCTCCCTCAGTAAGCGTAAGCCAGCTGCAGCTCAGTGACAGCACAACCATGTCTGCCATGACTCAAACTGCTGCTGTTGCACCAATATCATTGAAGCTCTGCTGCCCTGCCGTAAATAGGGTCCCTAAAACCTTTTGTTTTGCATTCATTTGTAACAAACCTGCTTCAGTTCTCTGAGGGCTGCTGGTGAGGAAAAAAGGCTGAAGAAACGTCATGGGAAAAACAAGCTTTTATGTGGAGTTTACTTGGAATAAATACCCATAAAAGTCTCCCTAACGCAAGTGTGTGAAAGGGGTTTGTTGTTTATCAGCGCAGTATAAGTTCTGCATCCAAGTATGGCTGTCAAATATGGAAGTACCACCAGAAATACTGGTCGATTATCTTAGTACTAGTTCAGCTCTGTGAGTGCAACACAACACAGAACTTAAAAAATGCTCAACACTCAAAACCAATGTTCATAAATCAAAATCGTAGCTTTTCACGACTTAAATTTTTGTACTCCCAGACTAGAAATTCAACCTTGAACACACTTTTCTTGCCATATTGTATAAAAATGACGCTGCGATTTGAAAACAGCAAATAGGATTTGAATGTAATTACCAGCCGCTTTTAGTTGTTATTTTTTTGCATTATTGGTGTCACAGTCTGTCTGGTTCGTTCCATGATAAGAGCTGTAGTCAATGTACTCAAGTCGAACTTGTACGAGGAAATCTTGCCCTCTTGCGAACTTCGATTGGTTTGTTGCAGATTAGCAAAAAAAAAAAAAAAGGCTAAAAATGGCTGTCCTGGGATTTAATGTACAGACTGAGCTGCTCTGTACATTGTGTATTTTCAGCTCTGGTGGTTGTGTGGAGTTGTCTATCATGCGGTACTTTGCTGAAGGGATGCATGTTGGTATTTTGCTTTGAAATCAAAAGTTTGGTTTAGAGCAATGGAATCATGTAGTTACACAAGAGGAGGAAGATGCTCTAGCCCTTTAAAACAGCTGAAACTCTTTTGACGATTCATGTACTTTTTTGTAGTTTGGCTTTGCAAAGTCCTCCCTGTGTTATAGAGCAAAGCCTGGAGGCACAAAGTGTTTTGCTGAACATGTTTCCTTGCCACTTTCTACATCTGCGTTTTTGTTAGCGAGCTTTGCCGCTGCTGCGAATGTGGAAACACTCGACATAAAGTGATGCGTTGATCTCCAATAAATCCCTGGCCCGTCCCACTGCATCATACCTCAGTCGGGAAACTCGAAGCGCATCGCTATTTGTTGTCATGTTCGCCGCAACATCGTAGCGAATGACCCCAAAACTGGGACCACCACAGACTCCGTCTACTATGGGGTCCACTTTCCTCTGCTCCGGAAAGAGGACTGACCCCAGGAGAGCGGCAGTTTTTCCGTTTTAGCTTCGCATCTTGAATTTCACTTTTCATTTCCCACCTCCCGCCTGCTCTGCGATATACCTGCTGCCTTTTGTCCGCGAACATTTCGCCCCTAAACTCCGGCACATAAACCAACTTGTCTGGAGACAGTTAAGAAGTAGATCGCACTCGTCTTAATCGCCACGTTTAATTCACGCTGGACGAGGAGTCGTCAGGGTTATGACGACCAGTTTTCACGGCAGGCCGTAAAAGCCCCGGATACTTTATCAGCCCTAATATTAACAGTTAAACACTCGCGTATTAAATGTCGGGGTGGGTCGGGCCTCGAATTGTGCTCGAAAAAGCAATAAATTACGTTAGTATTTGCAAACGTACAATAACAATAACAATCCGAACGCTTAACATAATACTGAGAGGCCTTGATTTGTGAACTGTCCCAAGAACTTTTATGAGCAGGATAGGAGAAAGTCCATCTGGCCTGTATTTAATGTCAGCCTTTCCGCCTCCATTAAAAGCTGTCCTATACGTCCCCCTTGGCAACCCAGGACAGGGCAACCCATAAAACACACCAGCCTTGTGGATTTCGCCAATATTTAACGCTTTGAAAAAGTGACTGTGTGAAACAAATTACCTCTGCGAGGGCAGAGTGTGTAGGGGGGGGGTGTCGGCCTGCGGCGGTTTGAAGGATTAACGTGACCGAAAGTCGTGTTGTCTCGAGCGCTTTGAGGCATTATCTGTGAGGCTGGTTGATAGGCTGATGGAGATTTCTCCTCCGTGGTCAGAATGCATCAGAGGGAGACCTCGATGCCCCGACAAGGATTTCTTTTGGGGGGGGGGGGTTCAGACCTAAAGTTGCGCCGTAACTCAACAAGTGTTTGAAAAACTGCGGCTGAGGAAAGCGCAGCGCACCGAAGGTTCTTCTTCCTCATTCGGGAGATGATTTTGATCGTTTCTGTAATTGTCATCGTGACGATATAAAGTTTCCAAACAAAGCTCTCATGAATTGACTTTTTGTCATCTCAGCCTTCAGAATTACACAACAGCTCTCCGTCCCCTTTGACAACAATCAGTTATTTTTCCAACTGAATTATTGGCTTCTTTTTATTGTAAACACAGAAAAAAGTTGACCTTTGACATGTAGTTATATGAAGCTACTCAGAAAATGAATATAAATGCTCCTTAATCGAGATGTTTAATGTGATCAGTGGACAAAAAAACATCATGAGAGAGATTTTACTCCTTGATCTCTCTCTATATTTTGGTTGTAAACGGCAACATTTACCTACAATAACGTGTCTATATTTGTTAACCGTTCGTACGTTTTTGTGCACATTAGTAAGATTGTTTCATTCAAAGTATCGTCGGCTTTTGAGAAGTTTGAGTGCGTGACAACAAATGCAAAACAAGAACACAGTGAAGTGTCTCTGTGGTTCTCAGAGTGATTCGTTGATGCTTGGTTGTGATCACAGCCCCTCCCAGCTTCATTTGGCCACAGCTCTTAATATCTTAAATGTGAATTAATGTTTATGGGCTCCACTCAGCTTGGGGGTGTTAACTTTTTGCCAAAAAGTATCGAGCACCAACCCCTCGAAAAAATATTCGCCGTCAATGGAGCATTTTATTCAGTTATTGTAACTCTGGGAGTGAGTGTCGATGCCGTGTTTCCATCAGAGGTATGTTTGTTCCATCAAACACTGATTTACGAGATCGGCGGAGTGTTTTTTTTTTCCTAAATGAGCTCTGAATCATCGGCATGAGAGACGACTTCCTCCTGAGACTAGCAAAATATTATTACACGGTACGGAGCTTTAATTTGATAGCGGGCCAAAATGTTTCCAGCCGCCCCCGTCATTTTAATCCAATTCACTGGAATAACCAGTATCAAGTATTTTATTTATAGCTTTTTATTCCAAACACAGTTCGAGATGTTTTTTTCCCCAAGTCTTAGGAGAGAGTGTGTGGAGCGTTGCCATGGAGACGTAGTTAAACGCGCATTAGCCGTCTGCGTTGCCAAGAGAGAGTTTATGTCCGATGTGCTGGATGTGAAATTCAAATCAACCAAAACAAACTGCAGAATATTGAACTGAATGATGGAGCTCGGAGAAGCCCTTCCTCACACTTCGTGTCTGGCGGGGTGTAAATCAAGTGTTTCTTCCCGGGGTCTTTTTCTGCAGCTGCACATGCACCAAACATGCCCACCAATCGCTGGAACCCGAGCCCCCTCGTACAGAAGCTGTCGCCACATTTCCAAAAAGCCGCATTATCGAGTGCTTTTTTAACATGGTCGCAGTTTCCAAGCGTCTTGGCTTGGCTTTCCGAAGCTGGGCCTCGCCAGCACTTGGGAGTGGAAGAAGAAGAAGAAGGAGAAGAAGAGGAGGAGGAGAAAAAAGAGACATCTCAAGTTAAATTTAAAGATGTGTTTCTCTTGGAAGCCCGGCTGCGCTGCCATAAACCAAGGGAGACATTTTCATGCTCCACATTTTTCATGGTTTCTCTCCGAGTTTCCTCCCTTCCTTTCTCACTCCACCTTGGCTCCAGAGTTACCTACTGCTGCACTGGCTGCAGACCACAGCCAGCGGGGCACTGTGGGGAGGCCAGTTCCTCCCTCTCGGCTCGCACAGAAGCCCCCCCACCCCCAATCCCCCCTCCCCACTCCTTCCTCTGGACCTCCACTAAAACGATCTCCCGCTTGTCCTTGGATGGCTCCCCTCAGTGAAGCGTTCCCCTGAGATTCTGCCACCTGGGCGGCTCCGGGTGAGCTCTCTTTCACCACCCGTCCCAAATAATACACAGCGGCCGCCGAGCCCGTGGGCAACAGTGACGGTTACAAGCTGAAAGTCCTCTGACCTGCCGCCCTGCTTTTTTTTTTCATGTGGCCATGAAGGAGCTGTTTTATTGCAGGCTGCAGACTGTTGTCATGAGCCAACCTCGTGTGGCGTATGCTGTAATTTGTGAAGGGTGCAGAGGGTTTGGTATTAATTAGGGGCCGTGAGATGGCTGCGGTCCGACCGCCCGCCCGTTTCCATAGAGGCCGAGTTCACTGAGTGATGCACACGCTGGGAGGGGGGATTATGGGCTCGCTCGGGCTGCCCGCTGAGATGCAAACACAAAAGAGAGGATGTAAAAAGCACTTTCATTTCACATGACCTGTCATCAGCAGCAAATTTTCACTCCGCTCCCTCAAACCGGCCTGAACTGCCAGCGGCTCTCCGACCCGACCCAACGCTCGGCCCAAAGCATCAGAATGAGCTGACATTATGTGGAAATGAGAGAGTCGCCCGTACGTTTGACCTCGGGGCAAAGCTCTCAGGAGCATGAAATTATAACTATTATTATCCTATTATGAGGTTACAATTTAGGGTTTATGTACACATTGTGCGTCAAACCAGCCGTACAGAGTTCACTGCAAACTGCAGAACAACGTTTCACATGCTGAACTGAAGCCGGAAAATAAACAATTATTTGACTGAGTCGAATTACGTCGTGCTGACAGTCAGCGGTCGGAGTTCCTTTACAGTTGGTGTCATTGTTATGGAGCGAATGTGATGCTGTGTTTATAGAGAATAACAGGGGAGATGGCTGGTATGTAGGACATCCAGCTGAAGGTCCAGATGCTTATCGCTGATCTTGCTGAGGTTTTCAAAATAAAAGGTTTGACTTATTTCATTCACAAAAAAGCAGGTAGTACAATCAGAAAGTACGACCAGGATTACACGTAAAAAGTGCAGTGAATCAATTGTGTTTGTGTTACAAAGGGGGCCAGAAGGTGGACTAACACCTGTTTGCATGAGTATGGATTTGCATTTAAAAAACTAGCTGTGGCAACAGAGAAATCTTTACATTTTCCCACTGAGCGCTGCTCTCACAACTGTTACAGTCAGTCAGAACTCAAACGGAGGTCACCTGCATGGCCTCACTGTAGATAAATGTTCGGTCTGCTGAGTATAGTCTGAGGTTTCCTCATTTCCCCTTTTCGCTGCTTATCGTGGCTCGCAGATGCCGTGTTACAGAGAACAGCGAAAAGGAAACACCACCAAGTGAATAACAAGATAACCTGTGTTTCTGCTCACACTGATGTCAGATGACTTACAAAGTTTCCGCGTCTTCACTCAGTGAAGAACGAGCCACCTCGACCAGCTTCTATCTTTATCAAATCGGACGTTTTCTGAAGCTTATTTTTAAATTTGGGGTCATGCAGCTGTAAATGTGACCTTTTCAACTGGAACTTTCCATGAAAAGCTCAAATAACACTTAAAATGAAGAGAAAAAATCCCCAAAGTTTTTTTTTTTTTTTTAAAATGTTTATTTTGACGTGAGAAGCTTTAAGCATCAAGCTTAGACCACCCCAGTGAGGATTCACAGTCAAGGCTTATTTGTTCTTGCCCCTTTGATCTGACCCCCACTTTACTATCTGACACTGTTGTATCATATGACCTGTTTATACCTGCGTGTGAGTGTTTGTTTGGTGTCAACACTCTCGGAGACACACACACTCCGGACTGATACTGATTGATTATGGAGGAATTCTTCCTCCTGTCTCGGCCTGTTAAGCGGGAGGAGGTGGGGGTGTTGGGTGGGGGGGTACCAAAATAAATAAAGCGTCACTCGGGTTTGTCTTGTTCTTGTTCCAAAACAAACATCGTTACGGCTGAGCGCACGGCCGAGGCTTTGAGAGCGGTCGATCGCCGCGACCGTCGGATCCAAGCAGTCGAAGTAAAAGCAGACACGCAAACACGCTGGAACTGCAACCAGAGTAGACGCGCAAGCGAAAGTGAACAGGTGATTTTTAGTAATCGCTGCTCAGTTTCACATCCTTCAGTCCCACTTCCTTCTAACTGATTTAGCAGACAGATTCGGTTGTGGATGAGAGATCATAATTGCTCGCGTTATTTGCATCCGTGTGGTTACAGTAAAGATGGTCGCCCAGACTGCAGCCGTAGTGCACCAGCGCACAATATTATTTATTGTGGTTTTAATCGGGGTCAGATATCCGAGGCTTTGGCACAAACCAGTCTGTGTCTTTCTCTAAACGTCCTGCGTCGTGAGTGCTCACGCGCACGTCTGTTTGTGCAGTGTTTGCACATTTTTTTAAGTGCACGAACAAGAGTGTAAGTGCAAGCCCTGTAACCCATATGTGTAAGGGGTGAGAGTTCAGTTCCTGCAGGGTTTGTTTAGGAATATATGACACTGCGCAGCTGGCCTAATCATCTGAGCATATCTGACTATAAAACTTTACTGAGCGTCGCCAGAGCCAGCTGCCTTTATCAGTGAGAGATGGAGCTATTCCCACCGCGGACAGTCGGAGGCCCCGGACCCCAGATCTGCGGCTCCCCTCCCGGCGGCCCTCATCAGGAACTGCTCTCCTCGTTTCTACTGTACGTTTGGATCGCAGCTCGTGCTAACATGTGTTCCTGAGCAGGGGATGACTCACTTTGGATAAACTGCACTCCATCAAACAAAGAAAGTAGCCTCAGAACCGTTGCACGGCGGTGAATCCTCAGAGGGCCTCAGAACAGATACTTACGCAGGAAACACTCGCGTACAGTCGCAAGAAGCGTGCGAGCATGTTTCTTTTGTTCTGTTTATCTGAAAAGGTGACTGCACCGTATGAAAAGTTCATTTCTCCTGCATTGTAATCCATTTAACAAACAAAAACATGAATATTTTCTCTATGGGTTCAATTTTAGTGGGATTCCTGTTCATTTTCGAGCCTCAATTTAAGAAGTTTGTGTTTGGAGTTGCTCAAAAACTACAAAGTTTTGCCTAAAAAGTCAAAGTTGCCTCATTCCTTCTTATGTAATCTGTTAAAACTCTGTTAAACGCAGCAGTTGACCGGAAGATCCTGCCTGATGCATGACTGCCGGCGTCCCTGCGTTTCTTTGACTCACAGTTGACCTCGGGCTCGCCGCATCCATCAGATGATCATTACAAGTTGGAGGTCGCGACCCGCACACTCCAATCGCCACACCTTGGCCTCTTCCTGCCGTAACCCGGCGCTGTGTACATACCCTCCACTTCCCCGGGTCCGTAATGTTTCCCCTGGCAGCGGCCCGCGGATTGAGAGATAAAGTGATCCCGTCTGACGGCAGGAAACAGTCGCAGGAAATGGAGATGCACTGCGTGGCTCTGAGTGCCACTTCAGGTTATTTATTTGGACACGTTTTGCTTTTTCTTTTTTCCCTTCATGGGAATCCCCTTCCCTCCATCACTCTTGGATTCCCAGAGTCACCGTTTGCGAGCTGGAAGAACAATCTGCAGTGTCATGTAGCTTGTTGAGGCTACAGGGAGGGATCGCTTGCCTTCCCCTCGCACCCCACCACGGCAGCCCGCGGGAGCCCCTCCGGCCCCCCGAACAAAGACTCGCATAGGAACTCCAATTAGTTGATCTCGCTCTCGACGCACTCGTTCTTGTTTTGCGGAGCCGTCACGCTGTTCCTTCACGGATCTCCTCGCAACAAGCTGTCAGAGAGGAGAGAAAGTCGGAGCCGCTCAGAGTGAGGCGATCGATTATGAGCCCGAAACAGACGGGGGGACATCTGGCTTCCATTACGGCCGTGATAGGACGCAGAGCCCCTCCGTACAGACGCAAGCTGCACAGCCTGTAATTACAAGAGAAGCTCAACGATGCTGTGACATCTGCAGATAACACGGGATTATGGAGGATTTTCCTGCAATAGAAATATCTTGAATGGCGATTATTCACTCAGTTAACTGAATGACTTAATTTACTAAATGTGAGGCAGTTTTTATGTGGAAAAAAGATATTAATTACATTTAATTCAGGTACTTTTTTCATAATTTCATAATTTGTAAATAACCTACGCAAATAGAAACATGAATCATGGAAGTTTAGCTTAAGTTTGGCGGCATTACAGAACGATTAATGTCACTAAATGATTTTGAAGAAAAAGATAGATATGGGAAAATATGTTTGACGTGATTTTGGAACTGTAATTGAAGTTTAAAAACAAACTTTTGTATTCAGAAAGATTCAGGAGAAATTTCTCCCCATTGTAACTCGACACACAATCAACAGTTTTGAACCTTTGTTTCCAAGACGTGAGGACATAATACTCATGAAGCATTTCATTGAAGCTTCAATGTGGAAGTCGCGCTTGTTGTTTTTGCTGCTCTGTTGTCTTATTTGCAACTGACATTTGGGGCATTTATGACACATTTCACACGATCACCACGAGCGACTTCCATCGAGTTTCTCACAGTTTGTTCAGCGTCATGCTGTGACAGTGACATTTTTCACCAACGTCTCTTTGACCGCTTATTAACACTTACGTCGTTCTTTTGTGGAAGAATGGAAGAAAAAAGAAACAGTGGGGGGGGGGGGGTCCCAATTTGCCACATTGTTCTTTCACTTCCAAGAGTATTTTCCCCTCAGGACCAATTATTCAGAACACATGGTCCCACTGATGTTTTTGCTATAAGCACAAACTTAAACTCCCAAAGAGAGGTAATGGCAAAGACTCTCCTGCTATATCACTTATCACTGTGGCGCGATGGAGATTATTGACTTAACTGGTCTAAACATCAACAATGAGTGATTTAGTGCGTCCTCTCAGACTCTGAGATTGGTGTGTTTTACTTGACCGGAGGCTGGCGAGGAGGGGGGGTGGGGGTGGGTGGCGGGGGTTACCCCCCCACACCCTCCCTTAACTCATTCGTACAAAGCTGCCTGAGTGAGAACGCTGCGCGGCGGTGTCGTCCGTCCGCCTCCGAACAAGACGAAGGGCGCTGGTGACTTTAATGTGCTTGTTTGGGGTTGCGGGGGCGCGTTGATGAGGTGGGAGTGGGTCGTGTCATGCTAGTGAGTAACACTAACAACACTAAATCACCCAATAAGTTAAACTAATCACAAAGTGCACTCACACAAACACACAGCGAGGGCCTGCGAGGGCAGGAGATAAGTCGGTGTCTGACGAGTGTTTTACTCCAATGTGGAGAGATTTGAGGCCAGATTGTTCGCAGAGCTCAACGTTTTCTCCCTGACGCTGCTTCGGTCTGTTTTTTGAGTCGCGTCCCAGCAGAGTTTGCCCGTGCGAAGCTCCTCAGGCATGCATCAGACCTCTGGTTTTCCAACAACGTCTCATCTCTATCAATCCTCCCATAAATAAATGTCCAGGGGGCGACCGAGCGAGCGCACACGCGTGCTCGTGTGTTGCGTGTGTGCGTACTTCCACGTGCGCTCGGCGACGTGACGGACACTGAAGCCGAGCCGCCGAGCAATAATTTACTAATGCACTCCTCAGCCGCGCTGCCCGGGCCCGTCTGCGGCTCCTGATGGATGCCGACGGCTCCAGAGATGGACTGCCGCTGATAGGGAGTGACCGGAGAGGAGCCTGATTAAAAGTAGTGGGGCACGGCAGAGGGCGATAACCCCGATCCGGCGGTGATGAATCCACCCTGGACAGGCCGCTGTCTCATTAGGGTCCAACCTCAGCCAGGCACTGCGTGTCCAAATAAACGCTGGAACAATCCTGCTTTTATCAGGAGGATTACGCTTGTTTTCCTTTACACGACGTTCCCTGTGTGGGCTCCTACGGCGCATCCTCCCCCTCTGTCGGCCCCCATAAACTGGAGGTGTGATTCACCAGCCCTGCCTTGGCGGTGTTTACACAAAGCCGGGTCTATCTGGCTGAATTAATGAGGCCGGCGGCACCGCCGGACAGCTATTTGCCTGACTAATCTGCGGCCAATATGAAATAGTGAGAAAAAGCTGAAATAATCTGCCCTTTATTTGCGATAACATAAACAGTGGAGTTGTTTTAAAGGATGATAACATTAAATATTGGGTCTGGGGAGGGGGACAGCGAGAGGTAGTTTACATTCTCACTGGAGTAGTCTTGATAACACGCCAGAGGGAATATGAGCCCCTTTAAATGTGTGCATTAGTGTAATTTATTGGGCTTCCCCTCGCAGAGTCCTGCTGTTGCTCCGGCTCCTCGTTTTTTTTCTTCCCAAACAAAAGACAGGCCAAGGCTCCAGAATGGATGGGAGTGAAAAATCATTCACTGTTGATAATCACATAAAACAACGCCATATTTGCTGCCTAATAAGCACAAAACGTTCCTTCGGCCTCCTCCCTTCGATCGGGATTAGGCGACTCCTCCGAGCAGGCGCGCCGTGATTTACACGCTGCGATTTGAAAACGCTCTGGTCTCGGAGCGGGTACGCGGAGAATCGGGAGGTTGGGGTGAGGCCAGAGATTTCATAATTCTTGTTGTGCGTCTGGAAGTCGTCCACGCGTTCCGATTTTTTAACCAATTTATGTCCGAACGGAGTGACCCTGGGAATTAATGAGGCTCTGGCTGCGAGTTCCAGCGCTGCGAGGTCAAGTAAATCATGCTTTAGGGCTCCAGTCCTCCCCGCGCTGCTCCCTCTCTCTTCCCAGCTCCACATCCTGCGATAACGGAAAGACAAGGGGCCTGAGAAATACCACCTCATCGACACTTGTGTCCATCCAGTAGAACATATTTTAGAGAGCGAGCGCCAACTGGCTGTAAAGCCTGCTTTTAGTGGAGACTGGAAGCTGATGAATGGGAGCGGGGCGGGAGCACAGGGACCAGAGGTCACTTTCTTCATTTCACAGCGGATTGTTGATGTTATGCACATTTCTGTCTCCAGAGGTGACTTTTTTCCCCCCTCTCTTTTTCGATCTGGGCCTGTGTTTTATTGGAGCATTATAAAGAGTTTATACTTGATTTAGTGATGCCATTCGCCTTTGAATGAATATGCGGTGGAGCCACATTTGCGCATGAAGGAAAAGCTGACATCATTAGACATAATACCATGAAACCTAATAGAGTAACACCTCAGTAATGAGGGCTGCAAATCAGTCAGCGCTTTTAATGCTGAAAAATAATTTGTCTTTTCATTTAATAGCCTTTAAAATGGAATAAATTTTTATACATGTGTTTAGTGTTTCAAATTTAAGAGGAAAAAGGATGACAACATTGTCAAACAAGCATGAAACTGGAGCGCAGTTCACTACTCATGGAACATTGCGGCGGGAGGCTGCCAAGTCCCGCTCGGCTGTGTTTTCTGTCCTACTGTTACCAACAAGGCCGCATTTATCACCTCGGCTCAGCCTCCCGCCTTTCAGAGGAGATTTTAAGAGCCGTCCGCAGGAAATCCAGGCAAAAGTTTCCACTTCATTTTCCAAAGAAAGTGAGCGTTCGGTTTTCCCCGCTTCCTATCTGGGCTCATCGGGGCCTCGCAGCGTGACACGATATAATAACGATATGAATCGCACCTACTTTAATACGTTGGCGATCCCGGTTCCAGGCCGAGCTCTTTGTCCGCGCCGCCTTTTCATGTCACCGGATCCAGCCGTGAATCAAACGGCGAGGCAAAAATAACCGTAAATTTCTCAACCTTACTACTGTATATCAGCATGAATGGAACTGGAAATCTGCCAGTTTTAAACTCTGGACTCGCTCAGAGAGATCTGGCAGTGAAAGCCGGCGAACTGATGCCTCGTCGTGCCTGCGGCGTGACCGTAGTGGTGCCCTTGAGCAAGGTACTTAACCTCAAGCCGGCCTGTGTCCCAGTGTCCAGCTGCATGAGACAGGAATGTCCATCCTGGCCTGAAAAACGGCCATCCCCACGCTAATAATTTATTTTCTGTCATCACGTTTTAAAAGCAAATTCCTCCTGCAACGCCAGTCTAAGGGAGGACTCGCCTGGTTTTTTTCTGTCCCTCGCAATCAAACATTTAGTATCAGAACAAAACAATGCAATGTTCCAGCTGACCTGTAGGGGGAGTGTTTTTACTCAGCACAGTGAATAATTGAGGTATTAAATGTGAAGGTATAATCCAGAGTAAATCCGACTTTGAGTCACGCACACATTGCAACAATGCAGACATGTTGCACAAAACTTTTGGACGCAAAGTACAAATTTCTTCACACCAACATCGTTTTATTGTTAACTTCCCGTCCCGTGCATGCTTGAGCAAACACATTTTTCTTGAAATAAAGGTGATTCACTGCATTGATGGTACAGCACCTTCTCTAGATGACGTAAATGTTTGAGCAAAACTCTACTAAAAGGCAAAGTTGTGATCGTAGTTTAAATCGATGTTTGAGTACTTTTTGTCCTCTGAGCTGCGACACAACTGTACGAAGAACTTAAGTGGAAATTTGCAGGATTACGTAAAAGAGAAGTGACGTCATTTTTCAGTGTTACCAAAGAGGAAAAGGAGCGGTCAGGTTCTGCCGTGAGATTCGATGTTTCTTCATTTCTGACATGTGAGCCGAGTCACAGTTCATCGCGTTGCCGTCCCGTCGCGCCCTTTATCAGGACCGCTCGCTGTAACTTTCACTACTGCTTGGCAAGTCTCATAACAGGCAGCCAGTTGTTAGTACGTCTCCTCTCATAAAGGAAATTGGAGAAGGCACCGGGATGGGTTTCTTAACATTGCACCCAATAAAGGACCAAGATTACCCAGTAAATCAAACACACGGCCAGACGTCGGACTTGAAGTTATTTAGACTAAAAGACTAAAAGTGGACACATGGACAAATCCCAGAATTACCGAGACAGAACAGAAACCAGTCTGCGGCCAAACTTAATCAGATTTCCTCTTCGTCAAGAGAATCAGCCGAATGGTCTTGATTATCTTCTCGAAACCAGCCTCACAAAAGATGTTTTACAACAGTTTTCTCGAAGGATGAACCACTTCTTCAGTCCAATAAAAAAAGCCTTTCAAAAAAAATTCGGTGCCCCTTTAAAGTTATCGCATGAATCTCTGACACAGAGCAGGAGAAACTCCCTTCTCGGCCGTTTCACAAGCGCAGTTTATGCGCGCATTCTTTCCTCTGGCTAATACTTTAGTGTGTTTATAAGATTATCCTCCCAGTAACTGTTAACTTGACGCATGAATTAGACCAGGGTGACAATTTGAAATAAATCTGGCCTGTCTGCGATTAGCGGCGTTACATGCTTGTTTTAAAACAAACGCGGCGCTGATGTCAGGCGTTGGACGGGCTGAGCAAAAGCAGCCTCGCGCTCTTGGCCGATGGCTCCAGACGAGCACCTTGATGGCTGTAATTACTGTCGTGTTTGCAGAGAGATGAGAGAGACCAGAGGCCCGAATAAAACCCCAAACAGTTCTGATACGATGGATTTCTCCGAAGTCCCCCCTGAACTTTCTGTCGTCGCGTCCTCGAGGACGCGGCGACTTTCTCCGGACGAGTCGCGTTTAAATCGGCGTTTCACAACATCCGCGGCCTGTTTGGCTCACGTGTAAGCACGCGGGCCGGTCTCAGTAAATGTCTGCTGCGCATGTGTTTACATTCTAACTAATGCACTCAAATGACACTGAATCTAAACATATTCACACAGAGACTCTCCACTGCTGCAGCTTTACTGGCACATTCCAAGTCCGTCCTTCTTTATGGCCGCAGATGTTTGCAAGCTGAAGCCTCTCACCGTCTTGCATCCGAGCGCGAGCTGCCGACGTCACAAAGATTTGAATGATGTTGAGGGTAAAAAGTAGGAATTTTTATGAAAGAAGCTGGCAGTGCTGCAGGAAGCATTCAACCCTTTTAATTTTAAGTCAATATCGTTAATTCAATCATATAAAAACAGTCAATAACATGAAAAAATGCTGCCCTGCTGTTTTGCACAGGAAGCCAACTGAAATTTTCTTGTTTTTCTTTTGCTTTAATGAATTAGACTTTTTTCTGCTGTTGTAGTTTTTTTCTTTTCAGGGTCACAATGTCAAAAATTAACAACATGGACACATTATTAGTTTATTTTAGAGCTGCAAAGTAGCTAAAGATTTGAAACTTTTTCCTTGTGCACAACATTCATCACGCTTGTTCTTTAGAAGGTGTTATAAACACTAAACAAGTCTGTTTTAGGTTCAGAAATTGTTGCATCAAAGTGGGACAATTTTAGGTTATTTTTGGTTGAAGTCACTTTTTCAAACGGCATTTTTGGCAGTGTTGTCATCCGGCCAATTTCAGTCTTTTCAACACAAACCGTTGCCTCTCCCATGATCCCTTGCAGCTTTACACGTGTGCTCCTTCGCAGTTTTTGTACTGATGGACTCCAGTTAAGTAAATGCATCACAGCAGGAGCTGCCACATCGTCGCCGTGAGCGTGCCAGAAACTTAAGAATGAATGACTCCAGGAATCACTCGAGGTTTCACAGGCAGTTTCTTTCTCCCCTCTGAGCTGCAGAGTTTTAACACACCGGGGAGATAAAAACCTAATTTTCGCAAATGGGATTAAGACGCATACAATAACAGACTGGGAATGAATGGGCTCACTGTAGGAGAGCAAAGATGTACCTGATAGTCCCCGCGTGGTTTCTGCTCGACATATTTGCATGAATGGAGGACGGCACGGAGACGCCTCGGACGCCGATCCATTTAACTCCGACAGGGGATTCGTCATTTGTGGGCGACGCTGCTGCTTTCGACTGTCAGAATAAAAACCTCTAATCTGAGCAATGAGTGCCCACAATGGGTAAAACATGGAGCAAATGCAGTTGTTGTTGGAACAGGACACAGAGCTCTGTGTTTAAATCGACGTTGGATGGCTCCAGTTTATTGTGTGCATCTAATTGGCCTCAATCAAACATATTTTCACACTGACGGGCTCGTATATTCAAAGCCTGGCTTCACTCGTGAAAATCCTCGATGCGTTGTAAATCAGAAAGAAGCAGAAATTTGCTGAGATGTCCTGAAAATCTTTGTTTTTTGCCAGTTCGTCTCCTTTTCCTGTAAAAATAAGATAATCCGAAGCATTTATGTCAAAACGTAACGGAACGAACAGTAAGCAGAACCTTCAAGTATGCTTTTAATAGCCACTCTGACCTCACTGTTAAACCTCAGTTCTACAGTGAGTTGCGAGGCGACTACTCGACACGTCTCCTCTGCTCAACATGAGGCGGCGGATGCGTTGCCAGGTCTCATCCCAGCTTCCTCCCTTCAGCTGCCCGGAATCCGCACGAGCGTTCATCCAAAAACATGAGCTGAGATGACGGTGGAGGCATTGAAAGCACTCCTGCCTTTGTTGGGAGCAGAATTAACCCAAATGGAATCGTTTCATCGCACTAACGTGTTATATTGTCAGTGACAGGCGTAATAGCCGGGATTCCTGGGTGGATAAAACCCGGCAGACGGACGGAGAGCAGAGGGGAAGAGCCCCTCTCGGCCCGTCCTTAAACCACAGGCATGATTTACCGAGCCGGGTCGGTCGCTTGCGTAAAATTAATAATAGGAAATGCGAGGGCAGTCCGGCGGCTTGTCCAAGATATACTTTCCCCGAGCCCGTAGACCCCTGAAAACCTGGGTGGCCTGAAACCGGGCTTCCTTTGGTTTCCGATGTTAATGTCATTGCTTTTGCTGGTACGACAGGAGCTTCACCGCAAGCACGGGGTTTGGGTCAGACAAAAGGGGGACAAGCTGTGATAGCAGGATGAAAGCTGCTTTTTTGAAATATGAAAATACAGGAAGGATTAAAAAAAGAGAAGGAGGAGGAGGAGGAGAAAGAGTTTACTCTGCTTTTATCTGACTATTTCGGTCCCACGGTGAAGTCCGTTGCCACGGGGGGAGCGGAGGAGCGACGAGGAGGCTGAAAATTCTTCAGATCCGATTGTTTTTAAGTACTTCACTTTTCCAGAAATCAGAAACCACACGGTGCGTTATGGCCGGTGGATGTTTTGAATTACTTCAGCTACTTAATGGTTCCTCCTCATCCCGCCCGCAGAATTGTTTCATAGCGGTTTGAAAGCTTTGCTTAAGTCATTGGGTTGGATGTTGAGTAATCTCCTCTCTTAAGCTTCCCTTCACATTCGAGCACGTCGCTTGTTCACTTTATTTGAAGGCCTCATTGTTGCCTCATATTAAACAAACGCGTGTTTTTTTTATGAACTACAAAGGCTGGAAACAGATTACTGTTATTGCTGTGGAAAAAGTCTAAAGATTTTGGTAATAAATAGACAGGAAACCGTTTCATATATGGCCGGTTTTCAACCTCAGAACCCAAAATGTCCCGTTCATTTTTTCTTGCAGCGAAACTCAAAGTATACACATATTTAACAGGCACCATAAATAAGTTTAAATTAAGCTCAGCTTGTTTTACTCTGATTACAAGACGTGCAGTGTGTCACCGACGCGCAGCCTGTCAGCATAAGTGAGAACGGCGCGGCTCGTATTGGCTTCGTGTTCGCCCCGCGCTGGTTGGCACCGCTTTTGAGGAGCTCCTGTTTTCTGAAATAACAGAGGATCTAAGGCCCATTACTCTATATACGGAGTATTGTAAAGAGCTAAGTGGAGGCCAGTGGAACATTTTGTAAATCTTGTGTCACCAAAACCACCGCAGGCAGGATGAATGCCTGCACTTCGCCAACAGGATATCCCCTCAGACGCGCTCCGTGCGTCGGTGATGAGGATAACAGAGGGGGCATTATTTTTGCCCAACAGTCCGGGAAGGTGATAAAGGGCTCCCAGATTCTCCCACAGGGGTGCAACTGTACACACATGCGTTTGAGTTGACGCAACATTTCATCCCACAAACTACAAGGAGGGGAAGGGGGGGGGGGCTGTCTTGACTTTAAACCCTAAAACAGAGCCGAGGCCAACCCACCGTAGGGTCCGCACAGGAAAAAAGGTTTCAAAACACGCCGCCGCAACAAAACATTCCTCGTTCTTAGAATTTTTTTTATTATTTGGAGAATTTTAAAAAAAACTGAAATGTTCCTGAAAGTTTTGAATGTTTGACATTTTTTAGGCCGAGGAGTGTCATCGTGTTTCTTTGTATTTAGTTGTCCAAACAGTGTGAACAAGAGCGCGCACACACATGCGCACACACACACACACACACACACACACACACACACACACACACACACACACACACACACACACACACACAC
>JASSRZ010000020.1:7706120-7720044 GCA_032164315.1 Malacoctenus gilli
GTGTGTGTGTGTGTGTGTGTGTGTGTGTGTGTGTGTGTGTGTGTGTGTGTGTGTGTGTGTGTGTGTGTGTCGGCAGGACAGACTTCATTGTCTCTTGTTCTTGGTGATTGAAATGAATAATTCCCGTTGTGACTGTTGAACCCGTTTTACTTCCTTTCGAGTTACCGACAACACTTTCATGACGAGAAGCAATTTCTTTTTTCAGTTTGGATCCTTCGAGGATGCAAACTAATTTCTAGTACCGAGATGTCCCAACACTTCTTTTTTTTTTCAAATTATTTATAGATTTGCTGCGTTGTGAAGTTGCTGTGAGCAGAAGAGACTCCTGTCTGATCATTCAGTGCTTCCTTATGTCATCGTCACTGTTTGTTCTTTCAAAACCTGCGTCCACAGAGAACGCCACTGTGTTGCTTTGCGGCAGGGTTCGTCGCAGTAAATCTACCCGTCCGCTCGGCTGCACTTTGGAGATTTTCAGGAGGCTTAAACTGTAGAAAACTGCAGCTCTGATTTACCCAAAGTTCAATAATCAGGCCTCTCCATCACTGCCGTAACTCACTGGGCTCGTTGAAGCTGCTGAAGCTGGAGCTGCTCTCAATTATAGCGAAGGTGGTAGAACATAACGCTTCTTTTATAGCTCTGAAATCATTTCACAGGCTCTGGTGGTGCTGGCGTAGTTTTAAAAAGCTCAGGTCTGAGGTAGCCCATTAAAAATACTCATAAACATTAATTTTGCCAGCGGGATGTGAGATTGTGTTACCCTCCTGGCAGCGATGTGCAGGCGAACGTGTGGTTTGGCGCCGGCCAGAATAGAGGCCGACTCTTGTTTCCTTTGAAAAGTGTGTCATCGAGACTGAGACTGTTTGTCAAGTCAGAAAAAACAAAAGGATGCCGCCCAGTTGCGACGCGCCTCGTCATGCTGGTGACGCTGGTCGCTGTCAGCGGTGAGGAGCTGGTGGAGTCGAGCAGATCTGGGCGCTTGTGTGAGACTGAGAGCCAGAAAAAAAAAGCTCAAGATGTGGAAATTAAATTTTCCAGAACTTCGCCTTGAATTTACTTTTTAATTAGTGTTTTACAGAGCAGCAAAGTACACGATGTAATTCCTTCTTCCAGCACATTAGTAATCCATTATTTTGACACACTCTTTTTTATAAGATGGTCCCGGTTTGTGTCTCGGAGGGGCTTTTTTACGGAGGGTTTGCATGTTCTCTCCTCGTGAGTGGAAGAATGATTGATTTCTGAACTTAATCAGAGGTTTTATGCTGCTTCTGTCGTCATGCTTTTATGATTAACGCTCGCTGCTTTGAATTAATGTTGTCATAGTGAAAGAGGATGAGAGCACACAAGTGTTTCCGAGCCTGAAAGTCACGTTCTTTAAAAACAGATGTTGGAAAATGAAGGTAGTCTCGTAATCAAGGTTGTTCTATTTTTGGTGCTGCGCGTGTTGCTCTGCAGCGTCTGCTCGCCATCAAGCTCCCTGGCACACACACCGAGCCTCACCCTCTTGATGCTCAGCCAGCAGCCCGACCTGCACCGGTTCAAATTTATGGGCAGATATTTAGCTTGTCTCTGCCACTCTGAGGGGGGGGAAAGAATAACAACGGGCCCCTTTACTTGTTGCGCGGTGGGCCGGACGGTGTTTCCCTGCAGCAGCCTGAGACCTCAGACGCACACTGAGACAACAAAACGCCGTCGCTGACGCCCCCTTTTCGCTCCTCTCAGGCGTGTTGCACACGGCGTCTTAGTCGAGTTTATTGATCTCATCGCCACTTTTTTTTTAACACTTTAGTTAAAAACATAACTTTAGTTATGTTTAGTCTTGCATGAGTTTTTCCCCAGATTATTCCGATTTCTGCTCATGATTCGAATGATGTTCGAGGAGACTATTTTTAATCGTGCGTACGGTTGTGTCATGTGACAGACTTGCGAGCAGCTGCGACGCCAACTCGATGATCTTGTAGTTCGGAGAGCAACTTTTCCTCTTTCACGGCGGTTCTCTGTCAGCCGGTGATGCTGGTGGCAATAAAACAGGAAACAGTAACAATGTGTCATTATCCGAATGAGGAAGTAAAGATGCTGCGGTATCAATATAGTTTTCTAGAGAATTTATGAGTTACAAAGTCACAAGTTAAGTGACCTTAAGACCATTTTTGCGCAGACACAGAAAAAAAAAGCACAAAGTGTGAAACAACCTTTTCACAGCTTTGTTAACACCAACCGCTCAGCTCAGCGTGCTGTAGATTTGACTTCCACTATTCACCTCAGCGGCAGACTTTTTCCCTTTTTTTCCAATTTAGTATGAAATTACATATAGTGCAAAATGAGGAAGTACCACTTTTATTTTCCTGTTACATGAACCTTGGAGCACGCTGCCTCCCAGCTGCTCCAGCAGCTCAACCCTTCAAGTAGTTTCACTTCTCTCTGGCTCGACCGTGTGTTTTTTTTTTTCTCGTTTGAGTTGCAAAACACCCAGCGAGCTCGTTGGTACAATCACTTTCTCCCAAACCGCACGTTACTCGAACTGCAGGACTCCAAATCACTGACACTCAGATTATGACTTCCAGGTGAAAACAGCAGACGGCATTTAGATCAAATTAATGCTCGTACAGAGTTTCACCGCACAATTATCTATAAAACCTGAAGGGGAAATCCTCAATTACCTGGAAAGCATAAAGTGGAAAATCCTTTTTACAAAGCACTTAGCATATTTGTTTCCATTCTCCCAGAGCGGGCAGTCGGCGTGTTGATTTGTGATGTCTTTCCTAAGATTTTGGTGCTTCTGAGCTCTTTGGAATCAATAGTTTTCTTTCAACCTTATGATGGATTTTGCAAATCCTGGCAATTATCATGATTAGACCGTGATTATCCTCGAAATTTTCCGACAGTTTTGGGTGCTTTCTGGATTGGTTGACGGTGTGCGAAACCTCCCACGTCTTTCCAAGGGTGGAAACGGAGAGGCTGCAGCTTTGGACACTCATCTTGACTGCAAATGAAAAGAATAAAGGGTTTAAACTCTGTGTGAGTTCGGCCTCACGGTCGAGTGACACGGAAATGACTCAGAGAAGAATTAAACTCGCATAGAACTTTGCGCAACTACGTTTTTTTCGGGATAGCTCATCAGCCAAGGCGCTTGTGAGAATCCTTCAAAAGGTTTAGGGGGTGTAAACAAACTGGAAACAGCCAATCAGCACGCAGAATGAAGGAAAGGTGGGCTTTAACGTCATCGTTTTAGCGGTTTCAGCGTCCAAAATTGGAACTGAACTTCGATTTAGCCTCTGTGGGACCATCGTCCCCGCCCGTGAAAGGAGGCTATTCTTTATCGATTATGGCTTCTCGCCTCTTTCTGTGACAGCGCGGTTTCCGGCCAACCTTTCGTGTGGCTGCTCAAAGCTCTGGAGCATTCTGGGGGACAGATGTCACTTCAAAAAGCTGCTATTGACACAGCTGGAACACAGAGTAAACCATTAATGTTGGAATAACATATAAAATACATCTTTGTCCTATTATTAACTGCCTTCTTGGCATCTGCTTTGCCTTTAAAAGTAATCACAGAGCTATTACTGAGGCTGAACTCCCAGGATTGTATTTTATTGTGTCAGAACTACCTGAAATTACATGCCTTCATGGTTTTCACTTGTTTGGAGTCTAAAATCTCAGTAACCCTATCACCAAAAATTCAATATAACGGCCTTTTAAGTAGTAGCCGTGGACAGCGGCGTCTCACATTTCAAGCTTCATGATGTGTGATAAAAATGGGTGCCCAGGCGGTCCAGGGGAACCAAATATTGCGTTCAGGGTCTTCACAAACGCTGCTACGTTTGAGTTTCAACATGCTTTTAAATCCATCAGCATGCAAAGTTAAGTTGAACTCGCGCTCGGCCGCTCGACAGCTGTCTCTCGACAATAGATATTGTGTTGCCCAACGCTGCGCATTTGCGCTTTGGCAAGAGCGAGCGGAACGACAGATCGATGATTAAGCGGCGCGATCACGCAGTGCAAACAGTACCTCTGTGCCAGGCGGTTGCGCGGCGCTGCGTGCGGTTAAGGTGGCTGCGCCGAGGAGGTGGGCAAGAATGGGGGGCTCAGGAAACGGAGGAGTCCAGGCAGCACATTTGTCAATGTCACCGAAAACATGCTAATTTGTAGTACAGCTGTTTCCCTATATGAAGTGTTGAAACACTCAATCAGAAAGATTGGGCTGGACCGCCTTGTGTCTCCAGCTCATAATAATACCCCATTCAGGAGGTAAGCGGCCCCGGCCGGGGGCTTCCAGCACCAGCGCCGGCCCGGGAGAGGTAGCATGGAAACCTCAGCTGCTCTAATTTGTAAACTACACCAGAGGAAAAAGGAAGCGTGTGTGGCACTCAATACGGTGGCAGCGGTGAAGGCGGTGGGCAGCGCGAGGGGGCTCGGCGTGCTCAAAAGGGTACCAAATGTTCCTGATTGATGGTGACTGAATCGAGCGCGGGAGCAGAGACGGAAAACGTTCCGTTTCTCCTCCAGTCAGTGAGGAGTTTTGTGTGGACGGCGACGTTTTACTGGAGCTTAAACAGCCGGCACAAATTGATTAGTGATGACCCATTAAGCCAAAGAGAGTGTGGAAAGGCTCGTATATTTTCATCTCGCTGGTGTTTACACAGATCTCAGCGTGGAGTCCTCTTTTCAAAGCGAGACCCACTTTTATATTGAAGCCATAAAAACATAAACTTTAAGGGAAAAAAAGCAGCTTCTGGGACCTTTGGAGCACACAACAAAATCTGATCCTGTCCCTGAAGTCGGAATCATAAAAAAGAGGTGAAAACGCAAGTTTGGGGTAAAACGACCAAACTGTGACGTCGCTCAGACCGCTGCCCTGTGACACGATGGCCTCTAGTGGCGCACCAGCGATTGACACAGACAGCTCAATCATTTCCTTATAGGCATGTGCTGCCAGGTCCAGCTGGCTTTGACATTAACACCAGGCTCTGACTGACAGAGGCCCTGGCCTTGGGCCGGGCTCCTGGGGCCTCCACAGTACATTCAGCTCTCCTTTTAGCCTGTTGATTTACTGTCCCCGGTGGCCGCTCGTTGATCCATTTCCCCTCTCAGTTTGCTCACAGGGCACCCCGAAAACCGTCCTCCAGCAATATATTTGCTTTATGATTTCCTGAGGAGCCGATGAAGAAAAACAAGCCCCCACTCACTGCACCTGCTCCGGTTAATGTGCGGAGGGCCCGTCGGCCTCCTCTGGTCTCGGCGACTTGGGAAAAGTCCGAGGGCCGCCGTGTCACAAGCTCCATGTGGATCTTCCATTTCCCCCTAACCGGCCCAGGCGGGACCGAGCGGCGAGGGGGCTCCGGGGGGGATAGACGGCGTATTATATGTGTGTCAGTTTAACACACGCAGGTCAATTGGGGCCCACATAGAGTCTTGCTGCGTGTGCATTATTAACATATGTGTGGGTGTTTATGTAGCTCAGCGCCCAACATGGAGCTGACATTAATAAGGGGACGTGATGGGAACTTGCTTACATCATTTGGGACGACCTGCAGATGTGACTGAATGGAGGGTCTTAGTCATCTCCTCTTTACGGTGATGTGACCGCTTTGGTATTCACTATTTTTTGGGACAAAAACAACAAGGAGCAAAACAATAAAATCGCAGGTTTATTCGCAGGCAGGTGAGTCTTAAAATAAAAAAAAAAACTCAGGTTATGAGCCAGTTAAAAAGTAATAGTAAAAGTAAAGGAAAAGTAATATGGAAATGTGTTTTGGAAAGGCGGGAAGGGCGCGGAGATGTTCAGCTGTGAAGTTAGATTCACCCAGTTGACTCTTTGGAGAGCAGCGTGTTCAGTTTACTGGGAAATTGACTCTAAACTTTAGTTAAATCCACTCACAGCTTTGTGTCGTCCTCTTCGCTGTGTATTCTGGCTTCGCAGAGCCCCCCGCAGTCGTGAGTGGTGCAGAAAGTGGATATTGCGGCCGTTATGTCAGGTCACGTGGTTGCTGTTTCTCAACAGTCGAAAGGAGAGTTTGTCTGACTTGAGAGAGACTCGATTGTCGCCCTTACTTAACTCGTCTCAGTAACTTTGGTTACTCCACTCAAAGAAACTTCCAGTTCGGTCAGAAAGTAGCAGGTGGATTTACCTTTTTTGGGGTTAAATAAACTGGAGATGAAATATGATCTATTTGACACCCGGTTCCTGTTTTTCTGCGCTTTGCGTGTTCCCCTCAAGTGTTAACGGATATTTGAGGCATTTCATGCTCCCTCTTTAATATGTCACTGTCTGAGGCCATTGCTGAATACTGTCTGTTAGTTGAGCTAAAAACAATGTGATGGATCCAACACAGCGAGCGCCCGCCCCCCTCCCCTATTTTAATATTAACTTAAGTGAAAGGCCAGGCGGGACCCCCGCTGCCTGAGAGAGTGATCCATTTATTTAACAGTCTGATATTTCCATTGATAAAAACGGCTGACGTGCAGTATATTTTCCGAGTCAGAAGTGACAGATCGTGTCAGTAAATCACCCGAATATCCAAACTCATAAGTCAAAGCAAATTCCCCTTTTATTATTGGTCTGTTTTTAATTTAAAACTGTCCCTTTCGCTCTCGCTCTCTCTTTCTCTTTCTCTCTCTCTCTCTCGACCGCCGTTATTAGTTGACGGAAAGAAAAATCCGATTTGACAATTATGAGACTCTTGTCTGGGTAATTGCATTGTGCAGAGTGGGAACAGCCCCTGGCTTCCTCGCAGTAAGCCTCTGAACACGGTGGATATCACTAATAGTCCATCTGAAAGCTGTCAGCCGCCTGGCTGGTCCGGCTCTTCCTGTTTCCTTGGAAGTGGCCCAGTGGTAAAGTGGCCCAGTGGCTTTTAGGTCAAGACGAGAGGTGAGCAGAGTTATGAGAGGAAGCGTGCATGTGGCAGTGTCTGCTTTTCTCAGTGCACTGTGTTTAAGTAGTAACCTGACAGAGTGAATGTATTCCAGGGCGCTGTGTTGGGTTTTTTTTTTCTTTCCTCTTTCCATCTTAACTCAAGTTGTCTTCCTGATGGCAGATGCATCGGAGCTCACCCTTGCGTGTAGTTGCTGAGTGTGTGTGAGTCCTTGTGCTTTTCCTCATGTTGTTTTTTCCCCCCCGCTCCCTTTCTCTTTTTTTCCCCCTTCCAGGTTTAAACAGTGTGTTAACCACCAGATCCCATCGCTATCAATCTTAATGGCGGTGGGTCGGCGTAAACGCACACATGTGTAGGCTCTCTCTCTGCGAGCCGCAGTTTAAGAATAATTCCCCCAACCGAAAAAGCGCGAGGGAAAATATTCTGGCCCCATTTACGAAATCGGTGCTCAGAAAACACCCCGGCCAGGCCTGAGTGATCGCTACTTCCTCAGCTTTTCCACTTCATTGATGGTTATGTGAGTTAAAACAACGAGCTTAATGGAGACTCGGGGCCCTCGGGGGACTAATCATAGCCACGTGACTTCCTCCGGGGCTTCCATGAAAATAACTCCATTACAATGGTCTGTGATATTAATATCGGCTTTGGGAAAGTCAGGCCCGGGATCCGCAGGGAAGGCTCAGTATGAGCAAACAAAGAGGAATGCGCGGCATTCGAGGGAGTGAAGCCGGGGAAGAGAAAAGGGAGAAAACAGAGCAAAAAAAAAAGAGGGAGAGAAAATCGCGAGGCGCTCGTGTTGAGCGATGGCGTCCCGCGCGGTCGCGATGTTCGCTTGTTCGCTGTGGCGTATCCTGCAGGATATTTCTTCGGAGCTGAAAGGAGAAGTGGCTCTTGTCTCGTACGTCATCCGCGCAGAAAGATTATCGCTCCAAATGTAAACGCTCTCCTGCACTGGGAGTTGGTTCAATGTGTTTGGTGCTGCAGAAAGAACCAGAAAAAACACCCGCTAACCTCCTTCACCACAATCTGACAGCTGGGGGTCATTTCAACTTTCAAGATTATATACGAGGAAACTTCCTCACTGTACAGCTGCACCTTGACTCTCTCCTATCACAGTGATCTGGACAGATCACCTGCCGGTACGTCAAGTGACATGTTTGTGTTTGGTTAGTTGGTTGGTTTGTGTGTCTGTTAAAAAGTTATCGAGAGATCTGGATGAAATTTGAAGGGTTGGTGAGCGGTGATGAAAGGAAGAGGCGATAACATTTTGGTGATGATCTGATGAGCCAAAAATGCTCAAAGAAACGTCTTTTCTATGGTGCGTTTAAGGAGTGTGTGGCCCTTTAAGACAGTGCTGCGTGCAAGAGGTTAAAGCAGGAAGGAAGGAATCTTGGCGAAGGTATGCGCTCTATCGAGTGCCTTTCTAGTTGATAGTTGATTGGATAAATATCTGAAAGTTCTAATTGTAGTTCTACACAACAGTTATTTCAGTGTAGAAAAGCCAGAGGATCTCATGAGTACAATGATGTCTTGGAAGTTCAATAGTCTAATAGGTTCTCCGAGTGTCTGATGACCTCAGCGCTGATAAAATGATTTAACGGTTGTGTCGGTGTTCATGCTTCGTTTCTTCTTTCAAAATCACACGTTTAAAGGCTGAGACATTAACGAGCACGTACGACAGGCTGGGAGTGTCTCACTCAGATCCACCACCGCCGATTCTTCATCCAGGCCTTCGTCTCACCGCCCCCCCCCCTCCTGTAAAACCTGCCACGCCGTCGGTCCGCCGTTTGCACAGGCAGTAACTCGCCGCCAGCTGCATCCAGAACAATTAAACCTCAGTGATCACGGTGCGGCGAGGTCGCCCACCTCAGAGCGACTCCGCAGCCTCCTCCGCTTCCTCCCATTCAGACGGACACGTGCGTCAGGTCTTCCAGTCGGACGGGTCGTCTTATGGAGCAGCTGAACTCTTGTATAAGTCGCCACTTGTAAAGAAATACTGGAGTTCACGGCATCATCAGCCAGACACGTTTTCCTCCAGTCCCTCCTGAAGATTTATTGAATGGAATAACACTGGCTTCACTTTTACCCCGGCTTTTATGAATATATATATTGTTTTAACAGTGCTTTTAAATTCCTCCTACACTCCTGTTGGGGTCACAGCCCGGCCTTCATCTCTGTGAGGATTTAGCATCGCAAGGATCTCAAACATTACTGTCGACTTTCCATCCCGAACAAACGACCGAATTAGCTGCTTGAAGATGCATTAAGAGCCAATTTTCTGTGTATAAAATGTAAAACTTTACAGGAATCAAATGTATCATGCGCAAGGAAAAAAACTGTGTGCAATGGAGGGAAAAGAAAGGGAAATCCTGAATGGCACATAAAATAAATAATATGAAAAAGAAGATATGAACCTCATGTTATATGGAGAAATAATATAAAGTGTAAATTAAAGGAAAATGTTCCTTAAATTTTTGCAATTTAGAAAATAAAAATGTATTTTTAACACTGAAATTTAAACAGGAATAAAAAACTTTAAAAAAGAACATAATTATTGGATTATTATGATGAAACAATGTTGGCAAAGTTTAATTCACATTTAAGTTTAAAATCTTAAAAAGCACAAAAAAATCATTGAAAAATTCCAAAAATCCCCTTCCATCTTTTAATAAATAAAAGCACTTTTGACTTTGAGTAGAAAGTAATCTAAGTAAATTTCTCTGTGTGAGCGAATTACTGAGTGAAATTCAGTCATTTTCGGCGGCGCGCTCGCACAGTAGTGATATGGCTTTCACATCTTTCGGATGAAATATTAGATGGCAGCAGCCAAGCCAAAGAAAAGGTCCTCCTCCAGGGCCCAAATAATTATAAGAGTGCCATAACAGATCAAACGTTATTTCCTTGACCTTGTCTCCCGCTTGAAGAACAGCTCAGACTTTTTGGCAGCAAGAAAAACGTCTCTGTCTGGGGGAGCGCTCCGCTGCACGGACGTGACGTTTACACGGGATCAGAGATTCATTCACCAATAAGTAGATGACCCTCCGCTGGCCAGGATCAACACGTCTCTGGCTGTTTGGATTCTGGAGTGAGAAATGCACGGCGGGATTGGTTGGAGCGCATAAATCAGCCGGTTTGGAAAAGTCTGAAAAAGCCAGCCAAACAGATTCCTGAATATGTGTGTGAGTGTGTGTCAGCTTCCTGAGAAAAAACTCCCCCCTGATAAACAGTGGAGGCGTCTGCGTGTTGACGGGTTTACATGTGATCCACATTTAGGATGTTGCATCTTTCAGACAACAATGTGTTTCTCAGCTGCGCAGCACATCTGAGAAAACACAGATTGTCGCCTCGCGTTCGTTTTCCTTGAATTAAAGGAAGTTTGAGCCGGTCGGCGAAAGCCGACGTCATGGCACATGCTCGCGGCGGCCCGAGTGCGTGATGCAAGGCGTCGCAGCCGACGAATCAGGACCAAAGATTGAAATCACAGGGATGAAATAAAAAGCGCTCCCGCCAGTCTTTTGTGTTGCTGTTGAGTCAGTTGCTTCAGGCCTTCCTGTCAGGTGTGGCCTCGTCGTCTTTATGGGGGGTGGGGGGGTGACTTCATTTCAGGAAACACGGCGAGCTCAGAATCCCAAACTGCTCTCTGAGACTTACTTTCTTAGAAGGGGCGTAAAATGGGAATAGAAGAAAACCATTAAAATCCAACTGTGACTCGTATGCCAAGCGCGCTCTCTGCAGTAATCCTCAGTGGGAAGGTGAACGTAGTCGACGGCTCGCAGCTGCGTGGAGCCGCTCACGATCCCAACTAAAACCTTTATGTATGATAGCGGTGATGAATTTTGTTCAGTATTCGTCAGGAATGAATTATACTTTAGTGTATTTGTATGTTTATTCAGTATTATTTGTTTGGTAACACACAAACCGTCATTATTTACCTCAAAATGTAGTTTAACACTTCTAAACTTCAAGATCAAGCCAACATGACACTGTAGCGTGTTTAGCACGTGTCACTCATGTCTCACTGATCCATCAACACCACAACCACCTGTCAGCTGAGCACCATCAGCATCCTCTCAGCTCAACAACCCCCCCACCCCACACACACACCCCCACCCCGACCCCCCATTCGCTGAGGGATTTGACAGATGTGCGCTTTGATGTTGATTCTGATGCATCGCTGTCCCGTTCAGCGTTCGATAAGCTCAGGAGGAAAGTGGGAGAGCGCGGCAGTGCGGCGGCGGGTGATTTAGGAGGGAGTTTGTTTTTGTGTGTTTTTAAAGGAAAGCTGTTTCTTTTGTGCCACCCTTTAGAGGTGGAGTTTAATTGTCAGGAAGGGGACAGATTTATTTCCCTATAAATTACACACGTTCCTTTTTTTTCCCCCCCTCCTTTCTTTTTCTGTGGTACGACTCGCAGCCTAATGCAATCTACACATGTGCACATGTGCGTTGGGAGGGTGTGGATGATGTTACCGCTTCGCTTCTCTTCTTTCTGTTCAGCAAAGTTCAGGAGTGATTTCCATTTCTGAGACTTTGAAACATTCAGATAAACATCGAGATGAATACAGAAGACTCAGAATTCATTATGTTCATTTAGTCATTTTAAAAATGGCGTCGCTGAAAGACTTTATTTGATTTCTGTGCAGCAACCAAGTCGGTGCTTCATCACGTCTAAATGTGGCGTCGTCTCGTTCTCTCCTGTTGTGAACAACGTGTTCGTGCTCTGATGTTTTTAGCGGTGGAGTCAGCATCCCGAGAAAATTTATAACATTTCCCAGTAATTACAGCAAAGCGGCGTGATTGATGCTCCATATGAAACAGGCTCGCAGGAGTTGCTGCCAGGCTCTTTGGAACATCCTCCGATTCTTTCTGCAAATTGGTTTTCCTCCCCGACTTTCCAGAGTCGCCGCTCGCCACGGCGAGGAAGCTTCTGCGGGGAGCCGTAACTGCCCGCTGAAGGCCTTTAAATCCTCCGTTTGATGGCTTGAGTATTCAGCAGGAGGATTTGAAGAGGACGGAGGGGAAGAAAATTGCACATCCTTAAGAAAACAAAGAGCATTTCCTTCCTTGTGTCAGGATGAAAAAGGGACGGGGGGGACGGGGGGGGGAGGAATACATACTAATTCATCACTGGCTTTTACTGCCCCTCCATGGTCCATAACTCACCCCGACCGTGATTCCCTTCGTACCCACCTCCACTGCGCCATGTTTTAATGACCTTATTACAGCCAATCCTGCACAGGACAATAAAAGGGTTTACACTTTGAACTGCGATCCACAGTATGACTAACATATTTTTTATAACAGCTCTTGATTTATTCAGTAATGGAATAAAAGAGCCCCGAAGTCTTTGAAACGGAGTGATGAAATGACTCACCTCCACCTCCAGCACCAGAGCAATGACTCCAGGCCTCTCAATTGTTCTAATATAAAAACTCACTCATGGAAGTTTTTTACTTTTTTGATCGCAATTCAGTGCGTCTGACTGACATGACGGATGAGTTTGTGCTGTAACCTGTCTCGAGGCAACTTTTTTAGGGCCTCTGCCATATGGCAACTCCATCCCAACAGCGCCGCTCCAGTAGATTCCTCCGCCTTGTCTGCTACTGTCATTGCTCGTCCTGCAGGGCCCAGAGCGCCGTCTCCCTCCGCCGCTTATTCCTCGAGGAATCGACCGAACGGACAGGCCGTCCAGCGGCGGGATGGATAGACGAATAACGTATGCATGCATTATATTCATTCCCAGCCCACAGGCTTCACTATTTATACTCTTAAACCTCAGTGAGAGGTTGGGTCATAAATCAGAAAGTGAAACAATAGTAGCATTTACAACCACTTTCTTAGAGATGAACTTCACTGGCAGTATCCTTTGGAAACTGGAGCCATAAATTTTATTACTATTAAATGTTTCTAAAGGGAGTTGACAAATAGTTGAATGGAGTTGATTTTCCCCTCCTGCTCTTGGCACCGCCGAGCGGAGGAAAAATCCCTGCATTGAGGAGAGAAAGGTTGCGCTGGCGCTGCCAATCCATTCATCTCGATGCTGTTTGAGTGTAATTTAAGCCTTTTTAAAACGCCTCCTGAAAAACGCGACGTGCTTGAAGGCAGTTGCGAGCGTTTTTATGGGCACAATAAAATTGTCACTGCATATGGATTAAATGAATGTTGATATACTGGCGTTTAACGTTCTTCATGTGCGCGGGTGTTTACAGCTGAGTGCTAATATGTCTGCTGCTGAAGGAGGAACTGTCAGCTGAAACGGAGCAGATTTGGGCCTCGCCGGCATCAATCATCGACTCTGATTAAAAAAAAAAAAGCAGCAGCAGCAGCATCCTTAAATACGCATGCGGCTTTAAACGCTGCTTCTCTAAATCCAGCTGTGAAGCCCTCAAAGTGAAGTATGAAGTTTGCATACAAAAACAGTTATTTGCTGAACTGCTGCCACAGAGAGGGAAGGCCTATATATAGTTTAGCACCTATAATAAAGTACGAGCTGCTTGTCAGGCTTTTGATTTGTGTTGAATCGCTGGGACTGTATTTTGAGCCGCGAGCATCACTCGAAGTGTTTATGAAAGTGGTGACTTGCCAAAAACAACAGCACAACAGCAAAATAGTAAGAATCGGATGACAGAGTCGGCTCAGCTATTGAGCTTGGCCTGCGATTGCGCCAGTAACTCACTGAGAAACTGCAAAGCTGTGCAGAATATCATCGGCCAACAGATATTTAATACTGAGCTACTCAGGACCCAATTTTTTAGCTTTTTAGCTTGGGTTACGAAGCGAGAACTGAGCTGCCAAATCTGTCGAAAACTTTCTGAGTTATGCGGTAAAAAGCAGAGAAACCAAACAAACAAACTGGAGTTTGAAATTAATCAAGGTCTTCAGACTGTTGAAAGAAACAGACGCAGTTGTGGTACCTAGAAAATGCAGAAAACACTGAAATGATGTTGTCGTAGCCGCACCTTTCTTTGCTCATTCGCCGAGTTTAACGTTGGGCCCTTTGCATCTGTTTTGTAGCACTTTACTGTCCTGTTTTACTGCAAATGATGCTGCTTTTTG
>JASSRZ010000020.1:7720144-7738972 GCA_032164315.1 Malacoctenus gilli
AGTTTAACGTTGGGCCCTTTGCATCTGTTTTGTAGCACTTTACTGTCCTGTTTTACTGCAAATGATGCTGCTTTTTGGTTTTCATATAGCTGCAAACTGTCCCTGATATTATGGTGTGTTTATGGGGCTCTAATAGCTTTTGTCGATGTGTGAATGGGGCTCAATGTGGATGTCAAATGCACTGTGAAAGACAGATACATGGAAACGTGTTTCACCCAACTTAAATCACTCGGACTGGTCCTTTTTTGATAAAAACGAATGAGAAGCAGCGTTTTCATTGCCGTCCACACAAGGTTACGATTCACAATAGTAAATTCCGTCCTTCCGCCGACTGATGCGAGACGACATCCAGCTGTCGGAGTTGAAGTCATGAATATTTCCAGGTGCATCACAGATAATTTGGGGTGAGCAGAAACATGCTCGACTCGCTCCGATCGGCAGGAATTGGGCAGCGTTGCGAGGCGGCTGTAAGCGTGCGATTACCGGCGAGGTCACGGGAAGGACGAGCTCGCATGAGTCTTACGCGCCGACGCATCGGGAATCTGGGAATGGCCTTAACAGCGTCCTGCCGTCAGGCCTGCCCTCGTCCAACCACAAGATGATTTTGTGGAGAGACTTTTCCTTCCATGGCTTGGGGTCAGCGTGATTTACGCACATGTTTACTGATGTCTTTCAGATGGTCCCTCTCGCTGCTTATTGTCTTCCTCTATTAGTTCCCAGATGAATCACCAGTGGACAAATTGGGGGACGTCTCTGCGGAGCTGCGATATTTATTGAGGTTACGCATCGCTGTGGACCTCTCCGTTGGCTTCCCGTTGCAGTGAGGCAAAAACAGATGGCCGGCGGTCATGGCATGTTTGGACATTGAAACACTTGGGTTTCATGGTGCTTTTTATGCTTTTCTGCACATTTGGTTTACATCTTGTTCGGAGGCTCCTGCAGGCTCCCTTTTGTCCTTCAGGATGTTAAATGTATTTTGTCATATTGTAATTCTGAACTTTTATAAGGTTCCTGCATGATCTATTGACCGCCGCACGTTCAGCACGTCCACTCCGTCCACTCGCTTTCTGAGTACTTTAGTCTCTCCTGCGCTGCAGCCGCTTGCAGCCAGTTGTATTTAAAATTCCTCATACCAAAGCAATTCACTGTTACCTAGTTTACACTGCAGTTTTTTGCCCCCCCGATATTTGCCGTTCTTTTAGCCAGCTGGTAATACTCCTGCGTGTTTATCTTATTAGCGTAAAAATAAATGATCCGCGCTGATTAAAGCAGATATGTAAATAAGGTTTCGTGCGCTCCGCGCTGAAGGGGAGCCGCGCTGATTACTTTTAAGTAAAGAATAATGAAGTCGGCTCGCAGCTGAGATGACGATGCAGCTATTCTATTGATGCATCTGTGCGTCGACTCCACAGTGAGTTTCATTGTTTGTGGGCTGGCAGTCAACCAGCGTGATTACCATTTGATAAAAGTATTTGAGCATTGACAACTTGAACTTGTTCAACATGTTTTTCTGACATATTTGTACATTAGATCAGGGGGAGTTTTTATGGGGGAAATGCAGCTGCAAGTCAGAATTGTGTTTTGGATCAACAAAACTGATTTACGGTCGATCGTTTATAGTTCTTTTGCTCTGTAAGCCAGAAAGGATCAAGACCTGCAACACCAGCCAGTGCTTTTATTTTGAAGGCCCCTGTTTTTGTGTGTTGGTAAAGTGGTCCACCAGTGTTTGGCTTCACTGTGAAGCCAAACACTTTTATTAAAGGAAACTAATGTTAACGCTGATGTCACAGACACATTTTACTCACTGCAGAGGTCTTAATCATATCACGGCCTGCAGATGGTGGGCGTTTTACCACCTGACTGACACGCCCTAATTTCAAACCCTACTACACGCGTGTCTGAGAAACTTGGCAGTCTTACAGACACATGACCACAGCGCAGCGGTCAAAGTATTTCCTATAACTTTCATATGGAGCAAAGTTGTGGTTGGAGCACCTGCATTCACTCACCCCCGAGTTTGTTTGACTCAGTTTATGTTGCGTTTGCCTTTTTTCCTGCAGCAACAAAATGCTTCATAATAAAGTCAAGCAGTCAGAAAAAAAATGTGAAGGTAACTTGAACATGTTTCATTGGTGCAAACTGTATTTTAGCTGGTATCTTGAAAACATATGTGGCGCGCTTTGAAGCGCACTGGGAGCCGCTGGGGCGGCTGCAGAACTTCTCGCTGTTTATCTTTCGGCCCCCAGCCTCCTTTCTCCAAATAAAAAGGTAAAATGTTAAAGCTTACGGGGGTCCACATCGGCTCAGTTCATTATAGGCGGGCTAAGTGAAGACTTCCTAACTCACATACCACCCCGCAGCCCCCCGGAGGACCTCCTCTGCGGTTTTTAAATGTCGGCTGATACTTTTTCTCCCAATTACACACTGCAAATTGGCCTGCAAACCCAGATACCTGCACCAGCTCACGGGCTTATCTAAGAAACAGCCGGTGGTCTCGCACATGTCATGTGAATTTTTTAAATCACAATGAATTACGCCTTTAAAAGTGAGCAAGTGTTATTTCATCGTTATGGCTTCCTCTCCGGCTAAATTTAAACCAAACGCCGGCACCGTTATATTGTGCGGCTGTGCGGATCGCCCTCCTGAGAGGAGCGCTGCAGGCGAGAGGCCTGGACGTATTTATCTTTCAGTTTTTCACCTGTCTTCAGATACCGTTTCCTTTTTAAGTCCAGCGGTGGGGATTTACTGGGCTGCTTCCTTCCGGGACCCAGTGGAATACAACATTAAACTGCAGGGAGGAGAGAAAACCTGTAGTGCACTAAAATAAAGTTATGTCAAAACCATTCTGCTCTTCCTGTAGTCTTTCCTCAACCTCGCAAGCGTCCTCCGGGGACCCCCGAACATTACAAGCCATTCACTTTATATGAATGGGCACTAACAGACTTTTTCGCCATTTTGATATGTCTAAATTTTGCAGGCATATCCTGTGGTCTATCAGGCACAGCCTTAGTTTCAATTTAGAGCCTCCCTGTGGACCCCCGTCTTCCTATTTCATGTGGAAATTGTATAGAGTTTTTATCCCTGTGCACTTTCAGCTGCTTCAAAGCTGCAGAGCCGGGGTGTTTTTTTTTTGTACAAGCCAGCGTTTTATTGTTTGGAGACGATTGGCGATTCGTCCACAACAGCAGCAAGAACGAACCGAAAGACGATGTCCGAAAATGGCCGCGTCCAGCACTGACTTCAGACCGGTCCAAGAATAAATGAATGATATATCTCTGTTTAGCTGCGAGATGTCTGCGAAAGTCCTCGGAGGAGGAAGAAAAGCACCTGTATTTTTATTAGCGAAGGCTTCCCTTATACAACTCTATAAAGTTTGGACGCCGTCAGGGGAATAATTCCTGATGATCTTTAGAACAGCAGTGCGGCGTTCTCTTCGCGCAGATCTGGCCCGAAAGGCTTACGCCCGGAAGAAATGTCAGAAGATGATGTCAGAGAGAAGGATTCATTTGATGGGGCAATTAGGAGTCGTTATTTCATTTCACAGAAACTCTCTTTATTGAGAGGTTTACATAGCGATGTGTGAACCGTAACCAAATGTGTTCACCATGTCGGTGGTGTCGCTGAGCGCTCGCAGATTCCTGAACGCATGAGGAAAAGTTTAATCCAAACACTTGGACGCAGAAACGTCCAGCGCTGCGATTCACTTTTTGCTTTGGCGCTGGAGCTGAATCAGTGTAAAATAACACCCCAAAGCTTTGAGTTGTCAAACCACCCACACTGAGCGCTGATTTACACTCAAAAATTGACTCAAGTTGCATTTTAGGAATTGATCTTGAAGCGACATGATCAAAGACGTTTTCATTTTCACATGTTTATTTAAAAATTTAGGTTAATTAAGAATTTTTATCAATAATTTGCTTAAAAAAATTAAGTGAGAGGTGTTGAGGTGATGCGTCAGAAATGAATCTGAATTTTAGCAAACAAGGTCACTGATTGGCTGGAGATGTCAATCGATGAGTCGTCACACCGACTGATGAAGTAAAACAAACCTGTTGTTTTCAAACTCGGTTCAAGCAACTGTGCTTTTTTTCCCTTTGTCAACGTTTGGGTGGCAACTGATATTAAAAAACCCACCAAAGAAAGCAGAGTGGATCGGCGCTGAAACTGTCTGATGAGACACAAACGTCACCCTGAAGAGAATTCAGTTAGTTTTATCGCAAACTGCGATCGAATATTCAGAGCTTGGTATGTTTATGTGTATCTTGCTCATCAAGATGAAGAGCGGAAATCTGAGACGACCCGCCGACGCGGTTGCCTTGAGCGCCCGTTAGGATGTTTTCGACCATGTAGCGACTAACGATTTGAATCTGCGGGCGCAAACTTGGCACCTGATCGAAACACTCACGGCAGTTCTTCCTAATCATACATGTTCTGTTACCGCGTCTATATGCGGCGATTGGTCTCGGGTGCCGGACCTCGGGCCCGCTTCCAGTTTCTTCCCAGTCGTAGTAATCATATCTGCCCCAGCTGCCACTTTATCGCAGATCACGGGGACAAATAGATTCCTGGGAGTAAACAGGCCGCGCTGCCAGCTCCTGCTGAGTGATGACTTTGACACCGCTGGTTCGAAAGGAATTCAGAGGAATGAATATGAAGTATTCATGCTTTAAATTAAGATTCCCTGCGTTCTTTCAGGTCAAACAGGAAGATATAGAGACACTTGATCGAGGTGAGCTGAAGGTGAAAGCTGTTTACCGAACTGTTTGAGATCTTTTGTAATGTCACTAAAAATCTTTGGGCTCTTTTGTGATGTCTCATTAGGATGGCTTCCCAAGACATACAGAATTAGTGGGACAGCTTTTAGAAATGACCTCACGTCATCTTCTTACATGCCGTCCGTGTCTGCCTGCGCGTCCATGTCAGATCCCTTTCAGCAATTAGCCTTGAACTCGGAAAGGCGCTCGGCTCAGGTTTCCCGTCGCTGCGTCCCTCGTCATCCCGGGCCACTTTGAATCTTCCCCCCTGCGTCCTAATTAAGACGTTAATGCTACCTCCCGGGGGGATGCGAATGCCCCCTCTCCCACCCACCACATTCCCTCTGTAGTCATCAAAACGGTTATGGCAATAGTCAGCTTTGCACAGGTGCAAATTGCTCGCATTTAGCCAACATTTGCTCTCCGTCACGGCTGGTCGTCAAAGCTTAACTCTGCCTAACTTAAGCGTTTGCTCTCAAGTGGCAACTTTGCTGGGATTAAACTTGAAAATCACACTTGTTTACGGGCGGGCGGGGCGGGCGACTCTCCCGTCTGCGCCGCGGCCAGGATCTGACGCAGGCTTCTGGGTTGGGTGTAGCTTTCAAGCAGAAAATGTGTATTTCCATCCAAATGGAGCCCAGTTGTCATCGTGGCCCTCAGCACTTTCACTGGACGGTAACTCATCCGCACCAGGTACGGCAATAAATCCGCAGCGCTTTTCCACAAAGCCCCGTCTTGAACCTCCAGCTATCCAGTTGGACTGTTGCCACGTAATGTCTATAAGCTACCCGAGGCAATTACAAAGACCCGGGATTGAAAGAGCGCTGTCATTAGGATGTGCTTTCACATACCAGCCTGCAGAGTTTGGCTGCGGGCCGAGCTGGCAAATGGGAGGGAGAGTCAGGGGCCGGGCCGGGCCGGGGGGCCGTGGGGGATAATTAGACAGTTTTATCCCAGCTTGTTGATATAAATGCGGCCAGCTTAGCCCCCTACGCCCTTGCTCCGTGGTAATGATCATGTCTAACAGGTGGCAGGCAAACAGACGGAGGCATGAAATGGATACCTCGCTTCCTGGCCACGTCTCCCTTTTTTTGTTTTGTTTGGTTTTCCGGCCCAATCGGAGCCACACACCCCCCCCTCCCCTCTCCTCCCCCATTGTGGTTGCGTTTCGGATTGTTGATACGGGGGAGTGTTGGATATTTGTCACCATCTCATCACATTCTAGCTAATCTCAACCTCCCCCGGGAGCCTGGCAGTGAGGGCGAAGCCTCGCAAAACACATCAATGTGTTTGACTCGAGTGGGCTTTTGAGTCCCCCACAAAAAAGAAAGTTGACGGTCCTCGAGTGTTTACATTTTTCTCTCCTTGTGTAGTCTTTGGAGCGGCCCGATTCCGACTTCTCTCCTCGCGAGCGACGCGTTCATGAGAAAAACCTTTATCTAATAGAGAAAACATGTTCGTGGAGTCACGGAAACTGTTTCTTTCTGCTCCTTTTTCCTCCCGTTTCGCCTCGATTCGCCTTCTGAAGATGTGTGTTGGAGTTACAAGCCTCTGGATTGAGTCATCTCTGACATCAGGGGCTGAGCGCACTTCTGCACATCCAAATCTCCTGTATCCTGTGCAGGGGGGGGCTGGGGTGGTGGTGGGGGGGGGGGCGGCTCTGCTGTTGAGGTATGCATGTGAAGAGCCATTGGAGACCACTCAACTCCAGGCTCCTGATTCACTGTCATATAATGGATCATTTGGGGCAAAAAGAACCAGAAAAAAAAATGATGCATGTATTGAAATTTACTACCTTCCCAGAAATGTGTGGAACAGATCCGGGCCAGTGGACAATCCTCATTTTCTCCGACAAATGCCTTTTAAATTTGGACGGCCTGTCGAGCAGAAACCTGTGTTGATGTGTTTTTCTTTGTGCGCATGATTTGTGCCGTGGGCCGACCAGAGAGAGCACATTCAGTCCACACGGCTCCTGGTTTGTGGTCGGTCGCGTTCGGCAGATCGCGGAGGCGAGGCTCCGGATTTAGGAGCTTGATCCTCTCCGGCCGAGCTGGACTTTTTTTTTTTCGTCATAATTTTCACCTTGTATGTTGTTTTTAAAGCTTTGCCCGAACCTTAACTCTAATCTTACTCTCATCACAGGCTTAAGGCCTGACCCCAGCTTGGGAAAAAAAGCAACACGTTTTATTATTGCAAATTCTCCAAGACCTGACCTTATTTCGTCTTGGCGGTTTGGCAGCGCAGCGCAAAAACCAATTTAGGGTGTTTTGTGGACGACGTGCGCTCTCGCTGGGCTGCCTGACGTGACGTCCTCAAACCTCCGGGTCGCTCCTCCGCTCGGCGGTGAGGGTTGGGTGTTTTTGTTAGAATTACCGTGTGCACAAATCCAGAACCGTGACGATATACGGACGCAGGGCGCTGACGAGGAGCTCGCGGGCCAACGAGCCAACGAGAGTCTGCCCACTGGTGGACAAGTCGCCTGGCAATAAGCGGGGGTCCCTGATCCAACGCTCTATATTTGTTTGATTGCCCGCCACAGCTGAACGAAGGGTCATCGGCCTCCTTTAAGACCACCAGTGTTGTGATTCGTCCAGTGTGTTAAAGGAAACGCTTTAAGTGAGTTTCTCTCACCTCCTCGCTCACGCGTTCCTCTACCTCGAGAAGACTTTTTGGCTCGTTCCGGCGGCGGCGGTTCACCGGCTTCGGGTCGCGGCGGTAGTAACAGAGACGATGTGCAGCTCCATTGCACTGCACATCAAGCGTCCGATCTAACATTTGTGTTTTGAAGCATTGAGTCTCGGTGATGCACAACGGCACTGGGATAACATCAAGGCTTTTTGCATGAGATGCACCGAAGCGAACGAAGAGATGGTTTGTTTTTCACATTTTTACCACAGATATCGTTTCACATTCCTTTTTTTCTGTTTGTAGCCTTTCTCATCCTTTTTTGGGCCATTATATGTTCATACAATGGTGGCCAGTGTGTAATTTATTTCTAATTTGCATAAAGACTCATAAACATCACCAGTGCAGCCTGTTACTGCTGTTTATTGCCTGTTATAATTGCTGTTTTTCTCGTGTCTGACATGCACATCAAACAGACACCAACAATCCCTGAAACACACTATTCTGAGCCGTTAAAGGTGCAAAATCTTTCGAGAATCGAGCACCAGCTTCCCGAGCAGCAGCAGTGTTTTCCACTGCGCCACCGTCCCGCCCCAGATGTTCTCTCATTTTGAGTGAACGAAAAAGTAACGGAGCTATTTGCACACAATCGTTTGAATGTCGAACTCACATCGAGGCTGCTGACAAGCGACTGGCAAACAATACTTTAATCAGCATGAGCTTTTCGCGGTGAAATCCGCCGAGAGCAATACAGTCCATAAAACGTGTGAAGTGCGAATGTCCTGTTAAGCCATTTATGTTTCGTCTTGTAAACGTGCAGTAAATTCAGCTGTTGATGATGTGTCAACCTCAGCTTTCCTCGTGGAGCCCACGGCCATTTTTTCTCCGTTTCGCTGCTCGCTGAACTCGTCTTACGTCGAACTTCCACTTGTTTGTTTCTTTCATATTCCGTGTGTGTGTGTGTGTGTCTGTGTGTGTGTTTACCAAAAAAAATGCTTGACCCCAAGGTGACGAATATCTTTCCCAGTCCGGCCACCAGCCGCAGGTCTAAATCCGTCTCTTTGTCTTTGAGACAGATTCCTGTCCAAAATCTCTGACGTCTTCGACCTCTAAAGAATATTGCCCTGTCATTGTCTGAGGCGGCTGGCAAGGGGCTTATTTTTAGCTGTGATACACAAACTCTCGCTTACACACACACATACATACACACACACACACACACACAAACATGCACGCACACACACATAAATATATCCTTGTACTAGAAGAGGGGGAAAAAAGCAGATGCTCGTTACACTCTTACAGATACTTGAGATATATATAATCGCTAAAATAAATACTTGTGTTGCAAACAGATGCCCGAAAAAACTTTTACGTACAGTGTTCCACCAGTACCTTCATTTGTCTATCGTCATTGTTTTTTTACCCTCATGGATTCAAAAAATGAGGCTCAAGTTGTTTGAACTTGTCATGAGTTGGGATTCTTTGTGGTTTAGTGAAATCATGGACTTGAGAGGTCCTACTTTGAGTTACTTTCAAGCCCAAAATGAAACAAACTTCAGCAGTCAAATGTTGCCCAAAAAAGCCTAAATGTCCTTTTTTTTCATATTTTTTACTGTAATTTTTTCAATATTAAAACTATGTTTGGAAAACTCATCCAGTTCAAGTGTTTAAAGCTACAATTGCACTGAAAAATTTCCAGCTTCACCCCAGAACAATGTTAATATTCATCATTTTTCATCTTCCGAACACAATTTTCAAAGCCTAAATGTGTCGAGATACTTCAGATCAAGCTTTTTTAAGGTTTTATTCTCATGGTAATTTCAAACTTAACCTCGCCTCACGTGAGCGCCGCGCCTGTTATCGCATCTGTGAGCGGCGGCACTGATATTACAGGACATTGTTGTACTCCATCACAATCAAACGGGCCTAACTGGAGATGTTGTTTCATCCACCCACGGAGGGAGAATCGCAGCGCCTTCGGCCGAAAGGAGGTTAACAAAGACAGGAAGATTAAATAATACATTCATCACATTCTGAGAGGCCGGGGGCCAAGTTCATGTCAAATCCATAACAAGCAAAGTATCCTCGGCCCGGCTCATTTCCCCACACGCACGTCACACTCTGCTGGAAATCTGCGTAGAGGATGTATTGATCTTACTGGCGCTTCCTTTCTCACAAGCTAACAAACAGAGCCGCCGTATCACAGGCAGCGCCGCAAAACAACCCCCCCCCCTTCCCCTCCTCCCACCTCCCTACCACCCCCCGGCCTCCCAACCCCATAAAACAAAATAATAAACCCGCCGCTTGCCAAAATAATACAACCACCTTTGTGTGTGCAGACGCTTTTGTGTGCGTGCAGCTTGTGCTAATTCTCGGTTATTTGCTTCCTTTCACTTCAATAGATGAAAATAGCCTGGAGGTGTTGTGCGTTTGTTGGGGAGTGAATCTTATCTGAACAATGATGTCGAGGGACCTTTTACGTGTATTCTTTTATTGTAAATCATCAACTCTTTCTTAGTTTTTCATTTATAAGTGTTGCTTTTGCACTTTTGTGCCTATTTATGTTCATTACGAGTGCAAAGAATTCAGATTATCAGCAGTAACACAAGTCTCAAATCTCTTACTATCTCATGTTGAATTGATGCAATAATTTCTTATGGAAAAGTCTGTAAAGGGCTTCTGTATCCATAATTATACTTTGGAGTTTAATTACTCATTAAATAGCTCCAGAAGAGAGAAAGGAAAACATAGATTACATTTGAATTAGCCTCAAAATGTTCTTACTTTAAGGTATGTTTCGTCAAAGCTTTCCTTTAGATTCCCTGCATCCTTTCATCAAAACCTCTGAAATATCCAACATATGCTCCTTGTGAATTTCCACAGAAACACAAAGGAACAATTTGCCTCTGGTGGTAAATTCCATTGCATCACACTTAGTCACACAGTGCATGACCTTAACCTCAAGTTTAGTCAACATCTGAGCAACAGAAGAATCGCTGGCAGTGTAAGAGTAGATATATAGACCTAATGCAGTAAATTCTGGGTCGTTGGTCTCTATCATTGTGTGTTTTGCTTCCTCGTAATCAGTCACGCTGCCTGTGATTATTGTGATTGTCCTCAACCAGGAAGTCAGCCTTTTGTTTACCGCTCTTGATTATTACCTTGTTTGTGCAGCCTTCACTTGTAAGCAGCGATCTAAAGATAACTGTGAGTGATGCTAATGTCCTGCTGCATCGCCGGCAACGGGAGACGGGGGTCAGGGCAGAGCGCGGCCGCCCGTGTAAACTGTAAATTCCCTGACACTTAGTTTGGGCGCGGTTAAATTTAGTGCGGATCGAGGGGGGGGGGACTTTGACCGCGCGAGTGAAACTGTATCGTGCGGCGTCATGTGCCGTCCTCGTGGGTCTAATGATCGTCCTCATCATCATCATCTTCACCATAACAAACCACGATTTGATCCACTTTGGTAAACAGTCTCTTATCTCTTCCTCCTGTTGTGAGTCATGATGGATATTGCTAGAAAAGCTGCCCCCTAGTGGAGCCAGGAGTCACTGCAGTCAGGACCAATAGGAGATTGTGTTTGAACCCAGTTTTGTGATGTAGTTTTGATCTAATCTGCTCAAAACAATCTTCCTAAAGCTAAAGTTATTGAGATCATACTCATAGAGGCAATTTGGAAAGAAGATGTAATAAATAGCAAGCTCTGTTGTGTTTTTTGGCGCATATTTGGTGTTAAAATTTGACTCTGTGCAGTCTGCTCACGGTTTGGGTTGTAATACTGTGTCAGATGTGACATTTTTCCAAAAGGATCCAGAAATATCATTAAAAAAACCACAAAGAAAGAGAGAGGGAGGGAGAGATTTGATTGCAATCACAGATCACTCCTGAAACACGACTCCAGTAGCGTCCGAGAGGAAATCGGGGAGATTTAAAGGGTGATTCAGCGCGTACACAGACCCGCCGATCATTTTATTTCTGCCTCATCTCCACGAGGGCGTCTCGAAACACCTGGCTGCAGGTCCGACTGGTGCATTTAAAGCTGTTCCTGCAGAGAAAGCTCTCGTCTGTTCAGGTGTTGGCTGATGTTCGCGTCCCCCCGCGCGCTCGCACACATCAACTTCAGGAACACCGAATATACTTGAGAAAACATCGAGGAATTTGGGAATCCCTTTTTTCCCCCTGCGTGCCGGAAAACCCACGCAGGCACATTTCGGCCTGATTCGGCTCCTCTTTTATCTCCTGTGACAGCTGCTGTTTGGCCCTCCGTCCCCACTGCGAGTCCACCAACTGGTTAATTAGCGGCCACATGGGACAGGAAGCAGGCAGGAACAGCGATAGAAGAGGAGAAGGTTGTAACAACTGCTGCCCGTAATTCAGGACCGCTAATTTCCATGCTGAGATGTGATTGGTTCAGACGTGAAGGATCTGTGATTGAGCTGTCATTTGATCTACTTAACAGCATTATTTGAAGCTTTTCTACTGTTTTGAAGGCGACAGTCGATTCAGGGCAGCGGGAAAGCGACACAGGGGGGAAGAAAGAGAAACACAATGAGACCACCGATGCTTTATAAACTTCTTCCATTGAGGAAGTTATCGTGACGCCTGAGTTTGTCTGTCTGTTCACAAGAGAACTCAAACGGTGGTTAGGAGTGTTCAATTAAATTTGCAGGACTTGAACAAGGATCAGGCGAATACATTTTGGTGGCTTTCTGCTCTTCTGCGCATCCAAAATGATTAAAATGTCTTTTTTCTGGCATCTTTTAAAGTGCGTGTGGGCCTTTAGGAGAGGATGGTGTGCAAAGTGAAGATTAACAGACATCTTAGGTCTCTCGTAGGTGCCAGAAAGAGCCACAATTAGAAAAGGAGAGGCGATACCTGTTGCGTTTTCGACTGCTTAGGATCGACTCAGCGCCTTAAACCTGGGAGGTAATCTTTCGCCTTTCATGATGTTTGAACGTGAAGCCGTTGGTGGCTCCAGCGCGGCTCTCTCCTGCCGCCTGCGTGGAGCCAGACGGCACCTCGTAGCTCTCCTGCAGAAAGCCGGCGTCTCGGGAGCCTTGTTGCTCGGATGAAAACGGAGTCGAGGTATTTTCGGTCCTAATGAGCTCTCGTATAAAAAAGAGCAGGACCCGCTCGGCCCTGGAGAACCACCGCTGACACCGCTTTCATTGCTCCTTCTCTTCTTCTGCTGCACACACACACTCGTTCGTACACCAACACACACACACGCACACACAGCTCCCCTGCACGTCACTGCATCTGCTGCAGCAGGATCCCGTCAGCTATCCGGTTTCGGCCCGCCTGGCCAGAGGCTTGCATTAGTGGCGTAGGAGAGCTGTGAACAGGGAGTATCAGGTGCTGTAATATGGAAATTCCTCTGTAATGCAGAGGCTGCGGGATTGTGCGATTACTTAATTCATTTAGCTGAGTAAATGTTGCTGGTCTGCCGGAGAGCACGAGGGGTGGGGGGAGACATGGAGTTGGCCTGTGTGTGTGTGTGGGAGTGGATCCTTCTCGGGGTGGGATGGCAGCGGTGGGCGCGTTGGATCGCGAGAGAGCCTGTGATGGCATGCGTGTGCGGTCGCCGGTGTGTGTAACAGCTAGGTGGGAGTGCGAACGGAGCCTCAGTAACAACAGGTTGAGCTTAACTCTCCGGTTTCACGCATCCAGGGAACAAACCATTAAGAAAGAGCACTGAGCCCACCGATCCCACCCCCCCACCTCCTCCAGTACCCACATGACCTATCCCAGATGCTGATTTGTGGCTCCTGACACTTTAATTCATTGGAAAACACAAGTCAGGACCCAGGAGTTAAGTAAGTCCATTAACACTATGCAGGAGTAATGCTTTCCAGTGCCGTGCCAGCTCTGCCACCCAGCGTGATCAAGCACGGAGAGCCAGTTATTTCACAGTGGGTGAATATTTCCTGGAAGTTTTACGCCGCGCCTGCTGACAACGTAATTTAGAGCGATAGTCTTCGTATTTTAGGTGAATTTATGAACGAAAAATAACCATATCATCATGGTACCTCGCTGCGTGTGTGTTATACTGCTCCTCTGATAGTTGGTAACGAATGAGTGGCAGCAGCCACATTTTCTTGCGGTTTATTGAGAGCTGCGAATAAAACCAGAAGAAAAGAGGCAGAAATTAAAACATAAACAGTTTATAGCAGTGATTCTGAAACAACCCCCGCGAGTTGTTTTGACACTCGCTGAGAATAAAGTGGGACTGGCTCCTATTAAAAAGGACGCAGCTGTTAAATAACGTAAACAGTGGAACAAGAGTTCACACAGACTATCTGACATATTTGTTATGTTTTCGCTGTGCGCGCAGTTATTAAGCTGGGCTGAGCGGAGTGTTTAATCCACATGTAAACATCTGGATGCATTTGCAAACTCCTGGAAGAAGATGTGTGGCGGAGATGAGACCAAAACTCCCGTTAGGATTCGGCCAGAGCTCAGTCGCACTGCTACAAACCTCACAAGACACCTGAACTGATGCACATTTAATGACCTTAGTGCTGAAAGTCTGAAAGGAATTGAACTGCTTTTTTTTTTAATACCTCAACATGATCGATGGAGACGTGATCTGCTCTCCAGTCAAAGATCCAACACAATAGAGAGCATTTCATCAGCTGCTGTGTCCACTGAAATCCATCAATCCCCCAAAGCCCCCCCCCCCCCCCCCTCAGAAAAAATGATTGCATTGTCCTCCGATTCATTATTTAGCGCAGCGATGTCAGCTGAGCTGTAAATGAGCCCAAACACAGCTGCTGGGGACGGAAAAATGGGAGCCAAACGCAACTCAGGCAAAACTGGAAAGAAGGTGGGGTCGAGAAAAAAAAAGAAAAAAAACGCTGTTAAAACTATCTGACAGATTTGATCCGCTGCGCCGTGTGGAACAGAGTTATTAATTTGGGAACGGGGCCTGTTAAATCTATCATTCCATTATTCTAGCAGGAATCCAGAGGACATTCGCAGCCTGCAGCTCAGCAGCCAGCCAGGCCTGATCTGTTGTTTTAACAGTTAAAAGTCACTTCATCTTCCGTTTTTTTTTTCGCGCCAGAAAACGCGTCTGCAGTGCCACCCGATGGACACTCGGCCCGGCCTCTGGACGCTCATCAGGCTTTGGATGCATCTCTGCCATTACTACAGTGTTAGCCAGTCACTCACTGTCAGATGTGTCTAACAAAAACAACAATATCCTCTCTAAAAATAAACGAAAGGCACATTTAAATGCCAGAAACTTGCCAAATTGAACTTGTTTAGCCCTAAATTATTCACCTTTTGATGCTGTTGGAATTCAGTGACAATAAGTCTTATTTTCTTGACATTTTGTCTGTTTGTTTGGGTTTAATGTCAGTAACTGTGCTGTCAACATTCATGTGAAACTTAATATGTCTTTTTATACAAATAACATAAATATCCTGGAATAAATTCAAGCATTACATCAGTCTAAGGATCCCCTGAGACACGACTCTTGAATACAGTGTTGATTTAACACAAAATAGACATTTATTTATCAGTTTTTTATTTCTTTGCACTCAGTTTTCATGTTGTTCCTTCATTATTTAAAGTCTTCCCGTGTCGTCGTTCAAGCTTTGTTTAATTCTCCTCATTTTAACTGTTTTGTTGCCATTCGGGTCTAAATTCAGGGTAAATATGAGGAATGACGTCCCGGTTTTACTGCGGCGTGTCCTGAACCGCTGCACTTTATTAAACACTGAGCGTTGAACAGACATCTTGGCCCGCGCGCGTAAAAGCACGAATAAATCTCGTAAAAGTTTGTCTGTGAAACTCTTCAGAACTGATGTTGGAGGCAGAGCGGCCTCTGCCAGCCGACACCCTCGTGGCCGCTCCAACCTTCCAGGCCGCGTTGGCCCCCTCGTTCGTGGACTTCACAGGAGCCCGGGCGGGGGGTCGGCCCCCCGTGCGTTGTGGTCCGAGACGTGAGGTTGTGGGGTCTTCCCAGCTGTGCCAGTGAGGATCACAGGGGGGCACGGGAGCCTCGGAGGTCCTGGTTTTACAGTGCAGCAGTCCACCGTGTACACACAGACCCCCGCTCTGCCACGACTGGAGTTTGTCACTTGCAGATTTATATTCCCCTCTATTAAAGCCCCCTTTACAAGCCCACCGAGGCTCCTGGAGATGTGGAGAGGCAGAGACTGGGAAACGCATAGGAAGAGGCTCAAAATGAAAGAGCAACGCCAGTCGGACGAGGGGAACAAAAAGCCACCTGGAACAAATAGTTTAATGACTGTGGACGTTTGAGAAGGAGTGCTGCTCGCTGCCAGCTCGCCGTTCGGTCCAGTCTGATCCTCCGTGAGCCGCTCAGCGGCCGGCCAATTACAGCTGAGCTAAATCACTCCTGCTCTCACAGAAAGTCCATCTGAACCGAATCACTGCGCCAAGATAGAGATCTGTGGTATCAGGACGGTCGTCCTGGCCGACTGCATCACAGAGGGAAACGTATAGAGTGAACACAGCAAAGAAAATGGTGATGTAGTTTATGCTTATAGTGAAGTCTAAAGTTATAAAATGTAGTCTGAAATAACCTAGGTAGGTTTTTTCAACTGGACAAAACAGTGTAATGAACTTGAACTTCCATGTAACCACAAATTAAAGGTAAAATCTACAAAAAATGATTAAATGCTCTCAAAAATGAGTAAACAAATGTGATAATTAACCGAGAATGAATTATATTTTTTAAAAAATAAATAGTTTTCAAAGCTATCAGGGGTTTTTTCGCCGCGGTTACCACGGATACTCGGCGCTGTTTCCATCTTTTTGCATCCACGTGGTGTTTTCCAAAGATGTTTTCCATCATAAGCAGTATAAGGTTTAATGCCTCCCATGTCTTCATCATGATATACTAGTATGACGGAATTTGTACCTCACTCATGAGAGGTTTTTCCCCTTCCGACGGCACTTGTGGATGCGTCATGCTCGTCCACAGTGAGAAGTTTCGCCCCTTCAAACTCCCTTCGTGGAGCTTCACGGGCGCCCGACTTCCCGAAGTCGTCGAGCGCTCGGGCCCTGATGCACAAATGAAGTTTAATTTATGTTGTCTTCTGTGGTAGCTAAAAGCCAGAAGTATCCACATCCTCATAAAATCACCCTGGGAGCTTTCACGATGCTGTTTTCCATCCTGTCCACTCATTTCTCAGCGGTCCTATACGTCTCTGTCATTAGAGGCCGGAGAGGAGAAAAGCCTCTTTCTTTCTCTCACAACAGAACCGACGACGGAGCTCAGATTTATTGAAATGCTGTTAGCTCTCAAAACACCGAGGACATTTTGAACTGAACGCTGCGTTTTTGCACCTTCTCTCATTGCTTTTGTTTACACTGCGAGGAGCAACAAAAGCAATGCAACAGTAAATGATGGCGACGTGGAAAAACAACAGATTTATGTTGGTTATTTGATAAGTTAGGGATTTTTTTGAGGCGTATCGCCTGCGCGGAGGACAATCGTCAGATCGAGAGTCCTGTGTTTTATTTAAAATGATTGAAACCTGAAATGTGAAGGAAAACAGGAAGTTGCTTTTCTTCTTCAGAATAAACTGAAGTCTCCTTTGACCTTTTACTTGTAATGAAAGCAGAAGTACTGCAGAGAAGCAAAAATGTAATAAAGCAGAAACACACACGGGCACTAACAGTTGTGATGTAGATCAAGAGTGGCTGAATATTGGTATTATATTAAAGTAGAGATCTTAATTCTGGCGTGAAAACTATAAATGATATCAAGAAAAATAATGTGGTCAACTATTCGACATTTGCAGCTCATAACCAGCGAATATTATTTGCAAAAAACTCCCATAATGCAGTTCAAAGTGTTTTTGTACTACAAAGCAGCGACGTTAACTGGGAAACGCTGATGCGTCCGGGTGCAGTACTCGCTTTGTGCACAAGAGGGCGTCGTCCTCTTTCCTCAGCTGCATTCTGGCCTGTTGTTGCTTTCCTGGCGCCTGTTGGAGGCTCACTAGAGGTGTGCACACTCACAATGCATCAGCACCAACAGTGTGAGGAGCGAAAAGCGTACAGAGACACGAGCTGCATGTTTAAAGACACCGCTGGTCTCAGCATATGGAGGGGAGGTGTTTCTGAGCCCGCCGGTCTCCCTGCTCCCCATTCCCTCGTCTTCTTTTCCCCCCTGCATTATGACAAAATCCAAGCGGGCAGGATGCAACTCCAGCATGATGGACTCCGGCTTCTCGTCGGTCTGTACCGAGCGTCACAAGCTGGAGAGATGCTTCCTGAAGCTGAGTCGCTTCAGACGCGTTTCCCCACATTCCTGGAGACTTTCAGCCTCCATCCTGCCAGCGATCCCCGGCTGCACGCTGAACGAGTGCGTCTAAAGATAGATGCTCGTTCGCAGCAACAGCATGGGTCAAGCAGTGCAGGCTAGAGGTGAACCAGAAGTCACGCGGCAGAGTCAAACAGTTCAGCCGGCTGCTTTACGGAGCAGAAGATGCGGGCATATGGCCGTCTTGTCCTTCCACCTCAGTCCTCCCGAGAAATGGTGTTTGTCAGAGTAATAAAGCTGTCCCATAACCCCATAACCTCTGTAATATTCATGATCCAGCGTTTGGGCCTCAGCAGACAGCTTGATAAGTGTTGGACCTGAGTGTGCTCCCAAGCTCAAGCATAACAAGGACATTGTCTACCTGGGTTACGGCGGGCCGAGCTAGTCCAGACCCCCCGACGGCCCGCCCGTCATTGGCTGCGCCGAGCCGCTCACAGAGAGCCGTCCCGCTCTGTTTATTGATGTCACAGGCTGGACGGAGCCCATAATAGGCAATGGCTCATCTCAACATTACGACCTGTTTACAAACGAGGTGAAAAATGACACTTTTATTGCCCCATGCAGCATCTCTCTGTCCTGCCGTGCCCCGGCCTGTTCAGCCTTGTCCTGTCACCTCGGAGGGAGCACTTGGCGGAGAGTTTAGGTCTGGGAGAGGACCATATACACACATGACGGAGGAGGAGGGCAGGTATCTGGACGCTGACGGCTGTAATGCAGGGCCCCATAAACACACATTAATCAGAGGGGGGCTGCAGCAGCTGCAGTGGCCGAACAAATCACCGGGGAGGAGCGCCGACCGATGCACCGATGATTCATGCTCCAGGCTGGTCGAGACGCGTTTCGTCCAAAGTCTGACGGGGTAGCGACAGACGACAAAGACGAAAGAAGGAACAAGAGAAATTCTCCTCACTGCCTGTCAAACGAGCTCTCAACTACTAATTATCATGTTGAAGCTTATTTATGGCTTGGTTTTCAAAAATAGAGAGTAATAAAAGATAATGATCAAAAACGATTCAAAATAGATGCAAAGAGGTGATTTAGAAAAAAGGTGAGACAGTGACATTAAAGTAGCTTGTGTTATTGACATAGTATGCATAGTTGCATCACAATAATTTTATTGATTATTAGAGCCTGACCGATATA